>JAKGSA010000075.1:0-125889 GCA_033558755.1 Philaethria dido | reverse complement strand
GACACTTTCTAGATCACATTGTTGCGCCCTTAGATACAAGCCACCAGTAGATATCAAACAAATCTCTCATAATGGACTTCAGACGTCAAACGGAACACATAATATAGAAATTTTACCTTCCAATAAAATTTGTATTATGTTTCCTATGACGTCTGAAGTCCAAATAATGGCTTCCTGTTTCTCACCTATCAATATTATGAGATTATCAATGACAAAAGAACATGGCGGCTTGTTTCGTGTCAAAACTATTACAGGTATAGTCGCCAGAGGGTGAAACTGCGAAAACGTGCGGAAAGCAGCGACATCTGACAGATAGCGGCGGAAAGAATCGATGTACTCTCATAATGGACTTCAGACGTCATAGGAAACAATACAAATTTTATTGGAAGGTAAAATTTCTATATTATTTATTGTAATTAGAAAGAAATTATGCGAGTAATTGACGTAATTTGAGGGTGTCAGTTATTTATTTTTTCAACGAAAGCTACATGGACTATCAATTCAAAAGTATCCTATAAGTTGCTCCACGTTCTAAGCTATAACCATGCAAAAAATCATTCATTTCTATCCAGTACTTATCGGCCTATAAAGTAATTTGTCTATGTAGGGAATTCAATGTTTCCATGAAAACTGCGTCGAATATCGAGATAAAAACTATCCTATATGTACCTCCAGACTCTAAGCTATTACCATGCCAAAATTCATTCATTTCTGTCATGTAGTTTTTGAGTGATGCGCGTTCAAATATACAGACAGACAGACAGACAGACAGACAAACAAAAATTCTACTGATTGGTTTTTTCGCTTCTATTAACGATATATTAACGTACCCAATTGATATTTTTCTAAAATTTTTCATGTACAGAATTGACTTTTCTGATCTTTTATTATATATATAGATATAGATTACGCACGTAGAATTGAAAAAATCTTAATACAATAATAATTTGAATCAGCATTATTTTTTTTATAGTCGCAAATATAAAATTATTACGTATATTATAATTTCATGTAACTTTAAAACGTACATTATTACCTAAAACTCATATATTCACTATCACAAAAAAAAAAACACCAAAATCGAAGCAAAAGCTATTTATTGAAGCCAAACCAGATACATGAAGTGCAGGATACGGATACAAGAAAATACCATTAACATTGCATATAAAGAAAAATAAATATATTGCATTAAATACATCAAATTAGAAAATCACTATTGAATTTGTTCAACACTGCGTTGTATCAACAGGCCATGCACCCGTTATAGCTGAGGCAATAGGGCGCAAAGGCCCTTCCTCACGGTTGCTCGTCGAGGAGTGCTTGAAGGAAGGCATCAGGGTTGGGGATGTCTTCTAAGAAGCCCGCAGCGTCGCAGAACTCCGCAAAGGAAGCACAGGGTAGAAGCTCGTCGGTTAATGTTGTGACAATACGCTCGGCTGCTTTGGCGTTTGATTCGTCGTTATGACGAATGTACTCCGCTAGTTTGATTGGCCATTGCTCGACTGTGGTTGCGTTCACGTTCTGTTGATATATTAATATTTATGAGATGCTTTCTATTAGGCAAGGTATTATATTAATGGTATCTAATATGCATTATATTTTAATACTTGAAATAAATAGACAAAATATATGTATAGTAAGCTTTGCTAGAATTTTTTCTGCCACCTATCTTATGTAAGCTAATTTATTTTTCCACGTAAAGTTTACAAATATTGGAGTAAAAAATAATTTCAAAAAGACAAGAGTTCAAATCCTGTAATATTTAAATAGTAATTAATATACCTAACTCCAAACATAAACACATTATCTTCTTCAACATATATTTTACACACAATTTAATTCAGAGACTCTGCTAACGCTTCAAAAATGCATTACTCTAACAACAGGTATATCACTTTATACAATAGTGTATATGAAAATGCATAACATTCAATTTTCAAATTCATGCGTGTATAACATATTTTATATAATTTAATATATTTCTTATGCATTAATATGAAAAATATTGTCTCTGTATAAAAAGTTCTCCATATAATCATTAAGTTTTTAAATTTGACATAAATTCTTCCTATTCCGTCCACACAATTTTAGTTAAAATGGGTACAATTTTTTTCTTTCACGTATTAATATGAAGATGAACTAAGTAACGTGCAACATACCTTAAACATAACGCTATACAGTTGGTGCACGAGCGCGACGAGCATGGCGTAGGGCTTGTAGTCGGTCCAGGCGCGCGGCGAGCGCTGGTCGGGCGACAGCGTGCGCAGCGCGGGCCCGCCCGGCGCCAGCGCGCGCGCGTGCGCCGCCAGCAGCAAGCGCTTTAGCGTGTCTACGCGGAGCGAGCGCCATCTGATGGAAACATTTATTAATATGATTCTTCAACATTTTGTCATGCCTCAATTCGGCAGAAAGCGGGGAACGGCATTGTTGAAAGAGAATGGAGTGTCTTAATAACACCAGGTTCTCTGGTTCTCTCTGCCTAACCTGCTATATGTCCTGGCTTACAGCGTGAAGTTTTTGTCCTTTTCTGATTCATATGGCCCAAAATTTTCGACGCTTTTAGCGTAATAGATCGTGTTCCTATGAGTAGGTGTACCACTATGAAAGTAGGTGAGATAGGGATCTCAAATATATGTTTTGTCAGTGAGTTGAGGTCAAGTGATGAATGAATTCTTGAAAAAAAATCTTTATATTTTATATAGTAATTACCTTTTTTACAAAGGGTTTTAACACCAGACAACTTGCAAAAAAGGCTAGATTTTAATCGTCAACTAAGATAAGTTGATCTTAATTTTAAATTAGGATTTTTTTTTTAATAAGAGATTTTTTTTACAAATTTAACATCACTTATTAATATAGCTGAATTCAACATTTGTAAAAAAAATTGTAATCAATAAATAAATAATAAATTATTAAGTTACAAATAAGTACTTGGAATATAACAAATTAATATATTACAATATAAATGCTCATTTTTATACTATATGTAATAACATAAACCCAACAACTTACTTGGCGTGTGGATAAAGCAATAGCGTAAGCGTGAGATAATACAAGGGTCCATCAGCGTCATGCGCAGATTCCAGTACGCGCGCCGGCGGCCATGACAGACTCGTCTCCAGCCCGGTCACTTCGCGGCCTGCCACACGGGTCCTGTCAAACAAATTATAATATTCTTTATATTCAAATAATGTATACATATAATTTAATAATTGATATCAAACTTCAGGTATATCCATCTCTTTCTTTAATATTACTGCTGTATAGAACGATAAATTGCTTAGTATTTATGGATTATTCTACCTCATAATAAATAACAAAAAATTGAAAAAGTCTAATAATTAAATATATGTTATCCTAGAATAATACAATTACAAAGACCTAGTCATTATTTTTGACCATAAACCTAATAATTATGTTTTAGTTCATACTTCAACAAAAAAAATATCTCTCACAACAATTCTCTTCAACATAATATCAACAATTAAACAAGCACATTACAATAAGCCTCCAAATATATAATTACTAACGTATTAATAACATATAGCGCCATATGCGCGAGCGCGGGCACTAGCTGCATATTAGATAGGGGTCCGCCCCCGCCGGTGTCGTCGTGGAAGGTGCGTCCGCGAGCAAACCGCACTAAAAGCAGTTTCAAATCGTGAACGGTGCATGTGTGACCGATGTCACGGTGGCCGGTGCATTCCTGGAAAAAATTGTAAGGTTATCTATATAGCAATAGCAAAAAGCATAAAATATAGAATTTCTCGCTGTAAGGGTAGACAGAGCGAACCTGAGAATCTAGTGTTAAGACACTGTTCTCTTACAACAATTCCGTTCCCCACTATATATAAACATTATTTCTTTGTTATTATTACTTTTTATACAATTTTCTAACATATTTTTATTTCTTTTAAAAAGAAAATGATAATTTAATCGTCTGATAATTGAAAATTTAAAAACTGTGAGAAACGAAGATTTAATTATATTTGAAAAAAAATGACATTCAGAACCGATGTTAAATTAATACTACATATTTGTAATTTAAAATTATATTAAAAATAATAATAACCTGTAGATAAGTAGTGTGTCGTGCAAGACAAGAAGCAAACGCAGATTCAGGCACGTGTGGTCCCCACAGCGGTAGAAGTCCGTTACAACGCGTCGATGCATTCTGCAGTGCTGCACTTTCCCACTCATCCCTACAAAAAAAAAAAAGATTCAGTAATAAATGTAGAATAAAACAGATTAATGGTAAATGAATATTAGTGCGTAAAGCATATGCAATAAATATGCAATAGTTCCTTAATATTAAGGAACTATTTAGTTATTATATTTAGTTAAATGGTGGATGTCTGGAGAAAATCGAAAAAATCGAAAGTCTAAATTTATCTAAAGTATTATTATTTATAAATTAATTTAAATTATTACATAATGAAAGATTGACATTATATATATATAAAAAAAACCATTTAATAGTTCAATATTTTAATTATTACATTAAAATTTAAAAAAAAAATAACTTACCTGGCACGCGCTAGCCTGACAGCAGCCATATGACACTCGACATGCACTATATTGTAGTGCGACACCGTAGTGTAGCCTAGCGTCTTGCGCGCGCGCACCTCGAACTCTTCTACCGGGCAGCGTTTGGTAAACGTATAAATACCTAGCACCTGTATAAAAAATGATAATTAAATAATTAGTTTAGATAAATCTAGTATGTGTTAGCTTGTTTGTTTCTGATATCAAAATTAGTAAATCCCTAATTACAGCTCAAAAAGACAAACTGTAACTTGATAATTCTTAACAAATATTTTTAAAAAGCATTCACTAATGTTATTAACATCATTTTTAGTTGAGTTCAGCCACTCAGTATGTAATATAGAGTTCAGGCAGAAAATGGAGAATGGAGTGTCTTCACAGTATGTTTTCTCAGACTATTAAACTTAACGCCTGTCATGGCGCAGAGGCACAAGCGTGCGACTGTAAACGCGACAGGTTGTGGATTCGATTCCCACTCCAGGAAATGTAAAATTTAGTATTTTCATTTCTTGGGTTTGGCAAAGCGCGGCGTTGAGTTCCGCCACTCAACACGCAATGCCTCAATTCGGCGGAAAATGGGGAACGGAATTGTTGAAAGAGAATGGAGTGTATTAACACTAGGTTCTCTGGTTCCCTCTGCCTACCCTGCTATATGCGGGATACAGCGTAAAGTTAAAAAAAATTAAGCTAAAAATATACCTTAGTGGGCTGGTACTTGTACCCCTCCCTGCATATGCAGCAGACGGCGCCGGCCTCCTCGGCCAGGTCCGCCACCTGCTGCGTGAGGCTGCACTGCGCCGTCACCTGCCCGCGCTCGTTGCTGCGCATGCCCAGCGCGCCCAGCTGACGCTCGCGGACCGCCATCGCGAGACGCTTCTTTTCCTGTTACATTATATATATTATTACTTCGATGTTCGAGATCTTTGATTTTTGCCATTTTACTGCAAAGGATTCGAAGCGTCGAGTTTCCAAAAATGTATTTCCGAATATTAAAATATACGCGATTAATTTGGCTAAATTAGTTATTCAAAAATTACTTTTTTTCTCTCTCAGGTAGTTCACTTAACTAGGTTTACTCTTTGGTATATGATTTTAAATCCATAATCATAAGGTACAAAAATTGATCATAAGCCATTTATAGCATCGTGACGGTGTTCAAGATAAGGAACCGATAATTTAATATACACGTTTATTAATCAAATATCTGACCTGTCGTGTAAAATCTCGCACTTGTTGAACTTTAGCGGCGCACTGCGGCTGAGAGCGCAACGCTTCCAACAAGTTCTCCGCGAGCGAGCCCACATGCTCACCGGACGACACTTGCTCCAGCCGGTGTACTATTGGTATTACTTTCTCACATACTAGCATCTGTTATAAAAAAATATAATGTTAAACAAAATAAATATCACAGGTAAGACTTTATACAAATGACAAAAAAAAATATTCCTGGTATTGTGTGTGGTAACTCTTTTTGCCTGCATGTATTATTTGAAATTCTTAGATTAACTTATATATAAAATGTTTAACAATTTTTAAAATAACGTATCAAAAAAAATTAAACTGAAAAGTAATACTTTGTGACGTGTTACCTGTGTAGGTTCATGATCAGTAGCAAGTCCAGTAAGGAAACGCAGGATATACTTGAGCGCAGGGCGACTAATAAACTCCTTCAGCTCATCTGAGTCCGTGCATACTAGTGTTGGTTTCACGCATGGTGCGTTTTTCTAAATATAAATTAATTACATGAAATTAAGTGAATTAATAAGTTAAAACGTTAAGTATGAAATAATATTTATAATACAAATTTAACATTTGATATTACAATACAAATATTTGTAAAACATAAAAAAATTGCACTTAAAAAGATTTTATATATATGTATTTCTAAATTCAGAACTTACCACAATATAATCAAGAGCATCGCGTACTACACCCAGCGATATCAAATAATCCTTCAGCGTGCCTCCTATAGAGTTCCTCTCTATATTTGCACACAGTACACAGAATAGTTCCATACAAAACTCTTCTTCACCCCATTGTTCGGAATCCAGCAGAACGAAATCCAATACTGGTTTGAAGTGATCCACAAGCATCGCCATTTTTAAGTCATTACCGTATACGAGAGCTGCCAGTACGCGTGTTAAATGTCCCAGAGCCACAGAGTTGTTACGGATTCCTATAGAAAGATATACAATCTCTTGAACAATAATGTTATACAATATGATTATATTTACAAGAACTAGTCTACGTTATAGAAACGTTATTTAGAAGGTACTAAAAAAAATTGACAAACCTGGACATTCAGTACAATTAAGCAATGCCTGAACGTGTTCCGGTCCACCGAATGTTAAAGAGAATTGTAAGAATGACTCAAGACTCTCGCTAGCAGCGACCGATAGAATACGTTCCATGATCTGAAACAAATAACCAAATGTGAACATAAATAATAAGAACTATTATTTGCATATGATTTTTCTTTTTTGTTATAAAACACTTTGTCAGTAGAGTATATTATTATGAAATCCTTATTCTTTATTATTTACTTAATTAAACTGTCGCCTGTCGTGGCGCAGAGGCACAAGCGTGCGACTGTAAGCGCGATAGGTTGTGGATTCGATTCCAACTCCAGAAAATGGATCTTTTCATTTCCTGGGTTTGGTAACAAAGGCAAAGCGAGGCGTTGAGTTCCGCCACTTAGCACGCAATGCCTCAATTCGGCGGAAAGTGGGGAATGGAGTGTCTTAACACTAGGTTCCCTCTGCCTACCCTGCTATATGCGGGATACACCGTGAAGCTATGTATGCATTAAACTCATTTGTAATGCTCACGCACTTAACACCTACCTCTATCTGATCTACCTTAATGTTAAGATTTACCGCTCCAAATAATAATTTACAAAACCCTTACATTTATTTAAAAATGATATATTTTCTACAAAACCACTCACCTCCAACAACTGATACACAAGCGGCGCCCTCTGCATTTCCTTTTCATCAGCAGCGGCCAGACTAAGCGCATGCAGCAACACGGGCAGTGCGCGCGCCTCGGGCCGCGTGAGGACGCGCACACAGCGACGCACGCGCGCACACAACGCGAGCAGGCGTAAGAGAGTCGCTACTAGGGAGCGCGCACAACCTACACGACCGATTGCTGCTAGACGTTGTAGCATTACTTCTAGACCGCCTGTGTGGATGATAAAATATATAGTATTGCAATTTAGTTTTGTGATATTATTAAGTTAGAAAAAAATATTTATAGAGTATTAAAGTTTATATCTTTATTTTTTATTTAATTATTTTTAAACATACCATTGTGATAATGATTATAAATTTTAAAAAAACATAGAAAATAATTCAAGAAACAATCAATTGCCCACAGATTACTTATACTTAAAGACTTTAATCACATAATTCTATGTAATATACAAATACGTAACATTTAATTTTTTTAATTAAAAAGAAAAACGTACATTGTCAAAATGTAATGCAATAATTTATAAAACATGAGCTAAACATGGCATCAAAATATTTCTTACCACAATCAGCGAGCACATTCGCCATGCGATACACTTGTTCATCATCCACGGTCTCGGCATTGGTCTGGCTGAGGGTCTCCACAAATTCCTCAGTGGCGTCACCGAGTAGACCACGCATACGATATACTACTCTCATGGCATCTACGGCTTCTCCAGATGTACACCAAACCTAAATAAACATATTAAATATTATTTTAAAAAATATATTATGAATATGAAATAAATTTTAGATATGTATAACTTTCACACCCTGAAGTAAAGTTTTGAAACGAATATTAACGAATATAAAGTTCTACTGAATAAAAGAGGCGCCGATAATCGATGATAAATTATTTGACGTTCAAAACTAAAGCATGTGACTTTTCATTTTAAATAATAATATTAAACTTCAAAACGATACACTTTTATTTTATCTTACACAAATGCTGTTGTTGCACAGACATAGAGCAATTCAGTAGATGAAATTTCTATTGTCTACCATTTTTCACTATGATATAATAAAAATCCAACAAAAAAAAAAACAATATTTACTTTTTTATAAACCTCCTTAACAGGTAGATCAAGTGACATGATCTTGTTACACACAAGCAGTTCCATTCCATTGTCGTCTTCGAGGAGGGCGACTAATTCACAGTCAGTACAGATCTTGTTCTTTACATCTCGCATGAGTGGTCCCATGCCGGGCTCTACGGAGGAGTATGGGTTACCCAACATCCGACCCTGTAATAAAAAAGGAAATAGTGTATAACAATAATAATATAAATATTTTGGTTTAAATTAATTATAGACAATAAATATTGACAATATATATAACATCTGTGCTTTTAATATAGGTGATATTATAAGAACAGATGTTACAATATAAGAAAACCTTATTATTATTTTGCTAGTGCATATACCATGGTAAATGCGTACGTAAATTATAAGTCATTTACAGTATTGTATATTCATTATTTATAGGTCATTACAGTATATAAGACATTTTTTTGTTATAAAAAGAAACATACCATGTATATATACTAAGAAAAACTTAATTTTTAAAAATGATTAGAAGAGTACCTGCAAGAAATCTTCCTGCTGAGGATCTTTCTCAAGTGTAAGGAAGAATTCGCCAACGTCGTTTTCTTCAGGGTATATAATGGAGCAAAGACGCTCGAAAATGAAAACAGGCGTACGATAATCTTGCAACGGATACTTTTGAACCGTTTCAATGCAAACTGCCATGAACTCTGCTGTTTCTGTTTCTGTTCCTATACATTGAATATAAAAATAAATTTAATTTTAAAAAATATATATTTAGTCTATAGCTTTTTTATCATCAAATGTTACATTTAACATGTCTAAGTAAGCTAACCTTAACAGCAATCAGTTTTTATTTTTTTATAAACTGAAGTGTTAGCGGCACTGAGTTCTGCCCTCCAACACGCAATGTCTTGATTTCAGGTGGAAAGTGAAGAACGGTGTACCATCACATACGAGACAGAGAGAGCCTCTACTCTATTCTACTCTCTGACTACCGTGCTAACCGGGAACAAGCGAGAAACTGTTTTAATCGATTTCCTTACCTGTAGTCATCTCTTCCAGTAATTCCAATAGCTTCTCTTGAGTGTCATCAGTGAGACGTGTTCTTTGTACAACGAGACGACGCAACGATAAATACCCGCCGAGCACGGCACCGACCAAACGTCCCTTGTACGTGCGTCGAGCGCCGGGCTCTTCTAGGAACATCGCTAACAGCTCTGTTAGACGTTTGAGAGCATAACCTGCAGTCATTTTAATTGTTATTAAATTACTTTCCTAGATTACACCTAATGTCTATATCTACTGTCAAATGTAATTAAGCCTGTCGTGGCGCAGAGGCACACGCGTGCGACTGTAAACGCGACAGGTTGTGGGTTCGATTCCCACTCCAGGAAATCTTAAATTTAGTATTTTCATTTCTTGGGTTTGATAATAAGGCAAAGGGCGGCGTTGAGTTCCGCCACTCAACACGCAATGCCTCAATTCGGCGGAAAGTGGGGAACGGAATTGTTGAAAGACAATGGAGTGTCTTAACACTAGGTTCTCTGGTTCCCTCTGCCTACCCTGCTATATGCGGGTTACAGCGTGAAAAAAAATGTAATTAAGGCTCTCAAAAGTTAATAAAATAAATTTACAATACATATATACCATATTTAAAAGAAAAAATACGGTTTATATGTGCGTAATTATATATTAATCGTCTATGTTTTAATGTAGGGTTGACTAACCTTGGGCGAGATCTGAAGTCAAAGTAGTTTCTTCAAGACGATGTAAATTATCAATTTCTTTTGTCATCAAATCGGCAATTTGTTGCAGTACACCACGTAGGGCTAGGAATTGTTTCCATGGAGCTTCAGATGCTAGAGCTAAAACAAAAATGATAATAAATAATCAAATTCTGTAATTTAATTTCTCAATAAAATTGTTTAAGGTGTGTCACAAGTATAACTTACTTTGATATAACTGCAAGAATTGTTCACTTGCTTCTCCCGCCGAGCCGACTTCTGGTAAGAAGCTGGTCAGTAATATCAAGACCTATAAAACAAACGCTATATTAATATAAAGTTCTAGCTTAGTTTTATGTATTATAAAATTTGTAACAAAAGTATTAATACAAATTAGACAAAACGGAGCTTGGTCAGTCGAGGTGAGCGCTAGTGCGTATTTTAAAGAGGTGAAGGGTGGACCCTTTTAAGGCTACATACGAGTCACAAGTCCCAGGCACGAGCGGGCTCCCTCTCCCTGCAATGATTTGTCCAGTACTTGCATAGTGGATCCATGAAATGCCAAGGATTTATTTTTCTCTTATTCTCAAAATTAAATTATTAGGTTTAGTAAGTAATTTATTAACGTACCGCTTTAGTCCTTTCATAGGAGTCACACAAAGACTTCACCATCTGGCAAGTGGTGTCGCGAGCGATACGAGAACTCGGGTCGAACATGACGGGGCGTAGCCAACCACCCTCGTCCAGAGCCAGCTGTCGCATACCGTGAGAGAGAAGCATCTAGGAAAAACGATTATGATTAATATTAATAAACTTTGTATTCTTAATTAGCGAAAATAAATCGATATTAATAATCGAATAACAATGAAATTTCTATACGTTTCTTATATTTCAACTTAAATCAACTTAGCTCGATAACGAAGTATGGCTAAATTAGCTAGACCGCTTGGACGGTTACCAGCAGGACGCGAATTCGAGTCCCGCTACGTTCAAATTTTTATCTCATATAATAAAAACATTTTCCGTCAAGACATAATTTAAAAAATCAAATAACCTTCTCTTTCCATTTGCCAAGATACTTATGAGCCAGATGCAAGTCCCGTGGCGGTAGAGTGGTATCGGGTGGTGGGACATCATTAGTGACGACTAGTTTACGCCACTGCTTGTGCGGTACGCGGCCAGCGAGCCACGCTGATAGGTCTACCACCATATTGCCTGTGGTGGCGGGGAGGATGGTGGGTGCCGGTTGTTGAGGCGTTTCCTAATAACATTTAAAGTATAGTTGAAATGATAATCACGCAATTATAAAGTTAAACAGACATTCTCTCTTCTCATTATTTTAGCGTTTGAGTGTTAGGAGTTGAAATTCAACGCTGCGATGTATCAAACTAAATGAAAAAAAATATATAAGCATATGTTTAGTTTGCTATTTCAAAATTATAATTTTACTATACGGAAATATTTATAAAAGATATAGTAACGTAATTTACCTTATTTTCTTTCCCCTGTTCTTCGGCTGGCTGAGGCGCAGGCGCTGCAGCGGGAGTAGCAGGCGTCATTAGTTCTTGCATGTAACGGAGACACGGTAGCGCTACTTGTTGTAGGGCAAACTGGTGAGCTAAAATTATTATTAAAATATTATTACCTATGTACGTTATTCGCAATAAAATGTTCTTAATTATACAAAGCTTCACACTTTATCTCTATTGAAATTTGTTACTTATTATACTTACAATTAGGCGATGACGTGTTTATTCCAGGTATTCCGGCCAAAGCTTCAGGCTTTAATATAACATTGGCCGCTGGTGGTATACCAACCACTTCAGTAAGTTGTGGGCAGCACCTTATAAGAAAAATATTTGGATTATACTAAAATATCATTTAACAATTATGTACTGGTATTTAAAAATATCATAAAATAATAGTAGTATTTTTATGCATTTAAGTCCACGATATTAGCAAACGTCCCTGGGGGCCCCGTAGGCCTCGACACGTTTTAACAGAAGAAGCTGACGCCATTACTCTCGCGAACGATCCGCAACATACAGGTAGGATCCAACACACTCGCAGACGCACACGACACAAACACCGTCCCCGCCGGTGGAGACGAGGTCCTTACTTTTCTACGGCTCGATCACGCCTCGGTGCGACCGGGTCAAGCCACTAAAATCCAACAGGGCATCAAACGCCCTACCCAGTAGGCTTAAGCTCGGGCCGAGCGAAAGCAAAGTCCCCCACTACAAGCAGTGTTCGCAAGCCGAGGTTCGGCCTCGCAGGAGGCGCCCCTGTGACACTGCAGTTCTAAGTTGATGGTCCTCCTCCCGAGGAGGCCAAGCCAGGGTCAGAGCTCTTCAAGCTCGGCCCCCCCACAAAACCCGGTGACGCTGTCGAGGCCCATAGGGCCAACAGCATACTACACAGTCGAAAAAAAAAAAAGCATTTAAGTCTAAGCTGCAAATTACTAAACTTACCAAACCCATAGTTTCACAATACAACGAAGTCTCACTTCCCAGCAATCTATAGAATCTTGAACTTTCACCAAAGAGCCGAGCAACAACACCAGAGGTCTTACCTACAATTAAAAAAATAAATACTAAATATATTTTTGAAAAACAGTATATCTGTTTATGTATTATATTAACATTAAGTCACTTACAGAATTATTGTGGTCTTGAGAAGCAGCGTGACCCATCAGCGATAAAGTAATTCTTTGTGAAAGTAAATTGCATAGATGCTCTGTTGCTGGCAAATTATCTCGCGTCACCAGGCAGATCAGAGCTCGTACTTCTTCTTGACACTAATACAAAAAAATATACGTTACATGTTTTCAGTTCGAAAAACAGAAAATGTTAAATAATCGTACTACAAGTACAGTCTCATTTAAAAAAAACAGTCAAAAAATTTATTTAATATAATGTAATTTCTATTAATAATCAAAGTTTTAGTACTTAAATAAATATTTATCATGTACATACCTGCGGTGTTCCGCGATGTAGACTATGGTGAACCAGCTCGTGCACGAGACCGAAGCGACACAAGCGAGAACGATGCTCTCGCTGCGAGGCGAGCGCGCGCAACAGCGTCAAGCACTGCTCGGCACACGCCAATGAGCATCCGTAACAGCCACCACCCGATTCTATACAAGTCAAACAACATGTACTAAATATTAAAATTTAATGAAATTAAACATAATTATTCACGCTATTATGAATACGTGATGATTTTTTTTTCCCACTTCTTCAGTCTACTATCAGACAGAGATATATCCAGTCTAGTTGAAAAAAACGCGGCTTTGCCGTCCAACAATTTTCCATTAGATTTATGTTGAACCGAACCTCTTTAACGTCGATTCTTCTTGTCTATAGACGAAATTTTAATTTCAATTTTGATACGACAAAGAAACATATTCTTAAGTACCTTTAGTCACGTCACCATCATAATTTTGCAGTAGACCTGCATAAACCGGGAGTGTGTCTCCATTTTGTTGTTCACTCTGCGACCTATCATAAGCCACTAGTTCTTTTCTGTAAATAACGTGTTATTGTAATATAAAATCATCATCAACATCTTCTCATACAGATAATATTAATACGATATAATATTAATGTTAAATTATAATTTTTTAACGCACCTGCAAGCTAGCACCTTCTGTATAATCTTGGACAGGTCCTCAAAGTGTCCTTTACTTTCAACACAGTACTTATGAGCAAGTGTTTGTATGACACGGTTTATTTGCGCGCCTCCGAAAGCACCGCCCGCGCCGTTGCTATTCTCGTCCGCCCGACCCTCGACGCGATGTTCACTGATTTTGTGTACTAAAGACTAAAATTAACAAAATATTAATATCTAATTATGTCTGTCCAAGACAAAAGAAACATATTCCAAATTTTAATAGGTTTTTTTGCAATGACATCAAAATCATGGGTTTTATTCCTAGACGAAAGAATACCCGTATGCACAATACTTTCATTTCAGAGCCATTTAACCTAACATTCTTCCTTATTGCTACACATAAGGCAACATCCAAGATATTAATTAGAGACTAAAAAAATAAAAATATCAACTAACCTCTAAAACCGGTTTATTTGCAATAAGCTGACGATAAACACGATCGGCCTTATCCAGTAGAATGCCAATGGTCTGCACCATCTTCTTACGCTCCTCGTCGTTTTCAATAGTGTCGACGGCGCAGCACGGCCGCGCGGTCAGCGTGTAGTCAAACTTGGCGTACTTGCAGAAACCACACGCGTGACACAGGAAGGGATCTTTCTCATCGTAGTTGATAGCTCTAAATTTATATGAAAAATATATTTGTCTTTAAGGTATAGTGTTTTACTGTATTTAAGCAGTGAGAGAGAGCTTAGTGACCTATCTTCATTTTTTTTATTTTACATTGCGTACAATACTTTATTAACCTTGGTATAATTTAAATATAGTAATTAATGAGTACACTATAGAGAATATTTCCTAGTTTGAAAGCAATAGTGACTTGGACCAAATATTTAATTTATTAAATTTTAGATTTTTAAGCTTCACCTATATGTTTTGATAAATTTTAGTATACTTTACTAACCGACACTTGTGACACTGGAATACATTTTCACCACAATTAGCGCAAACACCTGGGTTCGCCGGAACAGATTGAGAGCAGCGCGGGCATTGGAGAGATTCACCTAATAAAATAATGTACAGTATTATTTACACAGTTACAACATCATGTTGAAATATTTCTAAAACATATTCATTGTCAAATAAAAACCTGTAGCTTGTTGGTTTTCATAGAAGTCAGCATACTCCATCATGAGATTGCAGGCGACGATCGGTAGCGGGAAGTCAACGCGGACCTCTGACTGTCCGGACTGAAGCTGTACACGCTTGGCTTTATGCCACATGCCTAAAAAAAAATTGATTTGATTTTAATATTTTGTCAAAAAAAATATAAGCAGACAAAAACACAAATTGTTGTTAATGTCTTAAAATACTTAATTATTTTTTTAAATAAATACAAAAAAATAACATTAAATATTCACTCACTGGGCTTATTCTTGAGTTCCTGCACAGCTTGAACAGTGCGGTTGTTGTAATAGAAATTAATAGTTCGCACCATCTTGCTCCTCTTAATATCGCCGATACGAAGACTGATGCGGCTGATCATGTGGCTGTTGACCAGCTTCACTATCTGCGTCGTGGTCGTGAACTTCGAGTCGATCTGCGACCGTTATACGCGATTAGCCCTTATTTGGTCGGAGCACGGTGCTATATGCAGCGTTAGTGATGCAGACAACTACACATCTACATGCTGTCTAACTACACATGGCTAACTACGACGGTTTTTTGCATTACATTACAATTGTAAGTGCAAGGAATTTAATATAGATACAATATTTATTTTATAATAATAAAAATATTATGTGAAATTTTATATAGGCAACAGTAAATACCACAGCATGCTATTGCAAGCTTTGATATAAAAAAATTGTACCTGATAATGTCGAGCCGATATTTAACAGAATAGACGTTTTCATTTCATACAAATTGACTTTAGTAATATTTTATATCTTATTTAAAAAAAAAACGTTAAGAATTTGACGCAGACAGCCATATCTCCACCCCCCATAAGAAACCTAGGTATATTAAATACATAAATATATTCATTTTCAAACCTTTATAGTGGGTAGTTTGATGGTCGCCATGGGCACTTCAGGGTTGTTACAGACGAGGCACGGTTCAGACTCGAGGTAGTAGCCATCTAACTCGACGTAGGCGCCGAGAGCAGCGTACAGCGCCGCGTTACCGTGAGACGATAACAGTTGATTTTGATTGCGAAGCAGTTCCACTGCACTGCTAATGTACTTCTGTAGAATAGATTTATATAAATATAAAAAAAATTACATTACGAAATTCTCAGTTTAAAAGCCATAACTACATTATGAGGGTAAAAAAAATTACTATTATTAAATTTTATAACAAAATATTTAAAAAAATATATACATGTTATACAAATGTAATATAAAATAACAATTGTAATATGATGAGATAATATATCATCATTTTTTTAATTTTACTGTAACACAAATGGTTGTAGGTTCAATTCCCACTCGTTATAAGTTCGATTTTTACTCAATCTACAAGTTTTGTTAAATAAATTTAATTTATATGTAATCAATTAAATATTTTAAATAAACTAACCTCAGATTCAATATTTGGTGTCTTGAGCGTGAAGTATCCGAGGAGGTCAACAAACTGAGCAGCTTTACGTCCATATGACGGCAAAGTTGGCCACAATCCCCATAATAATGACACCAAAGATTCCTGCTCTGGTTGAGAGCAATTTCTAAAATACACATTTGTACATTAATACGTAAAGAAAAGAACTTTCGACCGCTTCTTACTACTTTAATATTAAGAAGAAGAAAGAATATAAAGAGAAAATAGGAGTAAAATTTAGCATAATTAAAGTTGCCATAGAGAGGGCAATATTTTTCCTAATAATAAAAAACATTATACTTTTGTTTAAATGAAGTAAAATGTGGTAAAGTTAAATAAATATTGTTGCATTTTAAAATTATGTACAATAAATGAACTTCCTCGTTATCCATGGTTCCATCAGTGTAAAATTGAAAAGAAAAGACATTGCTTAGACTTAGTTACGGACACATTTTTTCAAATAGATTTAAATACATGTTGGGTCTAGCTAATTCAGAAAAATGTCAACAGTGTAACGTTACTATTATATATTTACCACTTATTGTTGGAATGTGTGCAGAATGAAGCGCTGCGACCACATTGGTTGAAAAGTTATAATATCGGTTCTTGCAAAATCATTATCAAGTGCAAAATTGTTGGCTAAACTGATAGATATATTGAGTTTATGAATTGTACGGGGGTGACTTAGTCAGTGTCGTGGCTAAACTCCCAAGTAAAAGAATAAAGAATAAAAAAAAATTATGTCACTTGAGCATACAATCGATATTCACTTACTTGTAAATTGCTAAAAGTAGCGCATGTGCTTGCCAACGCACTGCTGTCGAATTAGTTTCCAATAGGAAAGCTTTTACAAACAACTTAAGTTCTTCTTGTGGCACCTGAAAGACAATGTTTGTTACAAATCCACATCCACATAAAAGGAAAGGAGTAAAATAGAACAATAGTAAAAGATAGAAAATATTCACCTGTTTCCAAATTTGTTGTACCAGTTGTGGGACTCTCGCCTCTTGGAACTTGGACCCGTCAGATACAAAAGCATCACTTTCAGCGCTTCTTTCTCGTTCCGGCCATTCAGGAGTATTCTTAGATTTATAAAGTATTTAAATTAAATAAAATATATATAAATTATGATAAGTATAATATTATTCACAATATGAGATACACATTTTTAGAAAATGTATTAAAAAAATAATTTGCGACTCGAACCCGCGTCTCTTGGACCAAGTTCTTATAGTACAAGCGCTCTGACCATTAGCCATGCGTCCTTATCCAGCTATGTCGTTCGAGTCCCTCTAGGTTAATATTTTTATATGTTCTCTAAAAATGTTTTTATTTCCTAAGTGTGTGATTTAAAACAAAAATATAGCAATATGGTAATTTGTGCTTTTAATACATGCAACAAGAAACCTTTTCCTGAGCGCGCTGCGCCGTAATCGGCGGCGTGGTGGCGGGAGTGGCGGGCGTGGCGGGTGTGGCGGGCGCGGCGGGGGCGGCGGGCGCGGGCGCGGCGGGCGCGCACAGCGCCGCCTGCAGCAGCTGCAGCACGGTGGGCGCCACGTGCGGGTGGAGGTGCCGCGCGATCCGCACCAGCCAGCCCAGCGTCTCGCGGCGCTCTGTGGCGCACGTGTGCTGCCAGTTGCCGGTACGTGCTGATACTATTTCTGCGCACGCCTGTCAAACGATCATTTATTGCTTATTACTACACCATCTCACTGACTACCCCGCTAGGGATAAGCGTGAAATTAAGTAAGTAAGTAAGTACTACACCATTGAAAATGTTTATATATTAATACAATATTATGACCATATGGTCATAATATTACGTTACAACCAGATACGTTACTTCTTAATATGCCACTGGTTATTCTATTTTACTTATAAAACGCCGTAACCGAATCCGAAACTATTGAATATCAAAAATAATAAAATATCCGAAACCATAACCGAATCCGATGATTTAATGTTTTAGATATATCCATATCATATAGAAATATTACATCCGTAACTTCACTGCTGTATATACTTTAATAAAAAGTAATGACTATATTTAATTTAAGTACCTTCAAATGATCCATAAGCCGCACAAGTTTATCATATGCGGGGTCGGTAGCGAGCAGGGCGCGCGCAGCAGTCAGGTGCGTGTCGAGCGCGTGCACGTCGCGCAGTTGCCGGTAGCGCTCACGAGTGCCGCACAGGAGTAAGAGCAGCTTACGTACTTGTTTTCTAGTCATCAAGTTATATTGAAATTATAATCAGTTCTTTATATTAATTATAAAGATGAGATTCAAGTTTATATATATGGGTATTCCCGACTTGTATTTATGATTTCTAAAATTAACTTTTATATCTTAAAATAGCATTTTTTATATTGAGTATAAATTACAAAATAGGCGGAGGGTCTAAGAAAAGAATTCACTAGATTTTTTCTGTATGTTCCAGAAAAAAACTTTTTATAGCTTCACATTTTTTCTCATAGCAGAATCGTCAGAAAGAATCTATGTGAAACTACATTCAAAATAAACTTTTTAATTATTTATTTTTTTACTTCACGCTGCACTATCCCGCATATAGCAGGGTAGGCAGAGGAAACCTGAGAACCTAGTGTTAAGACACTCCGTTCTCTTTCCACAAATACTCTCCCCACTTTCCGCCAGATTGAGGCATTGCGTGTTAAGTGGCGGAACGCAACGCCGCGCTTTGCCTTGTTACCAAACCCAGAAAATGAAAATACTTCATTTCCTGGAGTGGGAATCGAACCCACAACCTGTCGCTTTAGTTGTGCCTCGGCGCCACGACAGGCGATTAAAAATACTGATCGAAAAAAATATTGATTTGGTATAAAAAAATCTGCGATGTACTCGTATATGATCTTTTACCTGAGTGGTGTTTGCTGATTCATCATGTACTCGCAGAGCAAAGTACGCCAACGAGCATCGAAATGCTTATTATCACAGTGTTTATGTATTTGACATGGCAATCGAAGCGCCATTTCCATCACTAGTTGTGGGTAGTTATCGAAAACATCGAGGGCGTGACCTAAATCAATAAAAAAAAGTTAATATAAATGACTAACTATTTAATTTCACAAAAAACAAATATCTCGTTTTTATAGTTGCTAAAATTAAATTTATATTTTAAATTTAAAAAAAATATTGTAACACATGATAATGGTACTTACTCTTAACATATTCTTTGACAAAGAATGGCTGCATATCAGGTAGTGGTTGCAGCGGCTGTGGCTTGAGTAGTTGCTGACCAGTAGTCGTAGAACCTGTGTCTAATAGGGAAAAATATAATTGTAATTGACATATTCTTATATTCAAAAATGATTCAACACTTAGTTTCCATTTTCTACTTTTGTTATAAGTTGTTACTAAAAGGCATATGTGTATGAAGGTGATATGTTCCATTTGCTTGATTGTATTAGCTTGATACTTTGTTAAGAAATTTTCTCATCAATTTTCCTCAAATAAAATTTTCATATATAATTGTCCGGAACCGGAAATTTGAATTTTGTCACATATTATCTTCATCCATGCAAGCCTTAATTTATTACTACCAATTTCTTCCTCTTTACCAACATTCTACACTAAATAGTTTGCACAAATAGTGTAACTATATAAAAATCTATTAACCGCCACAAAATATAAAAAAAGATAAATTAACTATTATAAAAAAACAACATTACTCACTATTACTCTTCTCCCTCCAGTACGGCAGAAGCGAGGCCAGCACATTATAACAATGTTTGGGGGCACCGGCCCTCACAAGAGCGGCGGCGGCCAGGCGCGACACGTGCGCAGCGCACGCCGCGCCCGACACCTCGCCGCGGGACACCGTGCTACTTGTACCGCTAGTGCCGCAGGTCTTCCAGCGTGCCATTAGTACACCTGGGTGTCATAATATATATGTATTAAAACTCACCAATAATTAATTTCTTACTCAATAGATTGAGGCACTATTCTACATAAGACATTATATTTATTAGTACCTACGTATAAAATTTTTTCGTTACTGATTGATTGATATACAGCGCACCAATGTTAATGCGCGTAAAATAAATAAATTTAGAAGGTCGTTCCTTGTTGAATATAAGGAAAACATAGGATTTTCTGAAATTCCTTCAGCAATGGATAAGACAGGATTTTTGATTTTGCAGACGAAAGTAAATAAAAAAATTTTTTATGGAAAGTGTCATAAAATCCACTCAGACGTAGTAGCGAATAACAAATAATTGCTTGCACAATAATATGGAATGTATTGTATTTGTAGGATCTGGCTACTTGACCACTCTGATAGATCAGATATATCAATAAAGAAACAAGAAAGGAACCATAACATCATTTTCAATAACCATACTTCGTTATATGTTAAAAAAATAGTAAGAACTCACTAAGTAATCTCATAATAACAAGTTGTAATTCTCTTCTATTAGTGCGCACGTGTACTGGCGGATCGTGTTGTTCCGCTTGCGTGTCCAGCTCAGACACAAGTAACTCGAGTCGCAAAATAGCCAGTTGTAGTTCACGTTTCTCATTACGATCCTCTCCATTCGTAGGTTCCTCCGGTTGAATGTCCAATTCATAGACTAACACTTCAAGTAAGCGCTCTAGCACCACACGGTCGCCTTCAACACTAGAGTCCAAGTCCCCGGCGAGCATTAGGATAACCTGAGGTAAATATTTAAAACATTATTATTACTATTTATGTAGATTTTGTATGAAGTCACAATCGTCCGTCCATCCTCAAAATCTTTCACACATTTATAATATTAATAATATATCATAAATAAAGTCGCTAGTTGGGAGGCCTTTACACGAGTGTACCAGAATGACTTTCAACAGGGATAGATGGCGCGACATCGTACGGCGAGCTACAACTGCACCCCGAACAACATGTTGACCACGACCACTCTATCAATAGTGATACGAATAAGAAGAGAGAATATATCATAATATAAAATCGTACCTGCACAAATGGTATAGCGCGAACACCAGGCAGAGTCCTCAGAGTGGGAAGAGCGTTCAAGGCAGCGGACAGTAACGACAATCGTAGGGCGTGCAATTTCCGCGTCTCGTTCTCCACTTCTACTGCGCGGGAAGTAGACGCTAGTGGTTGGGAGGAGCTAGATGGACCTGTTTGAAAACATAACAGTAATTTTATCATCTATACTAATATATAAAGCCGAAGAGTTTGTTTGTTTGTTTGATCACGCTAATCTCAGGAAATACTGGTTCGAATTAGAAAATTATTTTTGTGTTAAATAGACCATTTAACGAGGAAGGCTTTAGGCTATATAACATCACGCTGCACCTGTTAGGAGCGAAGAAATAATGGAAAATGTGGAAAAAACGGGTAACATCATTCATCCTTGAGGGCTTCCGTTGTGTGCGCTGCGAAAACGGTTCAAGATACCAAAAATATATGTATGAAAGAATTATTCCTCTTGAAATGATCTAAAAAAATGTCCACGAGAGTATATGTCTATCTTTTAAGATTAACTCACTAGAACCGTTTATATGGTAATCAAATTTGGTCGAAATTAGTGCATTATTTGTTAAGAGTTGTATCAACGTAATAATATTAATCTTTATCCAAATAAATGTGTTGTTGATTAAGAGTATTTAATTGTGAACAAAATTTTCTTTGACATCACTTAATCTCAATGAACATCTTAGAAGTTATTACAATTTTAATATAATATAAATCGCTTACGTTACCGAGTGACTGACAGACTACGTACAGGCGAAACTACTGGACGAGAGTTTCTTAAAATTTCTACGAAACGAGGGATTTTAACTTTTATACTCTACGGGGGCGAGTTGAGGCCATCGTGGCATTCTGCTCCTTGCAAACGAAGTTGCGGGATACAGCTAGTGTATAATAATTCTTACATAAAGTGTTTATTTGAAAAATGTGATTGATAGTTGAAAACCAAATAATATGTAGATTCAAAAAAATATATTTAGTTCTTATTGTTTATGGAAAGAAGTATTAGTTCACAGAAAAATAATAATACTGACCTGCAACAGCAGCTGGTACCTCAACGGTGGTAGACGGTTGCACTGGGGCAGACATTTCACCTAATAATAACATAGTATATCATCAGCAAATTCAATTTATTTATTAACCAATTTAAAAAAAACTAACTTTGATGATTCTTTTTTTATATGATAGCTAATACTTCAAATAGTAATAATTTTACTTTTAAGTGCTTTCTATTGGAATTCGGTTTTTTTTTGTTAAAATTATAATTATATTTATTGCATCAATTACATACTATATAATTATATCCTATATCACTAAGAAGTTACCATATGCACTGCTTCGTCCAGACACTCCTCCAATGCTGTCGGCAGCTGAGCCGCCGCTGTCGGAGGCGGCAGAGCCACCCGCTTCAGCCGGGGACGTGCGTAGTGTACTGCCGTCAGTAGCTGCTGTACTACCCTCATCATCAGACCTGCACAAAATATATGGGAATAGTTTCCGTCATACAGTCATATATCAAAGTTTTGAAAAACATTAATATTTCTATCTATCAAAAATACAACAAGAAACATATATCTACTAAACATACAATAATCATAATGTAATATTTAATACACTTATTTCTACACTAATTTCGTTCACTAATTACCGTTGACATTGCGTGCTGAGTGGCGGAATTCAATACTGCGCTTTTCCTTTTTTGAAGTGATGAACGGAAATTTTAAAGAAAACGTAGTGTCTTAACACTTGATTCTCTGTTTCCCTCTGCCTACCCTGCTATGTGAGGGTACAATGTGAAGCTAATATAGAACATTAAGTTAGCTTACCCATTAGGTGAGGCAGTAGCGTCACTGTAAGCGGGCGCGGAGTGCGAGGCGGGCTGCGCGGGGGGCGCGGCCGGCTGCGAGGGGGCGGGGGGCTGCGCACGACGTTCTTGTTCTTGTAGGGAGAGCGCTATTGCAAGCTCCACCATCGTCTCGTCGTCCGCGTCCGCCGGGATGTCTAATAGAGCTTCGAGACCTGCATTATGTTTAAACATATGAAAACAGTGTATGTAGAAAAGTATAATTGGATTGCTTTCTTTGATCTAAGATGACCAATTTGATGTCAGTTGCAAAAATTGATACACAATATTTGAATCAAACTTTTAATTTAAAACTATAAGCAGCATACAACTACAAATTTAAAAAGGTTTTGTTGGTTTAGTGATTTAAATAGTAGAAAAAAAGATATAGTATACTTAATAAACACATAATAACATGAAAAAATAAATATAAAGAAATATTTCTGCTTACCGCCATCAGGAGCAAGCAGCACCATGGGTTCTAATGAATCATCTACATCCATGTACTGGTTCTCTTGCTGCTCTTCTCGATTTGCGTTTAATTCTGACTCTGACACCACTGCCTCTGTAATTGACCTCGCGGGTTGCGCAGTTGTTGTTGATGAAACAGCACCTACATAAATATAATATTAAACATCTTCGCTCTTTACTGCTTTATGATATCAATAGTTTAGCAGATTACATATAGACATAAAAGTGTCAAGTGACTCCAGCCTTCAATATTATAAATTCATCAAATTTAATTACTTAGTAATGATTCGATGTGAAATTCTGTCACAACAGATGGTAATAGATGGACAAGCAAATCAACAATTTCTAACATTATCAAAACAATACAATAAATATAAGAAATCAGATGTTTACCTTAAAAAATATATATAAAAAACTTACCTGGAGTATTAGGAGGGGATGGTATGTACACACGACGTCTCTTGACTCGCGGTCGTAGTACTCGCATAAGTGCCGCTTTAGCACCAAAACTTATGCATTGGTCTTCAGCAAGTAAAAGTGACAAATAAATTTGATTGCCGAAGTCAATCTAAAACAAACAATGTTTATTAAGTATTTAGAAATATCTAATAAAATATAACTAGTGAATATAATAAAATGGATCAGGTGAAGAGAATAAATGTTATAAAATTTAAACCTTGGCAAATCAATATGTAACTTTGAAACTAGTGTATAACGAAAGTCATTTAAAAAAAAAAGTCTTAAGAAATTCTAAACCAAAATGTGTATGAATTTACAAAAATCTAGTAGATTTACAGGTATTTAACATTTCAATAAGAAATACGCATATGCTATATCCAAATATACTAAGACTAACAATACTCACACAATCAGCATCACCATGCAACTGGAAGGCATGTATAGTATCAGCCAGTGCATGCAAGGTGTGATCTGCATGTCGCAGTCCATATGACAATATGCCGGGCGGTCCCGCCGTTTGGTTGCGACACGCCGCCAACCTCCATAGGACACAGCTTAGTAACGCGCATAGGTGAGGCTCGCGCTCGTCCTCCTCTTTGTAACCACTCTTCCATAGTGATGACCAGTTGCCTATTACGGAATAGTAATATTAATTAATTTAGTTTATGTTAAAAGCAATAATGTTTTTAAAATATATATATTTTTTTTTAACTTCACACTGTAACCCGCATATAGCAGGGTAGGCAGAGGGAACCAGAGAACTTAGTGTTAAGACAATCCATTCTCTTTCAACTATTCCGTTTCCCACTTTCCGCCGATTCGGCGGAAATTGAGGCATTGCGTGTTAAGTGGCGGAACTCAACGCCGCGCTTTGCCTTGTTACCAAACCCAAGAAATGAAAATACTAAATTTTACATTTCCTGAAGTGGGAATCGAACCCACAACCTGTCGCGTTTACAGTCGCACGCTTGTGCCTTTGCGCCACGACAGGCGTAATATAATTATTATTTAAAATTAAAGTATTTAATGGTAACCTTTTATATAAATTGCATGTTCAATAATATTTGAAGTCAAAATGGCAGAGATGTGTTGAGATATCTAACTAATCATGTTTACAATAAATAAATTAACATACAATTGCCAACGCCAGTCCAATATAGCTCTGCTGCTTATTGGTATGTAATACTACCATCTCACTCATCACATTATATGTATACAAATATGCTATTGTTAGCATATTGAATATTTTTTAGATTAAATAAGTATTCTCACCATCGATAGGTCTAGGCGGTGTGGGCGCACTAAACTTGACTAGATGATGTGGCCTAGCGACCGCTACTCCTCGCGCAAGCAACACCAGTCGGAAGTACGCTTCGGGGTCGATGTAACGCGCGTCTCTTGTATCACGTAGCTCGCATAGTGTTGTTGACACGTATTTTAGGATGGCTTGATCCTGTTATATTAAAAGTATCATGTAGTTTCATTACTTTAAGGAAGAAGTATATATTATATCAATATGTGTTATGATTGAGATATTCTAAGCTTTTTTGTATTTTATGCATTTCAGAGGGTACATTTTAAGTTACTTTACCTTAACAGAGTGCTGAAATTAAAAGAAACATATTTATATATAAACAATTTTCCCAAATGGGAATCGAATCTGACAAAAATCGTGAGGTGCTCATCAACTAGTAAATATAAACGCAATTAAAAAATACTTTATGATTATAATTTTTAACTTTGTTGTCTTGCTATCTTACTTGTACCTTTCGTACTATACAACATTGATTTCCATAACAACAATTTTTATAACAAAAGAATCTCTATATTATGTAAATAGTGACACATGTAAATAGTACGCCAAGGCGATCCTAACGTTCCAAGCGACCACTTACAGACTTAACTTTAGGTAGAGACTAATCGTAACCAAAAAAAGGGAATAATGTTTCATTGCAAATAACAATAAACATTAATTTAATAAGAAAAAAACGAACCTTAAACTGATGATACTGCCCTTGATAGACGGCTCTGAGCAGGCACTGCGCGCGCGCGTGCAGGTGCGCGGAGGCGGGCGCGCACACAGGTCGCGCCGCGTCTGTGCCTGCAGCGTCCGCAAAGTTCTTCGCGCCGTCCGCGCCTGCCGCTGCGCCTGCAAGCCTGCCTTCGCAAGCCTGCGTGTTTCGCCGGCGCGCGAGTTCTGGCTCTAGCGCCTCCAGGGCCGCGCACGCCAGACGCTCTAGTGAACTTGGTTTCCAAGCACCGTTGTTGGTTTCCGATTCCTTTTTGTCATATATAAATAGCGTAAGTAAATAGATGGTCAAAGATTGTTATTTAGTTAGTAGGTACTTATTTGCTTTCTTTGAAAATAAAGTGAATTAAGTGGGAATTTTGTATGACAAGTTTAGTTCATGTTCATGCTACCAAGCGAATACGATACCTATTGAGATCCCAATTGTTTTATTTACATTACGTATATTATGCTTTTTTTTTTCAAATTAAAATTCATCATTAAACGTTTTGTAAAAAATACGTATGTCACAATAAAAATAAAAGTATTGTAAAATTTCTAATATGTGAAACGATGGTAGACAAAGAGATCGATGTACCTGTGCGACTTTACTAGATGACGGGCAAGCGGATGGATCTTCATTTTCTTCTGGCCAACCGAATTGTTCTTTATTCTTGCCATAAATCTATTAAAACAAAATATATAAAATAAAAGAAAATAATCAAAAAAATATAGGATAAAATATAACAATGTTAGATATATTTTACCTTAACGGACTCAACCATAGTGACACCATCGGGATCTTGAGACGGACCGAAATTAATGACGAGCTTCTTATCCGACTGTAATGATTCTTCACGCAACAAAGGAATATCGAACCAACGATTCCTGACAACTATTGTCTGAATAGACCTTCCATATACCTAAAAATATTAAGTTAATATAATTAAACTATTAAGAATAGATATATTTTACTTTTATTTGAAATATTGTGTACCTCAACATAGGTTGGAGCCCTAGCAACATCTTGACTTCCAAGCAATACACGGATACCGCAAATGACCATATTAGGATCAGAGTTAGTCACTTCCATGGAAAAGCCACTCATTTTTGTGGACACCACATACAAACCTGCACGAAATAAGGTTACAATATTTAAATTTTACACTATCAAATGAAAATAAAACTATAACTATCTAAAATATTTTGTTTTATTTCCAGAAGTTAACATCGTACTTTGTTTAAGGAGACTGAAAACCTTTAAAATAAATATAAGCGCGCTCTTGTGAATTGCATCCAATAACTACATTTCTAAGGTTTTAATTTTACGCTATATTTTAAAATATATATTCTATAATAATAATAATAATTTGTTATTAGCGAAATACTCACCAGTAGTATTAAGACGATGTTTTATTTGTCCAGTATTGTATACTTGAAGGAGATCATTTCCACCAAATTCAATATCAATCATAGCAACGCAATGTTCGAAGAAATCAATCGGGAACTGTGGTGTTCCATTAGAGTTGGATTTTGTTACAGCCTGTAAAAGAAGAATATTAAAAAAAATCCAAGCACACCTAAAACTACATTTATATTCATTGGAATAAAAATAATAGTCAGCCTATTTCATGTCTCTATCTACAGATTTTTCTATTCAGCCATTATAGACAGACAGAGGTTCCATCATGAACCTCTGTCTATCTTCTGTCTAGCATAATCATTGATGAAGATTATGCATATTGATTAAAGATTGACATTGATATCTAATAAAGATTTTCAAAGTGACGTTGATATAATTGTAATAGTTTTATTGTGACTAAATATATTCATCATAGAGAATAATTTTCTATTAACAAAAGAAAAAAAAACAATAATAATAAAGAAAAACAAATATAAACAGGTATAAGCGAGGATGTTATAGTAAGAATGAAGAAGCACGTGCTCAGGTGATTTGGGCACGAGAGGATGAGTGATGAAAGAATGATGAGAAAGATATATGAAGCAATGGTGAGCGGTAAGAGAGGTAGGGGGAGACCTCGGTTGACCTTCGAGAATACAGTATCAATGATACTGGAGGAAGGTCACGTAAAAAGCATGAGGACTCCCCGGAGGGCATGCATGAAGAGGTTAATGACTGTGGACGAGGCGAAAGAGGTATGCAGAGACCGTAGCGTTTGGCGCTCCGTTCTCTCTGACTACCCCGCTAGGAATAAGCGTGAAGTTAAGTAAGTAACAAATATATCTTTTTCACTCTCACCTGTTGAGCTTTGCCCTTAGAATAAGTAAGTAGTCTCGGTCGTCGTCTGGGCGCGTGCACGGGCTGTATGACGGGCGACAGCCAGTAGCCGGTGTGGTCGTGGCTGGCCGCGTACATGCGCAGGCTGCCGTCCTCGCACAGCAGTATGAGCGTGCTCTTCTGTTCGCCGCCGCCGCCGCACCAGTGGCGGACCGCTACCATGTCTGTTATCTTCGCTTTTGCTGGTACCACCTAGTATAAATAATTTGAATACTTATATATTATCATTCTTTGCTCTAAAACGTAACGTAAAACCTAAAATCTGCTAAATTTATGTCAATTAGTCTTTCAAATCATTATCCATCTAAAAAACAGTAAAAGTATTTTGTCCTATACGACATCACAGAAATGTGTAGTTCCTTATATAGCAAAGAGAATGATAGCTTATAATTACTATACATTTTTACTGTATTTAAATATAAAATAATGTAGATAAAAAGTGGTTAACGGAAATATTAAAAGAGAACAGTGTCTTAACACAAGTTTCTCTGATTCCCTCTGCCTACCCTACTATGTATGTGATACAACGTGAATTAAAAAAAAAATGAAAATATTAATTAAATTATTGCACCTTAATCTCTTGCACAAATATGTCATTAGGAGTTAACATCAACACAACAGGGTTGTTGGAGGCCTGCATGACGGCAGTAACGAGTCCGGGGTGTCCGGGCACTTCTGCCCACTGACATAGCGACTGCACGCCAACTTGCTTGCCTCGGCCGCCTTCCTTCTGTATCGCCGCTGACGACAGTGTTATCATGGCGGTTCCTAGTTAAAAGATATAAATGGAATATAAATCTTTCACTTAATATATAAATAAATATATCTCATAATATATGAATGTTTACAAAAGCTAAGAGACAACCTTAAGTAATTTTAATTTCTTAATTTCTTTTTGTTTCATAAAGCTTTAGATGTACCTTTTTCACTTCTTCTTCATTGAAATAATTTTATAATTTTTACTTGGTTATTTATTTTAAAAATAAAATATGTAGCGATATAGTGCTGTACCTTTAACAGTATCTTCAACTGTAGTCAGAGGTGCAAGGAAACTCTTTCCTTGAGCATATGAAAAGAAGAGCATTCTAAGAGTGTGTGAGTAGTATAATGACACACCCCCGCCTCCAACTAATCCAGCCAGATCCTAAGAATATAAAATATATATTGATTAAAAATATAACGATAAGTATTAATATACATTTTTGAGCAAATCATTTTAATTTTTTTTTTCATCTCACAGGATGTCATCCATTCATTTTTTGAACTACTTTTTTACTACAAAACGCCTGCTCGATATATATAGTAGTGGCGAGGCGTCCATACAACTCGATTCCTAACGACTTGTCTAACTTTTCAAAGTACCAGTGTGAGACCTTAAAAAGAAAAGCTCGCCAGGAAAATATTGGGCATAAAATTGCAAGAAAACGAGCTCTGACATCGTCAAATAAAGACGATGACCTGTTTTTAGGACTCTAAAAAAAAAACATCTTGCGGGACGCTACCCAGCGGCGGAGGAAAATTGTATTCTAATCCCGTCCCCTCACAGGAAAATATGCTATTGGGGACAACGATTGTAACTGTTTCTTTTTAAATATTTTTTTATTATTCTTTCCTTTTTTCCTATAGCAACATACAGTATATCGCACGTAACAGGGAAGGCAAAGGGAAGCAGAGAGCCCACTTTCCGCCGAATTGATGCATTGCGTGCTGAGTGATTGTTGTTATATTTTTTATATATGTATATAATTATACCTGAATGTCTGGATGCAAAACTTCAAGTGTATTGGTGACATAGAATGTGCCTAATATAGCGCGCGACTCTTCACTCATCGGCTGCCAGTAAATGTGTCCAGCAGAGCTCATACACAACATGTGCATCACATCTTCTTGATTCACAAAAGTTACATCTCGGACCTAAAAATATCAATAAAAAAAAATGTTTTTTAGGTCCCACAGCCCTAAACAATAGAAGCAACAGGGCAGATAAGAGAACCTAGTGTCAAGGCACACCATTCTCTTCTTTCGGTCCGAATTTATGATATTGCGTGTTGAGTAACAGAACTTAACGCCGCTATTTATGTTACCAGAGCAGGGAAATGAAAATAATTCAAATATAATCATTCCCTCGAATGGGAATCGAACCCACAACCCCTGTCAGTCTGTCCCCTAACGAATACCTTTATAATGTGTATTGCATAAAAAGTGGTAGTAAAATTATGTTTAATTATAAGAAAAACAGAATTTTATAAATACCTTTCCGCTAGGCACGAGGAAGTGATGCATAGGATTGTTTAGATCTTTACTCAGATCAAATATCTTCACAAAGTCGGAAGTGACAAGTGCAAGTTGTGTCTGTGAATCAGGAAGCCATATAGCCTTGATTACATAGTTGTTGGCTTCCAACCCTGTGTTCAGTACTAGGTGGTCTGCTACGGCACCTGAGAAAAAAACAAAAAAATAAATGATACTCATAATAGTATCTTTTGATATTAATAAATCAATTCTCTTTTTTTTCTTTTTTATAAATGATATGATATTTTCAATGATAAATGTTTTATTTATTCATATACATACATAAAAACAATTGGAAAATTACTGTCAAAACTTACCACCACTATTGAATGTAAGAACATGGCATTCCTTCAAACCACACACAGCTAGCAGATCTTCATTCCACGGATTCCCACTTAAGCTCAGTACAGTGAATGGAATGGGTGCAGACGAAAGCCTGGTCAGGGTCAATTTATGTTTTGAAGAATCTGCTTGTTTGAGTAACGCAGATAATTGTAAGACGGTAATTTTTCCTATAAAAGAAAATAAATTATTTAATCAAAATTTGAATTAATAAATATTATGACAGTTCATTTATTATAAGAAATTATAATGAAAAAATATGTAATAAAAACTAAGCAAACCTTTTTCATGGGACACGGCTAGATGTTGCCGGCGTCCATGCGGCGAGGCGAGGCAACACATCGCCACGCGACGCAACTTATGCGCGGACATCAGTTGACGGATAGTCTGTCCGTTCTCGCCAGTGTACGACATGCGCACATTCTCAAATGCACCTTCTTGGGAACCTATAGTATATTAATAAATTATAGTAAACTCATTTATTCACATTTAACACTAATATTTTGTAATACTAGTAAAGTATTACATATTCAATTCTTTTCACGGCTTCGAACGATGTCGATGAAAATTGTAGATTTTATGTTATTCTTATACATAAACCCGTAAACTGATCATTCATTTTCGTAAATCCATTCAGTAATTTTAACTCGAAAGAAGAACAAACATTCTCCCGTCCTAACGAACAATTACATACATAATATTAACTAACAGGATACATATACAAAAAGCTAACCATAATACAACAAATCTCACCAAGAGTAGGCATCATTAGCGTGTCGGTGTGCATAAACCGTTTATTTCCCAAGTGCAGCTGCGCGAGGGCGCGTTGCGCGCGTCCATGCGCCCCGACGGCCGCGCCGCGCTCGCAGGCCGTGCGCACCGGCTCCGACAGCGCGCTTAGCAGCCGCCGCACGCGCTCCAGGCAACTGGACCAACCGCTGTATGATAGTAGGAATGACCGACAACCTGGGGGAACAATTATGTAGATATTCAAACTATTTCACATACTGTGCCAACAGTAGCAGAATTACTTTTGTGTTTTTTTTTATTAAATAAATTATGTATGTAAATTACCAAATACTTGGTTGTACAAATATCTCACAAAGAAAATTATATATCAATATTATTAAAAGAAAAAAAGCTAGCTTTAAGTTGTATCAATCATATAAAGAATCCAGAATAAGAATAACAGTTAAAAATATTTAAAATAATTAACATTTATATTTACCTTGTATGTTATTGGCAAGAACCGGCCTGCGCGGCGGCGCGTAAATAGCAGGTGGCGTGGGACTTGAAGGACGACGTCTAATAGACGGTGCAGGAGGTGTCTCCTCATTACCACCGCCGGCACCGCGAGCGCCACCTAGCGTCACCGACCTCTTTACGAGAGCTTGGCAGCTGGAACCATAACAATTCCGTTATAGCCATACTTTCGAATAATTACCTGGACTTAACCATTTAACCAGACTTAATTCAATATTAAAATATATTTGTACCTAACAAAATATAAATTATACAATAATATTTAGCTCAATTAAAAAATTAAATAGTAAATATTTATAAAATGTTATACCTAGAATCAGGTTTCGCTCCACAATCACAGAAGAAGTTTCCAAATTTAGCGTAAGACACATCATGGCCGCGATGGCAGACACGCGCACACACAGTACACACGCCAACACCGTCCACCATTTTGCAAGTATGGCAGTGGTACCAATGTTGATTCATGAATTCCCGTTGGGTTACAGTGAATGTACATAGTTTGTATTGCAGCATTGCGTCTTCATCCTATAAGAAATATTTTTTATTACTTTTTTGAAATACATATATTTTCTACTAAACTTTAGAACTCTTGTCTCTTATTAACCCTTTTCACTCCAATGTCGAGTGTCACTCGACACTGAAAAATACCATACCAAAAGGGATTATAAAGATTAAAATTAAGAATCATAATAGTATCATGTAATGATTCATAAAATAAAGTTTATTAAATAAGAAAAAATAGTTTTTTTTTACAAAATACACAAAAAACAGTAAAAGTTAAAAAACGTAAATTTAGCTGGTGGAATAAAAACAAAAACAGCCTTGGAGTGGATAGGGTCAACCATCAAGCTTGTAGTTGAGTAAACTATACGTTCTTTTCGAGCATCATTGAAATTATAAACTTATTATAACTCATTTAGTTGTTAAAATCTCTGTAGGGAAACTTTTACTCTTACTGCATTTTAGTATAAATTATAAGTAATATGAACTAAGAGCAATATGAGCACATCTTCTGCAACATATTTTAAGATATATTGTATACAATTAGAGTACTTACAGAATCATCAGCACTAGTATCATCATCGTCTTGTTGTTCGTCTGTATAATCCAAGTCAAATCCCAGGTCGGATGGCGACTCCCAAGTTGGACTGACTGATCGCCAAGCTATTTTAACAGAATTTATATATGAGAAATCAAGCAATTTTTATTACTGTCTGATTTTTTAATGTTCATATAAAATCTTTCACGATTTATTTTAAGTAACTTTATTTATAAGCGACATTAATATTTAATAAAAGAGCAACTGTTGAGTTTCTTGCCGGCTCTTCTCAGCAGAACTGCCTTCCGAGCCGGTGGTAGCTTCGTTAGGACTGACATGACTGACACCTTTGTAAATTGACGATTCGAAAATGCTTGTAATAGCCTACTTGAATAAAGAATATTTTGATTTTGATTTAAATAATTTCAAAAAATATACAAATGAAGCATGTCACCATCTGGATACAGTGTAACAGTTTTCGAGATGTCTAATTGATTATTTATTTTTCATATATTCATGACTGATATATACAATTACAATTGATATACTTACTATGCGGCTGTGCAGTTCCGATTGCGTGCAATGCATCTGCTAGATAGGAAAGCAAGACACACGCAGATTCGATTTGCGAGACAAGTGTTGTTTCTAATTGAGAATCTTCTAATTTTTCAAGAACATCTGGACTACTGAGGTTATCAACACTAAAAACGTCAAGTTTTGTTATTCTATGATTGTACATGTTGACGAAAAATGATTGTAATATTAATCCATAGTAATTTGTAATATAAATTGCATTAACTCCTAATCCACCATAATTGAACTAGGAGTTAAACTTCTATATCAATTTTTTTTAACTTAGTATTAATTATTATGAAATTCGCTTGTCTCAATATATGAACAAGATAGAAATTTACGTGACATTTAGTGTAGGTCGGAGCCTGGGTATCAAATATTTTTTTAAACATATATTTCAAAATGTTTCTCAGATATGTATATAATATTAAAATATTTTGCTCAAGGTTAAATAATATTTAATTACCATGCGGAAAGCCACGACAGTGCAGCTGGGAACAGATGTCGGTGGTCGGCACCAGCGTGCGCGTCGGCGAGACGGCACAGCTCGCGCAGTAGCAACGGCGTGCACGCGCCGCCGCTCACGCTGATCAGTGCGCCCACCATGCGCTCGCTTACTTTCTCACCGCTGCAAATATATATATGTATGAGTAGCCATTTAACAGTAACTTATAATAAGAACACATACTGACTTCTCTAATTATTAAACGTCAATTCTGTAATAAAATAATCACTTGCCCACAACAATATCATTTATATATAATAGAAATGTATAAAACTCTTCTGTTACTGAGTGATTGACAATGCAAATACTGAAACATTGAAAAACTGAAATTTAGCATTCCTTGGGGGTTTGGGAAGGCACTAAAACAGAATTTCTTGAACTTCCTATGGGAACTGTTAAATTCTACATAAACAAATTTGTGGACTTTTGTGATTATGATTATGTGTGATTGTGGACTATAATTCATTTTGGTTAAATTATAAAGTATAGTATTTAGATTTAATTTACTTTTTACCATTTTTATCATTATAAAAATATTGAAAAATCCGAATCATAATACATAAATAAATATAAATCCAAAATTTACCCATGATGCACAATATGCTTGCACAGCAACGACAGCAGTGTAGCGTTATCGTTAGAGGAGCTCGACAAGAGCATGACGACGTCGGGAGCGGCGGCGGCTGTAACATTTTCTTTGCCATCGGACCAGCTACCACTTTCTGTGCATATTTGAGAAACTAAAACTCTATTTCACTATTACAATCTCATTAGATTCTAGGTAAATTAGAAATCTAGTCATGGAATGTAAAATAACAACAATTTATCATATTATAATAATGAAACAAAAATATTTTACGAAATATTAATATTTATAAAACCTTAAAAAATGTGTATTAAAATTATTTAACTACATAAAATAAGTTTTAGTACCTGAATTAGCAGATTGCTGTGCTGTTTCAGATTGAGCTCTAGGGGCTGGGGATCTAAGGAAAGAAAGATTCATACATATATTATCGTTATTAAATATCCATACAAAAATTAAGTGTACCTTATTATTGTTATTAATTCGACTATTAGAAAATCACATAATACTAATATAAATTTTAAATTATATAACTTATATATTAATTAGAATATATAATCACGTTCAATACTCACGGAGTATCAAACACAGGTAGATCCTGATCACTTCTATTGCCATTATCATTTCTCGCCGCATCTTCAGTACGGAACACAGATCGTAAAGCATTTCTAAGAGCTAATGAGGCTGGGTTGCCTTCAGGGGCTGAGGACGTGGGCGTTGGCAATTCCGCCTCTGTTGGTGAGCCTGGGGCAGATGGGTTACCATTTGATGTGGACGCTGTAACAATTAAAATTTTAATAAAATAATAGTTGAACGAACTCAACGCCTTACTTAGTCTTACCAGACCAATGAAACAAACAATTATTTCAAATATATGTTAAAGAATAATGACTAAAAAGTATTTATATTGACTGATTCGATATTTGAAATATGATTTGATGGGAAGCCGGCTGTCGATGCATTGGTAAAAAACTATATAGACAGTATAAACAGCGTGCGTCAGTAGAGCGTATAGCTTACTTCTTTCTGAGCTTGCTTGTGCCAGTGGAGCCAGTACACGGCGTGTGAAGGTGGTGATTATGGCGCAACTCCTTTAGACTCGGCTTTCGCGACATCAGTAGGCAAGCACGAAAACTTGCGACAAAGTATTCTCTCGTTATCGGAAGAATTTGTATGAGAATTGAAAAGCGCCCCTACCGTGCTTAAGAGGAACTAAAGTTTTCCCATAGAAAATGCGTAATGTATTCGTGTTTACCCTATAGAAGTGGGATCGCTCGTGACAATACTCACGGTCTTGAGCGACATATATATAATCGTTCTGTTTTTTATCTAAGCAAATTATCTAAGAAACTTAAAAATACAAAATGGAATATGTAAATTTTAAAAATATATATTACCTGGTGTAGATGAACAGATATGAGAAAGAAGGTTGAGAAGATTTTGTTGATCTGCGACTCCAATGAACTTACAAACTGATATACAAAGAGCACTATTCAGCTCTGAGCTTTCACAGCCATTGAAAATCTTTATGAAGAGCCTGTAAAAAATACATTAATTAGTACAACACATTAAACAGTTTCCTGATACATTTTATTTGGTCATTTAAATTAAATCACTATTTTTTACTTTGTACAATAAAGTTTTTTGAAAGAATAACAAAGAATGAATTTAGGTTAATGTAAACAAATACATTAATTTTAATACACTATGAAAATCTTTTAGATATATCTGTAGGGCAAGCACAAAAATTTGCGACTTATTATTCGTTATCGAAAACATTTTGTATGGGAAATCTTTAATTCCTCTTACGCACGGTACGCGGCGATTTTCAATTCCCATACAAATTCCTTCGATAACTATACGAATACTTTGCGCAAGTTTTCGTGCTTGCCTTACTGAAAGGAACAGTCGATAGTAGTCATAAATTCAGTTTAGTCATAAATTTTCGCAACTTAACAAGCGGAAGCTTACAAAACTTTTAAACAGCTTTAAACAATAGCGACAGAACACTATTTTATTTCAATAAAGAGATGCGTGAGCTTAGGAATACTTACTTTATAACTCCTTCAGTGTATACACTACGGGCATTGGGTGCCGAGAGTAAAATTTTCCCAAGAATATATTCTGAATTGTCAGCAAATACATTTTCATAGGCCACGCGGCCTGCTGGTCTATTTAGTATAACTTCCCAATATATTACCTGCAAAAATAACAAGTCTAATATGATCACTATAATTTGTGTTAATAGCAATTCTAAAACTTGCCTAAACTCAGATGAACTTGACTAATTTATCAATTAAATTGTATCAATCTGCCGATCGCTATGATCGGTTTTGGGTTCGATTCCCATTCGGGATATATAATAATCATATATTTAAATTATTTCATTTCTCCGCTCTGGTCAAACAGTTGAGTTCCGTCCCTCAACACTGATCGTATCGAATTAGGGCGAGGGAATTATATTAGGTATTCTCTAATAACCTTGCCAGGCAGGATAAAGTGTAAAGCTGAAATATTTTTATTTATTTACTATTTTTATATCATATCATACCATAAGTCCTAGAGTTTTCTCTGTAGATGGTTGCAAGTGATCGACCAGCACAGTATAAGTTGTTTTCAACATATGTTCCAGTATCAGCTGTTCCGCCTTATTAGTTTGCGGGACCAGTGCGTTCAATGTCGCTGCTAGTGGATCCAGTAAAAATTGGAGTCGAGCGTCCGTCTACACAAATATATACGATTTATATTATAAAATAAAATCAAATTTATATTAATATAAAAAATGGGAAATAAATCAAATAATAATCATCAAAATATTCTGCAAATTTCTAATAAAATTTATTAAAATCACTTTGATAAGAAGTGATAAAATGAGCAAAAGGTTACCATAATAAGTACTAAAAATATATATGGCAATATAAATAGTATTAGAATTAAATTATAAATTGAACCCAATGAATATACAGGATACAAGTAACTTTAATCGAATATTCATTGCAATTAAAAGAAAACAAAACTATAATGTACTTTACATATAACTTACCAAAGCTGGTACAATAAGATCCAAAGTCTTCTTAGTCAAAGCTGTATTATCAACAAGTTTGCTGGAGCCTATTTCCAGAAGCTGCGCCGCGGAGTATGCTAGAGCAGTCAGAGACGCTCTGATGGAGTACTTCTCTCTGTCGTTATAGTCCCTGTCGCTCATAAGTGTAGTGTGGTAGGACACCAGCTTGAGAACTGCTGTCTCGGATGGAATTACGTGAGACTCGTAGGCAGCCTATATATTAAAAACAAGTTTTTATTATTTATTTATATGTATGAGCATATATGACTAGTGGAATTGACACTGAATAATTTAAATACTAATAATATTATAAATGCTCAAAAGAAAATTTATAAGTATGGATGAACGGATGCTTCGATATGTTACTATATGACGCAAAAACTATTGAATGGATCTAGATGCAACTTTTACAGTAACATAACTTATAAATTAATATAGTACTATATCAACACTATATACAAAAATTTAGTGTAATTTGTTCATAATAATACGATAAGTAAGATAAGTCCTTCTTAACATCTGAGGGGGGGGGTTCGTAGGTGTAACTGAAAATCAGCGATGTTTGAGATATCAGTCTCGAGCATCATTAGCTGAGTACGCTTTTAGTCATAATATTTAGTTTTAGTATAGCGTATTGTATTTATTTTGTTTTGATGGCAATGAATGTGATTAATCTTGTTTCTTATTCTATTGTTAAGTAGTATTAGTTTTGAATATCTGTAGTACCGTGTCGACGGTGTTGGCGGGCGGCGCGGCGCAGGCGTCGAGCGCGGCCGCCACGTTGTGCGTGAGCTGCACCTTGAGCCAGGTGCCGAGCGCGGGCGCGCTGACGCCGGCCACGCGCTCCCCGCCCGCCACGCCGCTCACGCGCATGCGCGCCGCCCACACCGCGTCCTCCGCGCGCCCGCCCACGCCGCCCGCCTCGCCCGCCTCGTTCTCTCTGAGCACGTCTATCTCCATGCTGGCGCTTAATCTACAATACACACATAGTTCACTATTCATGTTCAAATAGCAGAGATCCAGAAAGAATGTTAAAATCAAAATTAATAGAAAAAATCTTTCTCCAAATCCATTTCAATCAATCAAAAAAACTATGTCTAATGGTAAGAAGCACGACATATTTTTACGTAAAACGTGTTCACATTATCTTTTTTAATCACAATTTTTTTTTTAACTGCACGCTGTATACCGTATATACCGTGGTAAGCAGAGGGAACCAGAGAACCTAGTGTAAAGACACTCCATTCTCTTTCAACATTTACGTTCCCCGCATTCCGTAAGCTTGAGGCATTGCGTGTTGAGTGGCGGAACTCAACGCCGCGCTTTGCCTTGTTACCAAGCCCAAGAAAGGAAAATACTAAATTTTACATTTCCTGGAGTGGGAATCGAATTCACAACCTGTCGCGTTTACAGTCGCACGCTTGTGCCTCTGCACCACAACAGGCGTCACAATTTTTGATGGTTATAATAACACTTACTACTAAATTTAATGAAAGTATAGAAATACCATACTTAGAGTAGTATAATTTTTATTACAGACATAATTTACTCACCGACAACATTCTAATATTGTTTCCAAAAGATCCATAAGATCAGGCATAAACTGGTGTGCTTCAGATGTAGAAGCTGAGTCTACTAGACACACTTTCAATCTCATTAAAGCTGCGTCGCATGATATTACATCAAGAAGACTTGGTAGACCATTAGCTGAAACAAAAAATACATAGAATTTTATAGTTTCACTCTAGGCTTAAAAATACAATTATGTATATAAACCGTTTATATTTTTATATATATAAAATTGCAAATAACTTACATCCCATATTCTGTTTCAGATGTTTAATAGTTTCAGATGCAAGCCAAGCTGTGTACTTGATATTGTCGCACGATGCACTTACACCCGCCAGCAAGTTTTCGGCATACTACAATAAAATTAAACTTAGCATAAAATTTACAGTAACAACTTATTTATTAGAATATTATTTAAAGGAAATTGTAAGTATTGAAAGGTGTGCCGTTTATAAATATTATGGTGGAAGATAAATATATGGGGAAATAAATATATCTTTACGTCTTTTAACTATTATACTTCTTGAAAACTAACCTGAGTATACATTCCTTGTTTAACAAGCGCGTCTTTAAGCCAGGAATTGAATAGTTTTTTGCCATCGGCTCTTGGCGCCCATACTATGGCGTGGAGAGGCAAGGGTGACGGCAAATCGGCCGCTGTACCCGCTTGTAATTTATCCATGTGTGGTGTCGCTGGAGGCATGCTTATTACCAACCTTGTCATAAAAAATGAATAAAATTATATTAAATAATATAATAAATTTTTTGTTACCAAAAAAAAATCTATAAAAAAAATAAAAAGAGTTCCAAAGTAATAAATATCTAAATAATACATTAATTAAAAATTATAATTGGACTCTTCATTTAAGATGTTATGATTAAAACATAATTCGTAAAATCATATTCAAATGTAATTTAAAGCAACAAAACAAAAATCATACTGCACACTACTACTTTAATATTAGTTACAGCAAATATTTCTATAAAAAATTACAAAATTATACATAGAAAATATATAAAAGCCTACCTCCAAGCAGTCTGGAAACAATAATTAGCCGCTGCTAGAGCTGGCAATGAGTTGTGATACTGAGGATTGTCGCACAAGCATGCTGAATTCAACAAAGAGAGTAATGCATCTAACAGTAGTGGATATTTAAGTTTGTGTGGTGTTCCTAACACGAAGTTGCATGCTAATCCGTCCAGTTTGGGGTTTTCCTGTAAATTTAAAATGTATATAAAAAATGCCATTGTTAATAGATATTTATAACAAAACAAATTGTTTTCATATTTAAATATAAACACGATTTCTGAAGTTGAACAAAATTCTTAAGTACTATTCATAGACTAGGTTAATGCAATTTTAATTATCATTATAACAATGGGTAAAGAAAAAGCTGTGGATCACATATGTTTGACATATATTCTCATATAGTGACACATTGACACGTTATTAAGGCCACATGTATTTAACACGTCAATGGGACTACCAGTTTAAAAACAATAAGATAATCATACCTGGTTATTTATCTCAGCATTAGTCAATGCATAGAACTTTGGTCGCATAGACGAGTCATCTTGTGTAGATCTATGTGATGATTTATAAGATGTTTCTATGAGAGGCACTTGGCAGTAAATGCGAGATTTCAATAGACCGTCGTCGGTCGTGGTCTTCATGCCAGCATTGTTTGGTTCCGATGAGGGCTGAGCCAACCCAGGTGATATTACTAGGTTCCATTCAATCTGACAGTAAAAAATATAAGGTTATTCCTTTATAATTAAAGATCATTTTTGCGTTTTTTAATTTTTTTTTTATATTTTGGTAACTATTTTTTGTCTATTTACTTACAATATATTTAAACTCTAAGAGGATAAGCTGATGTAAAAATTCCCTGAATTAGGACAAAACTGAACATTTCAACATCGAAATATTTACTTTGCATTATGTAGACTAGAATATTTTAATTACAAATTTAATTCATATTGCAACTTATATAAAATAGGTCGTGTTTTTGTTAGTAATCAAATAATAAATTATTATTAATATTTTTTTTTTCGGCTTTCTTTGCAGCTAATGTAACTACTTATAAAATAATAATATGGAGTAATACAAACAATATAGATTTTAAATATTATGTACCTGTTGTAATAAACATTGTGGAGCATCGTATAGGTGTTTCATGAGATATTCAAGCAACAACATTAGTCTGGTAGTCAACATTAGCTGATGTGGCGCCAAATTCATCGCACGCTTTCTATCGCTTATTCCCAGCGTTTCAACAACCTGCAAAGAAATAATTATAAGATGTATTATCTATACTAATATTATAAAGAGGAAACCTTTGTATTTTTGAATGTATTTTTGTATGTTTGTATTGAATAGGCTCAAAAACTACTGGACCGATTTCAAAATTTCTTTTACCATTAGTTAAAGGGATTCTTCCGAATCCGTATAGGCTATATTTTATCCCAGAAAATAGATAGGATTTGTCGTGGTAGTGAAAATTGTAGAGTAAGCCGACGAAAAAACTGCCGTACGTTAACGATTCTCGCGAACGCTGCTTAAATGGTTAGAGATGTATGGTTGATTTTTATAGAAAAGTTGTAGAACTCAATAATGCCTACAAAAAAGTCCACGATAGTATAAGCCAAACATTTATATTTAAGCCATTATAACCACTTTTCCATAGAATAAAAGTAATTAAAATTAGTAGCCTATGTTTATTGATCATATTATCGTCAAATATTAATCCTTATCCAAATAAACTATTTATTGAGCAAGATCGTTTCAATAGCTATAAATTACTTTTTATCTTATTTCAATAGGACAATCCATTCAAAAGATATTACGAATTTAAAATTGTAATTGGTATTAAAATGAATGATGGCCGCCGGCCGATATGTGTCGCACGGTGAAACCGCAGGGGAGGGGGGTGCATATCTATGAAGCAGGTTGCCGCGCCCTCTACGCAGCGGACGCGGCCAAATCGAGTAAATTTACTGATTTTTTTTTCAGAGAGCTTAAAAAATAAATGTCCATCCGTGCGAAGCCGGGGCGGGTCGCTAGTATTATTATAAAATAAAAAGGAGAAATGTTATAGAATGGATATGAATGTAGGCTACAATTAAAACTTTCCTTATATATAATATGATGGGAAAATATCACAGTGAAAATTTTATATTGTATGTTTTTATTCATTTACAAAGGAAAACAATAGAAAACTAGAAGTCAAATTTATGTATATTAAATATAAGTTTATTACAAAAAATATTATTAATATTCTTATTTAATATTTACAGTACTTACTTTAATTATTGCATTAGAAGTGGTCAGCAACACAGACTTCTTTTGCATCAGTGTCAAGGAATGGAACAAGTAGACCAAAAGCTGTGCATGTTCAACATTCAAATCTGCAAAAAAAATTATAATTTTTATATGTATAAAATAGTTTAACAAAAAAAATGAATGAAGGTCGTACATATTTATCCTTACTAATATTAAAAATGCGAAAGTAACTGTCTGTCTGTCTGTCTGTTACGCTTTCACGCCTAAACCACTAAACCGATTTTGATGAAATTCGGTATGAAGATAGAACTAAGCTTGGGAAAGGACATAGGATACTTTTTATCGCGAAAAAAATGATAGAGGGGGTTGAAATAGGGGATGAAAGTTTGTATGGAAGTTCCTTATTGTTCAAACATAAAATCATGTAAGATTGTTTAACTGTTTACAACTTCACCACATAAACAACTTAACCAATTTTGACAAATAGTCTAGATCTTGGGAAAGACTATAGGACTTATCATATCACGCGATATAACCGAATTTCACGCGGGCGAAGCCGCGGGCGGAAAGCTAGTTTTAATATTATTTACTATTAAAATGATTACTAAGTTCTATATCATTTTCAATGAACACAACTTAAATGTACTTAGTTTACCTTCATAATCATGGTCCTGGCTAGGTTGACTTTGTAGTGCACACTCCTGCAGTGTATTAACAATTTTGTGCCACATAACGAGGATGCTGTTTTCACGGTCCGCCGCAGCCTTACTAAGAACCATACCACCAAGAAGCTTAGCTACACGAGGACCAACCTAAGAAAAACCAAAATAAATTATAAGTCTATTAATTTTTCATGATACTAATTCAGATTGACCAACTAAGTCTTACTATTAGAGCCCAGCATGGCAGTGTGACTGTAAGCACAAAACGCAATTGGCTGTTTGGAATTATCTTGTTTCTCAAAGGAATTATTACATTTAAAATATTTTAATTTCTCCAATCTGTTAAGACAAAGTGCAGCATTTTATTTTGCCATTCAAATGTCTTTACTTCAGATGGAAAGCGGCGAACGAAGTGTCTAGACACTAGATTAGGTTTGGTTTGAATGTGAAGCTGTAGTTTCGTTAAGAAAATTAAATATTTTCTAAAAAAAAATGTTTCGATATTTGGACTAATTCACTTTTAATCACTATTAAATAATAATAAAAATCTTACGTGTAATGGTGACATATTATTTCTCTCAGAGCCAGTGGACACAAGCTGTTGTTGCAACACTGGTTGTAAATTATGTAAGTAGCGCACTAGCGCGGAACTGAACGCTGCGTATAATGAACCAAGACGAGTTCCAAAACACGGCGATATTGTACCTAAAATAAAATTTATTAATTATTTAACATACATAATATTATTCATACAGTTCTCTTTAGTTTGTATTTATTACATTTAAGATATAGAATTTAATAAATTCCTCATTGAGGCACAAATGCGTTATAGCTATGGTTGTCGGTTCGCTGACTAATTATGAAAAAGATTTTTAAATTATTTTCATTCTCATAGTTAGAATGTAAAAAATATATAATAAAACCAATATAATAAGGGACTTTTATGAACAATACTACTATTATGTTATTATATTATTACATCTATATAAATAAAAATGAATCATCAAAATGTCTGTATGCACATAACTTCCAAACAACTGAACCAAATTGGATAAATCTTTTCTTTATGGGTTCGATATAGTATGATACGAAACAATATACATATAAAAAAATTGTAAATATTTAAAAATATCAGTATTAACAGGAAAATAATGAGGTAGGTTCGCTAGTAATATATAAGTATCTACATACCAGTATCAGTTCTAGCCGTCTCTCTATCCAGATCTTTAGCGAGGGCGACCAGCAGTGCTTGATGAGCTTCATGTAGCTGAAGGGCGTTAGGTCCAAGTCGGTCTACACCTTCGCCGAGGATTTCTTCCGTTAAAAGATTAAATACCTCTGTCGCTAATGTTATGTACTGAAAATAATATCATTAAAATATTAATTAGAGAAAGTCTCTGCTTTTAGGATACCATGCCCAAATTTTAGCCAATGAACCTATACATTCACATACTCTCAAATTCATTTGCAATTGATACTAGCTTTAATAAGCTTCAATTCTATTAAGAAACACTATCACATGAAAAAAATCTTGCTTCATTACATTACAACATAGCTTGATTACATTTATCATTGAAAATCTAATGTAACTCTAAAATATAAAAAAAATACATATGTCATCCTTTACTAACTCAAAAATTTGTTTGTACTAACTAAAGGAAACGAAACAATATAACATCTAAAAAAACAAAAAAATAAAACAAATACTTACTGAGTAAGGTTCAGCCTTGTCTGGCACTATAGCTTGCTGTGGACGCGTATTAGTTTCGTTGGAGTTATCGTTATCGTTAGCGCCGGCGCGAGTGAGGCCGCTATCCATCGCGTCGGGAGCCACAAGCGTCGATTCGAACCAGAGACCAAAGAGTGGTTCACTGTCTTCTGCGAAATAATTTAGTATAACATTAGGAAAAAAAATATATTTCCTCTTAAACATTGCAATTATGACGTAGTTTTGATAATTGTGATGAAGTGCAAAAGTTATAGCTTCATATTCCATTCAAGCTATAAATATATTTAAACTTAGCGTGGTTACGAATGTGACTAGATTCTAAGAATAACGTGAGTTAAAGTGAGCTTGTTTTGAAAACAATGATTGTAATAAAATATCATATAACCTTTAAGTTTTACTATTCTACTGAATATAATTGTCATTGATTGAATAAATGTTTAAGCAGTGTGTAGTGTATACATTTTTATGACCTCTTTCCAAATTAGCTTAAACAATGCAATTTCACACACTTTACTAAAAAATGATTCAAAGTTTAATCCTCATTTTAATAATGGCTATGTTACCTAACGAAATAATAACTCAACAGTTACTACACTTACCATCATCTGTCTCAGAGTCCTCTGAGCATAGTATCATGTCCTGGAAGTAAACAGTAGAGTCGGAGCGGTCGGCGTCGGCGTCCTGGTGCTGCTTCTGTACCACTGCACGCTTTAGGTTGGTGGCTTTGCGGTAACACACCACGCCCAATGATACCAATAACTGATGATCAAAAACATTATATTAGTTTTTTTTTTAAATATTATTAGCATACTAAAAAACTAAAAAAATACTAAAAAATTTACACGTTTTTGTTAGGTATAAAACCAATAATAAAACTATGTAAGAATATTTTGCAAAATTATGGACTGACTTCGAATTTACTTTTAAAATTTTGGTTAAGCAACAAAATCAAATAAGATAAAAACTAAAATCATATTATACATGTATTTCACTGAAATATTTATGCGTCTTTACAGGCATAGGATAAAGTAATCCCTAGTCGAAATATTATATATTTTTCTAATAAACTTTAATTATTATTAATTATTCACGCTTTTAGCTGCATTTCAGTGTAGGCAGAGGGAATCTAACATTGAGGAATTTATATTATATATGATCAATCTAGACTTATTTATTCACCTTATTGAGCATATACTAACTAGGTTTAAATAAAAACTACCTGATGCAAAGGTGCCGCAGACACAAGTCGCAATTCCCTCTGATGTGCAGTATGGTGTGCCAGTATGTGTAATGGTGCTGGTGTTTCAGACGAGGCGGACGGGCTCGCCACGCTGAGCGCCTCGAGACGCGCGTCCGACAGCAACGCGCCCGTCCACGCGAGGCAACGCCCGCCTAGCGCCACCCACACCACACTGAGGCCTTGTTGCCTGGAATGTTACATTTATTACTATAAATTTATAGTTTGGATGTGTCTGATATAACTTAAAGGTATTTTTAATATTTTTAAAAATATTATTCACATTTTTAGAATATTCCATCAGAGATGCTACCAAAAATAATTTATAACAAACATTTGTATTACAAGGTAAATGGACAAGAATGTTTAATAGTTTCCAACAGAAACGGGTATGAGTCTCGCTGCGTTAAAATGTTTATTTGTCTAAAAATATTTACTAAAAAAAAAAATTAATCTTTTTAAGAGAAGCTATTCTAAATTTATTTTTTTCATTAATTAATAATTGCACTACCTAATAAGCTAAAATGATATCTTAAATACTTAAGCGACTAATTTAAACAAACTCAATATACACTTACATCTTAGTAAGATTGTATGGACGAGAAGGTACTTTAGCTGGACTTTTAGAAGCAGTGGGTCCGGGAGCGCCGGCGAGAGCGTGATGCAAGCCGCATAGCAGCACCCAAGCACCGATCATGAGGTGGTTTTGATATACCTATCGAGATATATATAAGAAAAAAATATAATTAAAATGGAAAATAACATTTTAGAGCGAGAACCTTCTATTTTTCAGCCATTTTAGAGACTGCATGAAAGGTGGTTAAAATAAGGTTCAAGACCCACACAGAGCATAATATTTTTTTCAGTAGGAATCATACTCGTATTGACGCGATGATTATGAAATTGAATTTATTAAAATTATTTTTTACTATTTACTACTAAATTACAAATAAATTTTATGGTTTAAAGAATAATTCCAAAAATTAATAAAAAATCTAACTTACGTATCCACCAGCGCGGGTAGATTGTTTGAATGTTTCCCCAACAGTGTTGTATAGACTGAGCGCACTTTCAACTAGTGTTGCAGTCTGCTGTTCACTCTCTTCGTCTTTCGGGTGGAGGGAAGCCTTTAAATGAAATTATAATAATAATTAAAACTCAATTCCTAAATATAACTATTGAACTTCAATACTCATATTAAACACCCCAACTGCCAATGACAACATATGTGAAGAAAAAAAATGTTGAAAAAATTTTACGATTTTATATCTTAATCCTGACTGACATTATAAAATTCGACCCATTTAAAAGTTTATAATATTGAATAATGCTTTAGAAATGAAAAATTATTAACAATTTTCGGGAGAATTAATTTGTTTTATTATAAAAGCCTTTAGTAAAAAAATAAATAGCAAAGAGAAATATTATTATAAGTTTAATCCATATATATTTTTTTTAATAATATATAAACTATACCTGAGCAGTAGCACAGCATAGTAGCCAGGCTGTGGCGACATCACTGAGTGCAGCAATTCGCTCCGGTGTGAATGGCTCCAAGCATGGTAGAGAGAGTGCTAGGCGGCACACATGCACTTCATTTACTAGAAAATGAAGCCTAGAAGGAAAATTACAAATCTGCTAGAATAATCACATTTATATTATTATTATTTTCTTAAAGAATGATCACATTTATATTATTTTCATTTTCTAGCTTGGATAAGACAAAGCGCAGCCCAAATTAAACCACTTCAATTTCACCATTCAACATGCAATATCTTAAAATCGGACGGAAAACAGAACAGAGTGTCTTGCTACTTTATTAAAGTAACTGTAACTACCCTGCCCAACTATTCAAAAAAATGCATGTAGCTGTTGATTGAAGTAATCTAGTAATAATAAAAGTTCCAAGATTTTGTAAATGTAAACAGCAGTAAAATTGTATATAAAAAATATATTACTATAAAATTTAATACTCACAGTGAAACATCAGCATTAAACTGAGGTGCCAGGGCACTCTCTTTAGCATTATCCCAGCGGTTGAGGTAGCGTTGCAGGCAAGGCAATGACGAGCATACCTTCAGTACAACTGAGCCCGCTCTTAACTCCATCAAAAGAGAAGCACATGTTGATGCCACCCATTTCTGCAATAATGGTTAAATTAAATAATAATTTAACAAAAAAGTATTATTAATACTTTTACAACTGTACAAGGTGTAAATAAAAGATCAGACATTTATAAATTTAAGTATTATCAGTAATTTGTGATTTTATGTTATTTTAAAATACTTTTTTACCTTAGTGATTTTAATTTACTAAATATTTATCAATTATATACCATATAAATAAATCCTAATAGATTTTAATTCTAAAAAATATATCTGCAAGTGAGATATAATATTTCATAAGATAGTTATAGGTTGTTCAGACTATATATAAAAATAAATTATAATAATTTTAAATTTATAGATTTTTTAATTTTATACAAATCAAACATGATCAGTTCCATATAATTTTGATAATTCTTATTAGATAAATAATAATTATTAATTAAAAATTTGTTTAGAATTCTCACAAACCTTGACATCTACAGAAGGCTGTTGGGAAGCATTCCCATCTTTAGTATTGTCCAAACTTTCTTTGCTTCCGGGAGACATGACCACAGCTGGTTGGCTCTGAGTTACAGTCGTTCCTGTGTTCTTTAAAGGCATAGTAAGTTGTTCCAATAAAACATCTGATCTCCTCTGAGCATTGGAGGGTGGCTGTTTCTCTGTAGTTGTAGTTTGAGATGCTAGAGATGTTATTGGACTTGGAATAACAGAGGATTTGGTAGTTTGTTGATCTGAAAAATATTTACATTATTTTAAGATTTAAAAGTTATGTCAATAATATAGTCATTTATCAACATATACAAAACACCTTTTATAAAATCTTTTGTTTGCTCTAATTACCCTGCTAGGGATAAAGTATGAAACCAAATTCTATTATTTTTATAATAATTATAAAAAATTGAATTATCTACTAATAGAGAGACATGTTGATTTTGATCTATTTAAAACAGTACCTGGTACATTAACGTGGGCAGGAAGTTTAGCACTTTTCAATAGTGAAGTCAGTATAACAAGATCAGATTGTGGAAGGCCCCCTCCTTCAATGCCACATAATCCAACAATTGGCAAAAGAAGCTGAAAAAAAAACAATTTTGAAATGAGTGCATTATATCTTAAGTATTGAAAGTATTATATCCATTTCTAGTCAATTGTTAAGTACTTCTGATATCTCCTTTTGATAAGCTAGAAGCCATTAAAGTTACCATTATTTTAACCTTATATTAATAAATTCTAAATTACCTGCTTTACTGATATATTAGGAGCAGAAGCATTTGTATTTTCATCATAGCTCAATCCGGCTTCAGAGAGCTTTTTAAGTATTTGTCGTAGAATAATTTTGAATGCATCTCGAGCAGTGTTGAGCTGTTCAACTGGCACTACAGAAAATGATAAATATGTAAAACTAATCATTTTGAAGTGTGCCACATATTTTTTATGCTTCAAAAATCTTGTATTATCTTTCTCATTACGTTTTTACTTATATGAAATGTTGGAATATCAATTGATTTTATAGTTGGTCAACTGACTTGTTAAATTGTCAAGTTGTTTTATAAATAGTTGTCTATAGATAGTCAATTGATTATTATACAAAAACTAATCTTTTATAATTAGTATGTCTTTTGACTTTTACTATATAATGGTTGCCGCCACTCATACTGTGTTCTTTATGTGATAGAACTTACAAGTTGAAAAGCAGTCTCTTCGAGTACTCTTTCTTTTCGGTGAAATATAATTAATTTATAAAACCGAATGACCTTTTTATTTACCCTAACCTCCTACACGAAAATTATTTTTTAAGAGTCAAAGATGTACATATCTAATTGACTAAATTCTTATAAATTATAAAGTTTAACAACATTATAGAATACAATTAAAATATGACATCATATAAAACAATTTCACAACAAAAATATTTTAGGTGAAATGTTTGAAAAATGTATTTAGAAAATAAAATGAAGGTAATTTGAAATTATTTAAGAAAATATATCAGAATACGTATATATAAACATACTTACGATTATTTGCATTTACGCTGATAAAATGTGCCGAAAGACAGGCGAAGCAGGAATAAAATAAGTCATAGGCATAATCATGGTTCTGGAACTCATTTTCACTGAAATATAAAATATAAATATATAAAAATAATTATTATTATTACTTTTTTATACTTTACTATTTATTTTTATAAGAACGTCGTTATTGTGTGAATATTTTTTTTACATTTATTTATTTCTTTATTGAATTTAAAGATATAAAAGACCGAAAATATAAAATTAATAATATATATGTTTATTTATGTATTGTAACACTGCATTAATGTATATATTAAGTAAAGTGACCTACTTATTAGAAAAAAATTGACGATTATAAATAAATAAATGATGATTAATCAGAAGAGTTGATAGACTCTAGACCTGGAATTATTTGCTGTTAGGGGTACAAACCTTTTTATGATGGCTTGAATGATTTCTACGGCATCATTTTTATCAAAAAATGGACCGTAAAGGGCAGTTAAAATTGGTTTAACAGTCGTAGACCACTCAATATTTCCTCCCGAAGCGGCCATTTTCGAGAATGGCCTCCCGTGAATTGCAAGTACTCAGTTGTCAAATTTTATTTACTATAGATAAGAAAATTGTTTCTTGTTTAGTTTATTACTTAAACATTATTTTGCAAAACATGATTTATTTTATATTTTTTATTAAGTATTATTGTATAAATTGAATATTAAAAATAAAAGTGTTCTGAAGAACACAGTAATTGGAATTTATTCTTCAAGGCAAAAAAATAAACTTGTGTGAGATTAATTATTTTAAAAAGACAACACTTAAACTTATCTCAAGTTACTTCCAAGTTGCAGTTATTGTATATAGCAGTGTTATAAAATCATTATTTGTTACAGTACCTTTTTGTTGAGTAACATACCACATAATATACTATGTAATAATATATACTAATATATTGATATAATTAGGAAACTATCAATACTTCTACAATAAAAAACAATTTAACCTGTCAGCACTCAGCAGGATATAAACTTCGCTTATTAATGCCTGTAGAGTTATTTTTCAATTAAATATTGAATAAATCTTTAAACAGAAATTTCAATCATAACGTAAATTGAAATTCACGAGCTTGAATGCTGAAGGCACAGATGCTGTCATAATTTACAAATATAAACTTATACTACTTGCCGCCGACTTTGTTTATTTTACATTTTATACTTTACAGTTCACTTGATTATAATTTATAATATTATAAACTGTGAGTTACAATGAGCGTTGAAGTAAACAGAAAACGCAAAATTAGTGAAGAAAATGGAATTAATGATTCGTCAAGTAAGCGTAATAACCTATATTTCTACATTTTTCGTTAAATTAATAGATATATTAATATATCCGTTTTATTTCCAGGACCTGCATCCAAAATTCATATTCAGTGTCCATACTTGGATACAATTAATCGTCACGTTTTAGATTTTGATTTTGAAAAATTATGCTCAATTTCTCTGACAAGAATCAATGTTTATGCATGTTTAGTGTGTGGAAAATACTTTCAGGTAATAATTTTATTTTCTTTACTTAAGATATTATACCTAAATTATCATTACAAAATTATTTTGTTTAGGGTCGGGGTACAAACACACATGCTTACACACATTCAGTGGCTGAAGGACATCATGTCTTCCTGAATTTACACACACTGAAATTTTACTGTTTACCAGACAACTATGAAGTTATTGGTATGTTTAACATATTTCTTACTTATTGAACTTTCATTTTTTAATTGTAATGACAATAATAATTATTATTACAGATTCTTCCTTAAATGATATAAAATATGTTTTGAATCCAATTTTTACAACAGAACAAATAAAGCAGTTAGATGAGAATACTAAAATGTCAAGAGCCATAGATGGTACTATGTATATGCCAGGTATTGTTGGTCTCAACAACATTAAAGCTAATGATTACTGCAATGTTATATTACAGGTCAGTAACTTTTTTTTTTTGGAAATACATACATATTATGAATTTGATAAATTATTACTAAATTGATTTAGCATCTTAATTTCAGTGCTTATCACAAGTAAGGCCCCTTCGTAATTATTTTTTGCGAGAAGAAAACTATGCTGATGTCAAAAGACCTCCAGGAGATTCATCTTTCTTATTAGTTCAGAGGTTTGGTGAATTAATAAGAAAGCTGTGGAACCCAAGAGCTTTTAAAGCTCATGTTTCTCCTCATGAAATGCTCCAGGCAGTTGTGTTGTGGTCCAAGAAAAGATTTCAATTTATTAAACAAAGTAAGTAAAACTGTTACTAAATTATTTTTATATTTGCTTTGAGATTTATGCTTAATATTATTGCTAAAGACATGTAATTGTTTTTTTTGGTTTTACATTATTTTAGGTGACCCAATTGATTTTCTCTCATGGTTTCTGAATTCATTGCATATGGCACTCAATGGCACGAAAAAGTCAAACAGTTCTATAATATACAAATCCTTCCTGGGTCATATGAGGATATATACTAGGTAAGTTTAAAAATGACTAGATTTCTTGTTTTTATAAACAAATGTTTTGTTTCTAATCAATTTAAAATAATTACTTCATAATTATTCTCTATTGTAGGAAATTACCACCTCCAGATGCAGATGATGCAGCAAAAGTGGATCTTAGTAGTGAAGAGTATAGTGAAATGATAACAGAGTCCCCATTTCTTTATTTAACTTGTGATCTACCACCAACTCCATTATTTACTGATGAATTTCGAGAGAATATTATACCTCAGGTAATTATTATTCTTGTTTTTAAATCAAGAAATGGGTAAAGAAATTTAATAATTTTTTTTTTTATATTTCATCTTCCTCTTGAAGTATTTTGATTGCCAAGACTTTATATGTGATTATTTTCAGGTTAACTTATATCAACTGTTATCAAAGTTCAATGGCCAAAGTTCTAAAGAATACAAAACTTACAAGGAAAATTTTATGAAAAGATTTGAGATTACTCAGCTACCACCATATTTAATATTATATATCAAACGGTTTACAAAAAACACTTTCTTTGTTGAAAAAAATCCAACTGTTGTCAACTTTCCAGTAAAGTAAGTGTTCTTAATTTTATAAGATATTCTAATCATAACACTACTTGTACATTATTTCATTGTTCATGCAATAATTGGAAAAGTAATACCTATTGGTATCATCAAGATGGAATTTATTTATTTATAAGAATTTATATTTGATGCTTGAAGTGTGCATTAGGCAAAAACATAGTTATGCTTTCTACAAATAGAAAAAGGGCAACAAAAATGTCCAAATATAGGATATAATTTCACTGTGACATGTGAAATTAAAAGATAACATGGAAATTGGTAAACATATTTTCTAATTTTAATTGAAATATTTTTTTTAGAAATGTTGATTTTGGTGATATTTTAACACCAGAAGTGAAAGCAAAACATAATGGTAAAACAACTTATGAGTTAGTTGGAAATATTGTACATGATGGTACACCAGAAAAGGGGACATATCGAGCACATGTGTTGCATACACCTACACAACAGTGGTAAGATAATACAAATATTTAATGTCTTTTACGAATTATTGCGTCAAAAATTAAAGTTCACATTTTTTGTAGGTATGAAATGCAAGACCTCCATGTAACAAGCATTTTGCCTCAAATGATCACTCTTACAGAAGCTTATATTCAAATATATGAATTGAAGCAGGACTGATGTTTATAAATAAATAAATTAAGACACTACATGTTTATTTTATTGAATATACAAATTTTTCAATCAGTTATATGTTTTATACTAAACACCATTATTATACAATTTTAAATACATACAGACAAGTGTGACACAATATATTAAGGATAGCTGACACAATAACATCATGTTATATTACAGAGTATGTTTAATTCTAAACATGAACTTAATTTCACTTAAACTACCACTTCAATAGTAGTCTTTCACTTTCTTTTGCAGTGAGTTGTCTTGTGTTTCTTTGATGTTGAAGCAAGTTTACCAAGAAAATAAATAAAGAAATTCTATTTCTCTAAATAAAAAAATACTTTCTTGCTTCAAGATTAAGAATTTACTGACAACACTGCAAAAGTCTGGGCTAGTGACTTTCACCTTTTTTACCAGCAACCCGTTTAAATTCACCCATATTAGTGGTAGAGATTGGTGATCCATAGAAAGCAAGATGATCAATCTGAGTCAATTCTCCACCAGATTGATTGTCCTTAATAAACAATTGAATGTTTTGAACACTCTGGAATTTTACAAATTTCAAAGGAACTGGATTCCCTTCTAAGTCGCTTGGAGTCAGGCTGAAAATAATAAGAATATTTTTATATGTTTTACATAATTTAAAAAGTAATTGCACTATATGAATTATATGTTTATAGTTATAAGAAATCTATTATAATTCATTTTTCATTACAAATGATAAAAATGATTGAAACTAAAATATATTAGAAGTTACATTGTTACATTATTATAAATTTAAGATATGGAAGACTATTGGTTTCAACAATAACATGTATTAGTTTTATCCAGTACATAGTATTACTTCAAAAATGTATACAACAGTTAAACTTACTCCAACTCTTGTACTGCTGCATTGCCAGCTGCTTGGTCAAAGTCAAGTGTTCTTGGTTGATTGATAAAAATTTTTACTACTTTGGGACCCATTTCATTTGGAGCTTTAATTTTCAGAGAATGTATTTTTACAACCTGAAAGGTTTATATTATTATAAATCCCAATTTTTCCTGTTTATTTACTTATTTTTATAAGGTTTGTACTTTTTTAAACATAAAATAAATTAATCACAGGCATAGTAACAGAGTACCCTTACTTGATTAAAAGATATGTTGATGATAAGCTGTTCATCACAGCTACTAGCAAGGTAGCCTCCTCCACTTGTGAGAGCATGAGCAAGTGGATGATCATCTGCTTCATTTAAGCATTCACATTCATTCTTCACAATGAATGTTCCTAAATCCATCTAAAAAATAATTATACATATTATAGAAAACCTACAGACAGTCTATATTTTAAAAAGTCATCAATGGTCTAGAATTCCTTGTGAGCATATTATTTTAGAACATACATGTCCAGCAACAGCATTATCCTCTTCACACGACTCATCATTTCCATAGTAATGTCGCACTTTATTTTCTAGTGATGAAGGATCCGCACCTTGTAGTCTGTCAATCCTAGTCTGTAAAATAAGAAAACTTAGAGTGCCTTTTTATATAGAATTTTGAAATAAATTAAATAATTGCTTCTTAATATGAAACGCGCGTACAGATAGATGTTTGTATATTACTTACTCGATTCTTATAAAATATGAACGTAGGCATTGCACTTATGCCTTGTGCGCTTGCTGTTTCTGCGCATCTGTCTACATCCACTTTAAGAAATACCGCCCTAGGAAACTTAGCTGGTAGTTGCTCAAAAAAGGGAGCTATTCTTTGGCATGGAGGACACCTTAAACATAAATAGGTGTTTTACAATTTCTTATTCAGCTCTAAAGGTGACAATCGTATTTGAACCACGTCAGGTTATACTCACCAAGTGGCTGTAAAGTCCACAACAACTAGTTTTGTTCCCGCATTAGCCATTTCAGATTGAAAATGAGCTTCATTTTCTATTACCGTAGCCAAACCCATTATTATTTTAACAACTTATAACACAAATTATAACGACAACAATCAGACAATGATACTTCAAAATGGTTGTCACCGCGATTTATTAAGGAGTTGCCAGCAATAAAAAAATGTGGGCGATGGAATAAAAAACGACTAGTCATCTTTGTATGTAAGTAGCTTGGTTTTTACTGTAAGTCTATTTATTCCATATTATGCATAGATTTACGTACTTGATAAAACTGTTTTTTTTATAAGCTGTAAATTATAAGACGGCGTAAGATAAAATATTGTCATTTGCTTTCTAGCTAAATTTGAAATTTGCTTTCTAGCAGGATTATTAAGAGGGGCGCAGGTTTTAATGGTGATAAGTTAAAATTTAGTACTTACGATATTTTACTATATTTTTTAGATTGTACTTTTAATATCGATAACCATTAAGATAATTGTTAAAATAGCCATTCGAATAAAATATTCCATCTGAGTAAATATATCAGTAGACATTTAGGAAGACTTGTTTACGAATTACAAATATTGCAGGTAATATTGATGATTGAACCTGCTATTTTTGCGAGCGATACCAAGAGATCATTGATGAAATAACAAAAAAAAAAAAAAAAACAATTACCTGGTACATTAATTATGATTCTAAAATAGGTACTTTCTAATATTTACAACCTATTTTAAGATTCTCTTTCGACGAAATATTGAAACAAAACGTTATTTGTTTTAAATCTGTAGAGATTTAGATCGCAAAAACAAATGCTTGAGGCGTAGCTTAAGTACGCAATTATTTACGTAGAGCCTTGCAAATTACATCTATTTTTCTATATAAGCTTTATCCCTCACAATTTGTATTCAACGCCTTGAATTTTTATTAGCAATGTTCTACTTGTGGAGATTTAGGGGTATATTTTCTTTTATTTATTAATAATGTATAAAAAATACGTTTGTGTATTATATATTTTTATTTGGACGTCAACGCCAGTATGATATAGCTGATAGTTAATTACTGTCTAAGTGTTGCCGATTCGAATCTCTATCATAAGATTTTTTATTTAAATAATAATTTTGTTTCGGTTATCTTATCTGATAAAGTTTGCTTTTTTCACAGACTTACAGGCTCTGATTTAATAATTGTCTGAATAGTTATTGGTAAATATTAGCATTAAATTACTAAGGTTACATATAATTAACGTCTGTCGTGGCGCAGAGGCACAAGCGTGCGACTGTAAATGCGACAGGTTGTGGGTTCGATACCCACTCCAGGAAATCGAATTTTTCATTTCCTGTGTTTGATAACAATTTAAAGCGCGACGTTGAGTTCCGCCACTCAGCAAGCAATCCATCATATCGGCGGAAAGTGGGAAAAGTTCCCTCTGCTTACCCTGCTATATGCGGGATACAGCGTAAAGCTATGTATGTATGTATATATAATTACATACGAACTGAGGTACGAACCAAGGATTTTGGAATAATTTTTTTTTATGTCCTTAACGTATATCAGTAACTTATTGTTGTATAATAAATCTAATCTACCGCTTATAGCATTGTTATTGTTTTATACGAATATCAATTTTAGTATTAACAAAACTCTGCGTAACATTTATTCAACATGTGATTTTATCACATTTATTATGATTGAGAAACATTTCTTAACGTACTTAACATTTTCTTTCGAATTTAATGTAAATATTTTGAAACTAAATAGATTTCAATAGTAAATCCTTATTTATCGTTCATCTCAATCTTCATGTAATCAACATAAGTATTATTTTCCTCCGTTGTATAAAAACCGCGGCAGTTCGTAGGATCATGCCAGTGCCGACTTGATATTTGCCGCAAACGTTTTGCCTTTAATTTCAATTAGTACAAAACAAAATATGACACGTTTATATTACGTAGCTTGTTTAATTTATTTAACTTTAATATACCAAAACAATTTTTACGTATCTGCAGAGGTTTATCGCTCAAATCGCAAAGATCTACCTATAGAAAGTGATTTAGGAAATTATTTAAATATTATTGCTAGAGTATCACAGTACTTTTCTAAACATGAGAATAATATCGATGTTCATTTAGCTTTCGGAGTATTCTTAACTATTGGTGAGATAGTTTAAAGAAAAAATATTATTTGTATAATGTGTTATTGTTAATCAGGCGTGTTTATTTGCAGTGAACATTAAATATGCATTAATAAAAAAAGAAACTAGTATTCCCGCTGCTATAAGAACCAGAATGGAAGATATAGTCATCGAAAACGAACAATTACTACAGTATTTTTCTACATTTAATACAGATAATATAAATAAAAATCACTTACAGAGTAAATACTTTAAAAATTATTCCAACTTCATCATACATAATAATAAGAAAACTGTATATATATGAGTTCAAAATCGGAAAAGCAAAAATATATATGATCTTATTTATTTAGTTCTTTCTATTTAATTTGAAAAACGATTAAAAGAAACTGTAGGCACCGATATTTTAAATTAATAATCAAAATAAGGAAACTAACATTTACATAAATATGAATTAAATGCAAATCACAAACAGGGCATTAGGCAGGAGCTTATTTTTAATGCAATCTGGAGCTAAAAATCCTAAAATATATCTAAAAATACAATTAAACACTTTATAAGGGCATAACTATATAAAAAAAAAATGTTTCGCTATAAATTTCAACATTGCAATTTACTTACACTCTTATTTAAACTTGATTATCATGTTCTTTTTTAGTTACCTATCTCTTTACAAATCCTGAAATCTGGATGATGCGCCTACAGAATTTCACTTACACGCATAGAAAGAAAACGTCTCTAGACAATTTGCAAAAAATATATATGCCATGGGATGAATATGTATATTTTGTAAATAAAATTGAAGAATGGAAGCCAAGTCCTAATCAATCTGGTACGTAAATAATCGGTGAAATAATCCTATACATAAGTAATCTTATAGGTACATAAGTATATGCACTTATATAGTATCGAGAATCAAGAGATTAAAAGGTTTTAACGATCGTTGCGTCGTGATTGTGGAATAAATATGGTTATGAATATGATAATTACAAATTTTATAATTATAAATATATTTTTTTAAAGTGTACACAGATACAGTTACACTAAGCGTTCTTAAACAACTATTCTGTAATTTTGTTCAATGCTTAAGTATTATATAGATATATTATAATATATAGATGACTTATTGAATAGGCTATCCCGCAATAGCGGCGCAATTTTAAAATTCTTTTAACGTTTACCTTCAGTCCATGTAAGATTTGTCTGTTCTCCTAATAGAAGATTTTTCTAAATATTTATAGGTATAATTGTTTTTTTTTCTTACAATGAATATTAGATAACAACCAGAAAAATGCTTAAATATAATATTTCAATATTATAGATGTTTGTTTGGCTACTCTGTCTGCAAATCCTTTAAACAGGAAAGCATTTCTAACGGACTGCCCTATTTCGCTCGCATGCCGATATGCTTGGAAGAATGAAGTACTTCTTTCTTCATATATGTCATGGTGCCCATTATTAATATCATGTCATAATATGCTGAAGGAAGGAAGTAATTTTGGATATGCATTGACCCATCGGTAAGGTTTTAATTATAGTATCTAAAAGTTTAATTTTAGTGACCATTTATAATTTTATTTTGCATGTTTTAAATTTGCCCTAGTAATATGCATATACTTATATTATACCCTAAATTAAGTATGAGGAATCAAGCGCCGCGTTGAGTTCCACCCCTCAACACTCAATGTTCCGATTTCAGGCGGATAGCGAAAAAAGGAGTTTCTTGATACTAGGTTCTGTTTGCCTACTCCATTATACAGGAAAAAGCGTGAATATGTAAAAAATAAGTTATATTTTATATCATTTTTTTTTGTCGTAACGTAGTAGATCCCGTCAACTTATAATTCAAAACAGGATTTAACTTGACAAGTTATATTTATTTGTAATATTCTTTACTTTTTTTACTTCAAATAACTATATAAGGTGGAATAGTTTATTTTGATATATATTAGACCTACAACAAATAATATATTTACTAAAATCAATCGCATTATATTTCAGGCTACTACTGTTAATAATGGCTCATCATGCCCGTGGTTGTCGTGTCCTCTCGGAGCAGAAAGATGAAGATCTGTCGAAAAAGTTATGTTCAATGGCTTACGATGAAGCTCACTATATTTCGCTTAATAACTATAGGCACGCTGACCTCATGTTAGAAATAAGTGAGTATCTAGAACATCAGAAAGTTTTATGATTGACTGACTAAGTGACGTCACCAATAAGTCTTATTCTTTCATTCACTCTCTTTTTCAAGGTCTGTTTTTTTTTAAATGCGTTCTCCAATAAAAATCATCCCTATCACATTACATATTAATTGTGTAAAGGAGTTCATATAAATGTAGCAATTGACATCTAGAAATTTATATTAGAATGTTCAGTTTTGTAAAATAGGATACCTATATAGCATATTTTTTTTAAACAAATATTTAATAGGTTCATAGGAAAACAAGTTGTCATAATTTTTACAAACATAACAAGAATAATAACAATATTGCTTAAATATGTTAATGGTCATTATTAAAAACAAAAAAAAATAAACTTATCAACTTTTCAAATATTTTACAGTTTGGTAATACAAATTAGTACTTAACTCAATATAAATACATTGGTTTTGATACATTTCATATGGAAATAACTCAATAAACTCGCTGTAACATTTTTGTTTCACTTTTAGTGCTTCTATGTTCATTTGAGGGTCACTCCGAATTCCTTCGTCGTAGCTGGCTTAAGAATCTTCAAAAATTTCAACAGGGAAACTGTTTTTCCCTTGGAGCATCTCCAAACTTACCATCCAGAATGTTTAATAATAGAAAAGAAAAGAAGCTTCAGTTAGAAAAAAAATGTAACAAACATATAACTGCTTTGGCTACTGGTACTTATTCTATAGTTGTTAGATATATTATACTAAAATATTATTAATATGTAACTATTAAAAACATGATACCTATGTCCTAACAAAACTATGTACTATAAAATATATTAATTATAATATAACTATAATTATTTAATTGAATAAGGCATAGTCGAGTCGCATAAAAATATTAAATATATTCATACGTATGTTATTGTCTCACCAATATCGCCTGATGATAATTATTTGCTGTTAGCATGTAATAGAGTTAGCAACTTCATATTGAAAATTCTCACTAGGAAAATATGTGTAACTTTTATGGTAACAAACAGGAAAGACGTATCAATTAAAATTGTTTATAATAGATTTTTTTTTATTATTTGAGGATATTTTTTTCTACATTCTTTCTACATTATTGAAATTTTAAAATTCAATTCAACTTAATATATTTAATTAACTTATGTGCTACCAATTATAATCGTAATTCGTTAATCGTACCGTGCTTTCCCGGCGCCTTATATATTACAAGGAGCAACTACTAGTTAGCGTTACTTTGAAGAAATGCTAAAATCTCTCAGAACTATATTCATATAATGTGTACCCATTACGTTTAGTTATTTTATATTATATCTGTGACTATTATGACTTTTATATTTACTTCAAGCATAGAATATTTACTGAACTGAAGGTAATTCTTAAAATCATTATTTGTTGTGTCTCCAAATAAACGGCCATTTATGGAAGAGTGCGAGTTCAATTGCGTGTTTCAAACCGCAGGGCATGACTACTTAATTTTAAATTGAGTAAATTTAATGATAGTCTCGAGTTTTTAATGTTCGTGTGGTATATTTATACATTATATTCTACAAAAAAAAACATATTACATATAAATTCCTTATCAGATGGTTAAATTTTAATAGCAATAAAATTTGACTTATACGTTGTTTAAGTAAACTATAGCATACAAAGGTTACGGTTAGTTTAAATTAGTTACTATTCTATATTTTCTTTATCGTGAATATAATTAATAAAACTAATATTTCCGTTGACGCGTTAACAACGCGTTGCTTGGTAACGTATATGTCATTTTATATAAACGTGGATGACAAACCATGGTAGAATCTGTAACATTTATTTTATTAATTTATTATATTTTTTATGCATTGTTTTAAAAAGATATTATCATTTTGCATATCAAATGCGGCAAGGGCTACAAAGTTCACTTCACCTATTTAATATACACCAGATGTAATACAAAAAAAAAAATAAGTAGAACTAATATTTAATAATGTACTCAATTTTGTATTTCAACATCGTAAAATGCATAAAAGTTTTAACAAACCCAAATGTTTTCGAAATAAAGCTATTTTGAAACAGTTTTTACCACTTATTGATATTCACTGCAGCAAGATGCAACTGTACCGCAACTTGTAAACTACTTCCTCGTCTTAAATGAGGCATCCTGCTTTGTACGTTACTTTCATTATTAATTTGCCATTATTTTTACTTTAGGGATGACAATATCCACAAATTATGAACATATGTAGGTATATTACGTATATATGAGTAAAACATTTTTTCATTTCCTGGGTTTGGTAACAAGGCAAAGCATGGCGTTGAGTTCCACCACTCAGCACGCAATGCCTGAATTCGGCGGAAAGTGGGCAACAGTGTGTCTTAACACTAGATTCCTTCTGCCTACCCTGCTATATGCGGGATACTGCGTGAAGCTATGTATGTATGTATGTATGTATGTAACATTTATTTAATTAACTTAATATTAATGTAAAATAGAACCTTAAGAACGTCCTTATATCAAATATTAAATATATTTTGGTCACTTTTATTTAGAAATAAAAATTGCGGTGTTAGGCTCTACAACATAAAGTGTAAAAAAGATATCTAGGCCTTATTTCGAACAGCAAATAAGGCAAAAAGAACATAGAAAAGAAATCAAAGCAGCCCGTCTTATACTTTCTGCATAAGTTTAAGATTTTGCGTGTTGATCAGCAGAACTCTGTTTTGTCATAGAGGGTATATTTCCCGACGATTTGACTTAAAGCGTACTGTCTTCAAAATAATCGATACGTAGATAATTGGTATATAACTGGGTACTGCAAATCACAACATGGTGCAGGATATACCTCAAAAATAAATATAAAACATTTTAACACAGTTTAAGTGAAAGAATGTTTGCGCAACAAAATATTAATTGCAGCTGATTAGCCACAACTCACAGATCGCGTCATACAACGTAACGACCAGTTAGGTACAATTAAAAATTTTAATAATACAGTGAAAGTAAATTTCTCGATGTTATTCTGATGTGAATTTATGTTTGGGTGTTTCATGTATACTTTTTTTAGTTTGATGCTTTTTCCCATATATCAAGGTAGTCAGAGTTCTTCAATTTTGTATTATTTTAAACTATAATATACCTGCGAAGAATTATGTACATATTGTAGACTTTGTCTTGCATCCGATACAAGTTGCGTAGATAATCATTTTTAATAATTATGATAATTATATAATACGAACTTGGCCAAATATGTTATATATTATACATATTGCTAAATTATCTTTACATATAATATCACATTATACCATACGTATTATATTATTTTATTTGAACCATGGTAGTTTTAAGCACCTCCAATAAATGCTCCAATTTTTAAATCATTAGTATGAATAAACTATGTACTGAATAAAAATTAAGTAACGTATTAATTACCTTCAGAAGTTGCTCAATTTTTATAGGCTTGAATAATTAGATCTGAGGTTATTAACTTAATTACATATATACTTCAGTGGCAAACATCATGTTAGTTCCTCATGCAAGACCTGCTTCAGGGTGAGTTGAAAGTGACAACCCGTCTTGACAACCTCGCTATAAATGAGTAAATTCAATGCCGGGCGGAAGTCTCTGCTTGCACTTCCGGTACCTGAGGGTCTTTAAATCAATTGCTGAAGTAGTCTTATCAGAATAATTCATGATGTAGTAGTAATTTCCATAATTATAACGTATTTTTAACATAAAAATTCCATTGATTGCTCAAAAGTATTTATAGGATAACGAAATTACACGTGCGACATTTCAGCAACTGAGCACACGCCATCTAAAGTTGTTGGGAACAAATATTGTATTGGTAATATTTTCCTGCTTACTTAGAAAAAGCTAATTTGTTTGGTAAATAAAAAATATTTATAAGCCTAATAACTTTACTAATATTAAATAATATTAATAAGATAATTTTAAATAATGTTATCTATACACGTAGAGCTTATGAAGTTGGCTTCCGTTCAAAGCGGGAATGCCTACCCATATTTAACTGCTAATAACAAATACTTCGCGAAAGTTGTGTTGTGTAACGAATCTTAAATTCTGTTAATTTATGAATGTTATATGTATATAATAATATATACAGAATTGATTAATATATTGTGTTTATATATAGACTTCACTTGCTGAGGTTTGACTCACGACTGTCAAGTAGAACTTGTGAAGTCATAAGTAGGTAAGTTCGATCCTTGCACAGAATAGTTACGTGGTGAACATAAATTTTAACCTTTGCCTAAGCAAAAGAATATCTAAATATTCGAAATGTGTACTTCTTCGATTCCGAATTTAATAAATTGATACCGCTAATGCAACATCAAAAGTTTAATTTTAAGCTGTGGTTAGTTACAATTTTGGTTGTTGATTTTGGTATTCTATGATTTTGATATTCCGCTATTAAACGTACAATTTATTATAAAATTGATTTGATTATTTGAACTTAATTTCTTTTAAGTAATAATTTTGTAGTCAAATTCAAACCATTTCTTGAGAAAATATCTGGTAATATACTATTATTTATTTGTTTCGTAACAATAAGAATGCTATCCTTATAAAATTTAGTGCATGAAGTTGACTTTTATTTCACACCTTGTTTTCGCTTTTATCATGCTCGTTTTTGTGTAAACAAATATACCACATCATAATTCATTGGATAATTATAAATGTCTTTTATACTTTATACTATATTGAAGCTATCTATGTAGCTCTGGATTCGATTGCTATTCGGGCGTGAACCATGGAATATCGCTTCAACATGCAATATCTCTACAATAGGCAGAAATTGAGGAATACAGTATCGTATCACAAACGAGAACACTGCTAACCCTTCATGTTGCAAGAGAAATGCAAAATTGAAAAAGAATAAAAAAGTTGAAAATATAAAAACACGCTAAAAAAACTAAGTGAGCCTTATTACCTTTTGTATGCTTGAACTTGTTTTCCGTTTTCTTTTACTAAGGGAATACGTAATTGAAACACAATGGCTTTGTTTCGATTTCGATCGCAGAATTTTAAAATTAAGTCTTTTGTTAGAGTTTTGTTTAAAACTGTTATCGCTCGAGTCTTTTCTCGCGTGAATTTTAATTTTAATGTACAAATAAATAAAAACTTCCAATAAATAGAAGCTTGCATAGATTATTGGTACCTTTTCTTACAAAGTCAATAGGTATTTAACATAAGGAAACTTCTAATATAATGAAATGAAATGTAATTTTTATGAATGAAAAAAAATGTACAATTAAAATCCTATCAAAACATAAATGTGAAAATGAGAGTCAAGTTCATTATAAAGAATACGCGCGATCAAGGTGCACAATTCTGTAGATAATCTAGAAATTTATTTACCTATAAAGTAAATAATTCAATTGGAGCTAAGTCTTGGCTAGTTTTTGCAAACGAGTTATAGTGTTATAATAGCAATGGAACATAAAAATATTTACGTTATGCGCAAGTTGTTGTTTTTAAATTGCAGATTTGAAAATCTATGCCCTCTTATACAAATAAATATGTTTTTAAAATACACTCAAAATTGTATGAAATAAAATATAGAAATTAATGTTTATTTTGTGTGCTCACTTAATTACCTTTCTGGATTCCAAGTCTAGGTCATCTGGACATCGGTTAGAATTTTGATTTTAGTTTTAATATTGATTTAAAATTTTTTATATTTATAAAAATATTTAATTGTAAAATCTTCCTTTACGTTCTAATTATTCTAATGCATTTTAATATATAAACCAAATTTCGTTTTAAGTCATGAAACATTTTAAATTGCTTCAAGTGGTTTGTATACTATTACATAAATATTACTTTCTGCTGCTTCAAATGTAAGTTAAAACTTGACTGGACACGTTGCCGCGCGTTTAAATTTGTCGTACGTTTTGGCTAAGTGCTGATAAGACAGATATAAAAGTTTTGCATATATTTATACTACGTATGTGAATAATCTCAATTCGGCGAAAAGTGGGGAACGGAATTGTTGAAAGAGAATGGAGTGTCTTAACACTAGGTTCTCTGGTTCCCTCTGCCTACCCTGCTATATGCGGGTTACAGCGTGAAGTTAAAAAAAAATTGAATAATAAATAACATCTTATGGTGACAATACGTCAATGATGACTATTACTTACATAGTAGAAACATGCATATACAGATATTAAGAAAGGAATATAATGTATATGTTTAGAGTTAATATATGTATTGAAATTATTATTTTAGAAATAAATCATCTTATTATTATAATTACATACGGAAAATATTTGTATTGATAAGTTACCCCCAGATTCTTCGATTCGGTGATGATTACGACTTCGAATCCTGTTCAAGGCAATGTTTATGTTTAACAAAATTTTGTTAAGCCAATTATGGCATATCAGGTTCTGCCACGTTATAGGTTTTTTTAGCTTCTGATTAAGAATATTCAGTTACATCTTTCTATATATACATTGTAAAATACATACGAAAATAAATAAAAGAATATAGGTTAATTTTAATTAACATTATTAATATAATCAGGTTTTTTGAACCATTTCATGATGCAAAAGTAAACAAGATGATTATATTGTGTTATTTTATTTTAGTAACTGGAATAAAATAAATACATTTATATTTTTATATTATAGGTAAAACTTGCATTTATGATATTTGTGCAGTAATTGTACCTAATACCTATACATTGTATCTTATATCACATATTAACAAATTTAAGAGGTTCTCTTCACGCATATAGCAGGGTAGGCAGATGGAACCAGAGAACCTAGTGTTAAGACACTCTGTTCTCTTTTAACATTTCAGTTTTCCACTTTCCACCGAATTGAGACACTAAATTATTAACCATTTTTACCGAAATTTATATAAAATACAAAAAATATATAAACTAAAGCAGATTTGAAACACAATATTCTATTGCCTAACTTTCAAACACGTACACTCCAATTTGTCAGTCGAATTAAAATTCGGGCTGAGTCCCACGGGACCCTCATTGTCCTAACGCTAACGGTATAGAAGTCACTCACGACTGTGCATTATAATATTCCCATTACAATGACGCCGTGACCTGAACATTCCCAATTTCGTTGTAGTACTTCATATAGAAAATGCTAATTAAGCAACAATATGCTTTGATTTGTATTTCTGAGTATGGATATTGTAAATACAATTTTTTGGATTATTAGCTGTAGGTTCGAATCCTATGTAAATAAAATTATATTAAATAATGTTAATAAAACTATAGATTAAGAGACTCAATTCGTTAGGTGTCAGCATGTCAGAAGATTTAAATACGTGTTTTTTTTATAACGGATGGCAAACGAGCAGAAGGACCACCTGATGGAAAGTGGTTACCTTCGCCCATGAACAACTACACCACCAGATATGTTGTAGATGCGTTGCCAACCTAGAGGATACAGATGGAAGGGGGGGGACAATGTAGTAGTCCGCTATCGGAACCACCATATTTTGGGGAAAGGATGGGTGAGAAAGGGTAAAACCTGGCTTACATGCCATACGTATACATATGGAATTATATTCTAACCCCGTCCCCCACACAGGGAGAAATGTTATTAATATAGTCTAGCTAGTCGAATATCTCTTCGAAGTTTTGATATTTCGAATCGTCCGGTGCACTTACATTATTATTGGTATTTGTTTCTTTACTATTTCAAATTTATAAATTATTAACGTAACATAATATTTATTTGATATTCACAGTTACTGGGTGAAAAGAAGAAGTAGTTTGAAGAAGAAGTTTGTTTTCTAACCAACTATTATATATTATTATGTTTGAATATTTTCAGTTAAGAATGGCCTTAAAGTTTCCTTATTTAAAAATGTATTTTTGTCTATTTTATCTTACAATTAATCTTCGTGTAATTACTAAAACTGAGAAAAAATAGCGGATGATCGCTAATGAATAACAATTATTATTTGTTTACTTTATTTTAATCAAATGATAATTTTAAAGTATGTATATTATTATACATACATACATACACACACAGCTGTATTCCGCGTATAGCAGAGTAGGCAGAGGAAACCTAGTGTTAAGACACTCCGTTCCCCACTTTCCGCCGAATTGAGGCATTGCGTGCTGAGTGGCGGAACTCAACACCGGGCTTTGCCTTATTATTATAGTGTCTAATATTCTTCTAAAATCACCTTGACAGATCCTGGATGGTTAAGAAATATGTAAAGATAGTGATAAGTCACGACGGCGCACGCGCAGGCGCCTTTGACCGGTCGACCTTTTAATGGGAACCCGATGCGAAGTATTAAGTTGCAAGCTTGTATTTCATCGCAGTAACGAGGGGGTCCTTTACAGGTTATTGTATTTTTGTCTCAAATGAGATTGGTTTGACCTTGGATGCCATATTTATGATTAAATTTCATTTTATATTCAACAAAAAAGAACCGGTAGCTGTATATTCTTTAACATATATGCACATAATTGTTTGAAATACAACAAAATTATTTATAACTATATAAATTCACTTCACTTTATATGTACTCGTAGTCACATTCTTTATACATGAAGTAATCAATGAATCTAAGTAATTCAATAACTCTCCATACATTTTTATTTTATAAATAATGCATAATTAACATAAGTCAATAAATTTATTTTTCCATATCAGTAGAAAAAAAGGTGTTTAAAAGTTTTAATAAACATAAGTTCTGAGATTGTTTACCTACATCCGTGACTGCATATTTTTTGCGATGATTTCCAGGCAATGATGTTGCAGTAACGCTCAGAACTTCCTTATTATTATTTTATGAGAGAAACTTAGGTTCCAATGTGCAACCGAAATTATATACAATACAATTTTTGTGAAACAAGTTTTGTATAATTAAAATGCACATATGTTTATGCATATATTTTTATACATAGTTATTGTTACTTTAAGTAAAATAAAATTAGGCCTTAACACAATATTTGTTTCATGTCTCTTCTTTTAAAAGTGGATAGAATTTGGTTTTAGGAAAAAATAATAAGATGATCATCATGGTAAAAATAAACAAAAAAATCTAGCTATTTTTACACTATTACTTAGAGTTTAATGATGTTGTTAACGAAGAATGTTACATAAAATTTAAGAGCTCCATTACTTTATAAATTTATGTTTTAGCTTATCTAAATAAGATTCAAATGTTTATTATCATTTTGTGATGAACTAAATGTACCATCGTTTAATGCCATTTTCGAAATAAAGAGTATAATGAATTGAAATTTTTTTACAATATTATTATAACAAATTTAGAAATTACCTTGTTGCCATTTTGTTTCTTATTCGACATAATATAATCATTTTTTAATAATAGAAGCGCTATAAATATGTGATATCCAAATCTTTCACAGACTAAATTTTATAGACGTACGAGTTTGTCTCCTTGTTGTGCATTTTTTTTTTATAAAATTTTGAATTATAAAAAAACGCAGCTTCATGCTTTATCCCGCATAGTAGGGGAGTCAAAGTGAACCTGTCAAGACACTTCGGTCCCCGTTTTTTGCCTGAATTCGGTTAAGTGGCGGAACTCAACGCCGCGCTTTGTCTTACCAGAGCCGAGAAATTAAATTTAAAATTATAATCATGTAAAAGAAATTTTACTTTATAAATTTAGATATTTTGTCACACTAAGTATATAGTTTTTGACTTGTATTCCTAAACGTAAGGTTGATTTACTTTAAACAGTTTTTATATTAAAATACATGTAATTAGATTATATCTACGAGTAGATATTTTATGTTAATGTAAGTTGTACAATAGGCAACAGCCTTGTCAATATTCCAATAGTGTTCAGGTGCAATGACTCCGCAATGACACAGATTTCAGAATGATGTCTAGACGTGCCTGTTCGGGCCAAATTATTTACGACTCTCTTTGCCGATAAAACACATAGTGTCACTAATCGATAACTATCTTTTAAATATACTTGTAGCGTGACTGTATGCGTGTATAAATATTTATATACAATCATGAATTATTGTAGGAATATTTGAAACTATACTCGAAGCTCGTGATCTTTTTTTAAAGAGGAAAACATGAATCGAACCGATAAGCGATGTTAAAAGGTTTTCAGGGAATAGTAGAATATTTTCAAATTAATTTTATATCTATTACTTTCATTTAAAATAGCCTAAAATCTCATTTTGATATTAATATCTCTTCTAGTCTTCTAGTAGTCTCTTTACAGTTATTCGTAATAATGTTAGTTTTTAGCGTTTTATAAGAAGAGTAGTCATACTTATACTGCTACATTACAGAAAATGTCGCAAAAATTCTCGAAAAATTCTTATAAAAGAATATACGAGGATTTACAAAAATAGGAGTTTTTGCAGGAATTTAGTTATATTAGGTTACATGCCTAATTTCAGCATTTTATTGCTCGCTTCGCTTCGCCTGTAAGTTGTCTGTCAGTCACTCACTAACACAACAGAACAGAACAGAACAGAACAGAATAGAACAGAACAGAACAGAAAACAGAAACACAAAAGTAGGAGTTTTTGCAGGAATTTAGTTACATTAGGTTACATGTCAAATTTCAGCATTTTATTCCTCATTAAGATAATCAAATCTTGGTCTTCATGTAGAATGGAACAGAACAGAACAGAATAGAACAGAATAGAACAGAACAGAACAGAACAGAACAGATCAGATCAGATCAAGAAGCCAATAGATATTGGCTTGGAATAATATTAGAAATTTTGATTAATTTTTGGTATGTACTTCTATGATAATATTAAACTCATTTTTTCCCTGTGAGGGGACGGGTTTAGAATACAATTCCTCGCCGCTTCTGGGTAGCGTCCCGTAAGATTCGGATATCCCAGTAGTTTGGTGGTAGGAGGTTCGTCCTCCGTCTGGCTCGCGACCACTATCATGTCAAAGACGACCCGCCAAATATATAGTGTGTTCCGGTTCGATATTTCCTTTCTTCAGAATGTAGTGATTACGATGGCAGATTGCCGCTACCACTGCATTATTTCCTCCCGCTCCCCTCTGAACACTAGTTCGGCAACGCATTTACAACACCTCTGGCGTTATAGATGCCGATGGGCGAAAATAACCACTTATCAGGTGGTCCTTCTGCTCGTTTGCTATCCTTTATCAATAAAAAAGAAACATGCATTTAACATATTAGTTTCATAATAACATCTATTTTTTTTATTTTAAGCTATATGTATATCAAACTAGATATATCATAGATAATATTATGACCAAAATACGCAAAATATTTATAAATTGTAAACATATGTTATTCTGAAGTATGAGCATTACTTATTACTGTTATGGTTTGTCTATATGCTTCCAAACAAATTTCTCAATTTATAATATAACTGGGTGTAGTAGTAGATTACTAAAATGTTTACGTTTAGTATGTAAATAATATTATATTACATGGATATAATGAAATTAGAGGTCCATTCTGTTTTCTTGGCTTTTTGTTGAAACAAAAGATAAAGCTGAAGCTTTATCCTGTAAAGTAGTATAGTTAGAGAGAACCTAGTGTTAAGACACTCCGTTCTCCTCTTTTCACCCGATATTGTGTGTTGAGTGACGGAACTCAACAAGCCATAGAGGGAAAATGAATTTAAATATCATTTCCCCGAGTGGGAGTTGAACTCACAACTGCTCTCGTGTTATAAGATCTAATGTATAACTTTTATATCAAATCTACTTTTGTTCTAGTGAAGTTAGAATATACAATTATTAGCAGGGATTCAGTCAAGTTGCGTCACAAGTACACAACGACTTGTTGGCGTCAATAGCACATATACAACATAACTGATGACTTATTTCATTTATGATGGTATTTGAGTTATTTTACCTATAACTGTTAATTAGGGCATCGGGCCGCACTGAAAAACCTCTGACTCTGATTGTAGATATGACCGTTGTGGGTTTGGAACCCAGTTAAGGTAATAATAATTATATTTAAATTATTTCTATTTCCCCGTCCTGGTAAGACTTTCGCCTTTGAACACGCAATGTCTCGATATCGGGCGGAGTGCAAAGAACGGAGTAATTTGAGATCCCTTACTACGTTGCTATGTGAGAAAAAGCGTGAAACTGAAGAAAAAACAAGTTATCATTGAATTTATTAAAAAGAAAACACTTATTCATGGACAATTTGCAATTAATAAGAAATTTTACACGGAGGAAAATTTTTATTAAAAATGTTTTTGTGTATACACTTAGAAAAAGTCGCTTTTGATTCCGCTATCTAAATGAATGAATGAAATCACGCAATGTTTTTAAAACATATAAAACTTATTAATGTTATAATTATATTCTTCGCCTACTTTGCGTGATGTATATATAAGTGAAAATAAAAAAATAAAAAATAGAGAAAATAGAAACAAATCAGTCGTTACGACGCCGCGTAGAGGTTCACAAGGGCACAGCAATCGCTTAACTTTCAGAGTTCGTCCGTGGGTGTCTAAATGCATTGTTTGAAACAACAATGGTGCCATCTATGCAATATCATAATTGAACACAAGTTTACGCTAAGAGAACAATCATAGCAAGTGAAATAGACCTTTACGAATAACATAATAAGAGCTATTATGCTAATATAAATAAACGTGAAACTATATATTCTTTCGTCGAAGATTCTAATGTATGCGAGGCTTGCATCCGATTCAAGGATTCTTTAGTCATCTGTTTAGGCGGTGACAGCATAACTATTGGGTTAGAGATTATCCCACATCTAATGTCAAAATATTTGATGTTATGCAAAATGTAATAAATTAAGCATCAAAATTAATTAAATTTCGAACGAATATTATAACATTTTTAATTTATTACGAAATTGAACTAGATATTGGACGCTACACCTTGTTACATAAACAGATGTTATGCTTTACTTAATTTTATTAGTTTGAACTTAATCAGCAATTCATATTTATTATAAACATATCAAATAACCTCGTTTTATTGTAAAAATCATGCATTTTTCGGGGTAACTAGAGCGAATTTGGTATTTTGTCACTCCGATTTTAGCGCTTTTTTATAGGCACAGGCGCGTTAGAGGGTAGACTTTTAGAAAAAGTGCTTAATTAGAAATCTACTTCAGGAAAGAGGTTTTCATACATTTATTGTGAATTTTAATTATCATTGCACTGGGAGCTTGCAGTGTCTGTACTCACAATTGATTATGGGTTCGATATCTAGCCGGATAAATGACTGTATTTAAATTATTTTTCTTCTTCTGGTAAGCGTCGCGTTAAGGATTAAAACTCAACACGCAAGCTGTCTATTACTCATAGGATGCAGAAAAAATGCATGAAGCTGTAATAAATTATTGTTAGACCATTTTCCTAATATAATTTGCACCATCACGTATCGCTCACAATAAAACCTATTCAAACTGCACCACGACGAAGTTAAAAAATATTTTTACATTTAAATATTAAAAATTGTGTAATTGCAGTAAGAATTTACAGTCAGTGATTGACGAAATTGTGTTGCTGTGCTGAGTTGAGGAGTTCGTGTAAAATAGACGTATAATAGAATGTTGGGGTATAATTACATTCACCGCTTCATTTCAGATGTCATGATGCACCTAAATACCAGGAATCAGAGCCATCATCTGTTGCCAACTTGAGTAGGATGATTGCCAAACACTTAGTTAATAGAACTATTCACGACTTGACAGACTTGTGGGATGCGAATGTTTTAAATATATTACGTTGAAACTTTTAGTGTTACTTTAGATTAGTATATACTTTGACTAAAAGAATTTCTTGGAATGAGTTAAATATTTTGGATTTTCAGTACATTTATGTAGTAGGTATATTGCTAACGTAAATTAATTTAAGATTATTTCAGAGTACTTTTATAACATGTCTAATATGGTATATGCAATGAATTTGAAATGTTGTCAATACGTTTTCTATCCTGGGTTATAATTAGTGACAATTATGAAATATTTGTTAAAACTTCAATAAGAATATTAATATTTATTATTTAATGTAATTCTAATAAAATAACAATAAATATAAAGCAAAACATACTTGTCGAGTTCAACAAATAAATGATAAAACAAAATATTTGCATCTGAACAGTGTGTTTGAGCTGACGCAATGCGATGTTGCGTAAAGATATTTTAGCATGCAGCCAAAGCTTTCTCGCTCATCGTATTCGGAAAAGCACCCGCACTCATTTGTCTTGCAAGAGGAGGCCGTGAAATGTCTCTGTTTGTCACACTAGCGTAACGTGGGTGACGAATCGAGAAAGACGTAACCGAGTTTTGATACCGTTCTCGTTTGTTTCGTCAGGTTGTAACGGTTTATCTTCAAATATATAGCTTAAAATGAAAATAATAGTTGATATACTTAGTTTAACTAGGTTTTGTATATGAAAGAGTACTGTTTGAGTATAAAGATTTAACCTGTTCTACTAAACTCTACAGGTATTAGGATTAGGTTAAGATTTTTTGGTGCGTATTACTCTTTTGTGGTTCATTCAGAGTGCGTCTGGCCGAATAGGGGTGCCACTCTAAAATCACAAATTTTAGCATTAATTTGGCAACCAACTTGCAACATCATTAAATGAGCGAAACATAAAGAGCAGACCTATTTATGAATGCACAATAAAAAAATACGTTTAAAGCAAATCTTAAATAAGTTATTTGCATTTATATGTCGTATCAAATGTTTTTTCTATGACTAGAAACTACATTAATTTAGAATTAAAGTAATTAATTCGATAATAATTGTAGTATTTGTTTATAGATTCTTGCGAAGGTAATAAAATTGTTTACTGTATATCATGGATGTAGGTCAATGTGTTATTCATTATCAAGCTTTTAAATTACACTTATTATGGGTAAGTTGTCATTTCGTCCGGAAGTTGTAATTGACGTTGCGTAAATAAATTCTACAAGATTCTGTTCATTTCCTAAGGCGTTATTGATCATGAAGATTGATTATATTATATAATTTTAAACTTAGCCCCAGTTTATGTAGCCATCTCTATCTACATAATTAATTTAGTAGTATATTCAAATTCATGAAAATACATATGTAAATGCATATCTAAAGTACATTTTTAGTTATATTTTTTTTTTAGCTTCACGCTGTAACCCGCACATAGCAGGGTAGGCAGAGGGAACCAGAGAACCTAGTGTTAAGACACTTCATTCTCTTTCAACAATTCCATTTCCCACTTTCCGCCGAATTGAGGCATTGCGTCTAGAATTGCGCGGCGTCGCTTTGCCTTGTTACCAAACCCAAGAAATGAAAATACTAAATTTTACATTTCCTGGAGTCTGAATCGAACCCACAACCTGTCGTGCTTACAGTCGCACGCTTGTGCCTCTGCGCCACGACAGGCGAATATACAAACGATGTACAAACATCTTGTTTTGGCTCCGATTTTAAATGTCACTTTTCATTATAAGCGTTCATTTTGCTTAATATACCTAACAATGTTTTCGTAAGGATATTTGTGTACTTATTAAATGAAACTATTTTAATGAGATTAATCGCGTACATTTTAGTATTCGAAAATACATGTGGTCACAGGTAGACCACGGATTATTTTTTTTTTTTTATGGAAAGGACAAGGCAAACGAGCGTTCGGGTCACCTGATGGTAAGTGATCCTCGCCGCCCACGGCCCCGTGTAACACCAGAGGAGCTACAGGTGCGTTGCCGGACTATCGTAAAGTGTTCGAAACGTCGGGTTTCCAAAAATGTATTTTCGAATACTAAAATATACGCAATTAATCCGGTTACAATAGTTTCATTTAATATGTGTCATAATCGCGAAAATCAAAGAGCTCATTGTTTATGTATTGTTTTATCGAAAAATGGACATAATATTAAAAAAGTTATCATAGTTCAGTGGTGGTTTTTGTAGATTCATGGTTTAAAGATGAGTTACCACAAAAAATCCTTATCCTTATCTTCTAAAGAATATAATCTATGTAGAATATAAAAAATCATATAAATTTGTCTGTTCGTGTTTATCATTAACAACATACACAGATAGACAAAAAAAAAATAACATTACTAAATGCAGGTTAAAAATATCTTAATATATAATTTGAAAAATATTATATTATTTTTTACATAACCTTTTTACGACACAACTATATTACATTAGTTATTAGTTATAAAAGAAAAGAAAATGTGTTCTTTCGAAAGTTCTACTTACGATGAAATAGATTCAATTGTTCCGAATATATAGTTGTATTATAAAAATTCACATCAACCCAGCTAATGACATGATATACGCCAAAGTATATTATATAAGCAGTAAGCTAATGTGGTTACGGAGATAGTTTTAGCGGTCGATGACCTTCCTCATTTTGGCAATTTCATGCTCTCTTTAGTTTTTACGACTTTTTAATGGATGTAACTAAATATTTTTACTAAGGCCTATATAATATTACATATAAATTAGGAATCATTAAATGTAATTTTGAAAATGTGTGAATTTATATTTAAGTTATTAGCAATCTAATTATATGCAATAAGTGAAATCAATTTATATTTTAAATACACCTGCTTTCAAATTAAATTTTAGTGTCGACGCCGTTGTGGTACAGTGGGAATATAACTAGCATAGAGCTATGGTTTTAGACTCGAATTTTCCTCAGGAAGACTTATATTATATTTAAATTACTATTATATTGGTAATTTTTCATTTACTGCCTTTGGTAACAAGGCAAAACGCGGCGTTATGTTCCGCCACTCAGCAAACAAATGCCTCAATTCGGTGGAAAGTGGGGAATGGAATTGTTGTAAGAGAACGGAGTGTTTTAACACTAGGTTCTCAGGTTCCCTCTACCTACCCCGCTATATGCGAGATACAGCGTGAAGTTAAAAAAAAAGAAAATATATTGGTTACACAGAGTGTAGGAAAAAATGGTAAAACTCAGATATACAAGTAGCAAGTTACCTTGCTATTTAAAATTAAAGATACCGTGATAATTTAAATGTAGAAAATAGTGTGACGTGTATTTGAAGAACAGCATTATTTGAGATAATCTGAGACATCATTTATTAATCAGTACCAATAAATCGTATGCATTTATATCGTATCGGATGGTGTTACAAGATTTTCTCGAGCACTTTCATACAATCCGTAAGCGAGATGCTATCGGTTGATCACATTGGTTATGTTCGATACGATGTCGATGGCGTCTCCCCTGAATCTCAATGCGACCCCATTGCGTAACGATGCCTCTTCGAATTGTGGAATCCGAAACAAATAAATACTTATATAATTTTGCATGTGCCAATTGGTATAACCGGTTGTCGAACGATATATAATAAACAGTTTCTATATAAACAACAAAATTGCAAAATTTTAGCAATGAGGTATAAAGGCACATCATTGAAATCAACATTTTAGAACAAAGTATTTGGTGTTAAGATTCACTATGGCTAAATTTTGTGTAAAAGATAATGAACTTTTTTATCATTTAAATTGGGATATATATATATATATATCATAATAATAAATAATTCATTATTTATTTTATTACATTAAAATGTAAAGTGAAGTATATAGACTTGTTTTTACGTTATACTCATTATAGGAAAAAAACATGCTATCACTTACGAAATCGAAATTACATCTTAATGAACCTATATCTATGTTAGATGTACAAAAAATTCGACTCAGAACGCCTAAAGAATTGTAACGAGATTTTTATTTAAATTATTAAGACACGTGAAAGCGAAGTTTATCTTATATCTGTGTTCAAATAAAAAAAAGTATAATATACATATGTTATACTTAATACTAGTATTTAAGAAATGATGGAATAATTGTAGATACCTAATACCTACAATTATTTACATAGCAAGTTAGTACTAATATTATATTATTTTTAATATTTGTGGTGCTTGAAATAAATTTCACTATACATGTTACATACATACATAGATTCACGCTGTATCCCGCATATAGCAGGGTAGGCAGAGGGAACCTAGTGTTAAGACACTCCGTTCGACACTTTCCACCTGTCGCGTTTACAGTCGCACGTTTGTGCCTCTGCGCCACGACAGCCGTTATACATACACATGTAATGGATTAAAAATCCATATATCACAGAAGTTTTAAATTTCATATTCATATTTACATAAATATAAACCTAATATTTATTTATTTGATTTACAAAGTCTTCCTTTTTAAGAATGGAAAGGTTCATTAAAAGATGATTTTAAAATCAACGCCTGTCGTGGCGCAGAAGCACGAGCGTGCGACTGGAAACGACAGGTTGTGGGTTCAATTCCCACTCCAGGAAATGTAAAATTTACTATTTTCATTTCTTGGGTTTGGTAACAGGGCAAAGCGCGGGTTGAGTTCCGCCACTCAACACGCAATGCCTCAATTTGGCGAAAAGTGGGGAAGGGAAATGTTGAAAGAGTGGAGTGTCTTAACACTAGATTCTCTGGTTCCCTCTGCCTACCCCGCTATAAGCGGGATACAGCGTGAAGTTAAAAAAAAGAAATCTAATAGATGGAATTCGAACCTCAAAAAAAGAGTCAATTAGGTTTGAGTCTCATTGATTAATGTTTATGGAGTTCAAAATTTACAATTTATATATAAGAAGAATTCTTTATTTACTGTTTGTTCGTGTGCTGTTTTATTATTTCCAAATGTTAAATAATATCTATCATACACATGTAAATGCAATAACAATAAGAAAAGCACAAATTATTTAATATCACCTAAGAAGAGTCAGGGCGCGTTACTTGTACAATTCTTATTTTATAGATAATTAGGAAATTACGAGCGATTCCTCCATCTACTTACTTTTTTTTAGCTTCCGTTGGTAGCGTTTCCGCATATACCACGATAGGCAGAGGGAACCTTAGAACCTAGTGCTAAGACACTTTAATATAATTATTGTGGGAAGCGAAATAAATTGCCATCTCTGATGGCATACATTGTATCGTGTAAGGCTGAATGTGTACGTATTTAAGAAATTAAAAAAATGTAAGGAAATTACAGATAACAGCATGTTCAGATATTTTTTATACTATACAAGGAATTTATTAAGTACTTGTTTGTTATTAGCAATATATTCTTTTGTTATTATTGAATATAAATAAAGCTGTATATTGTAGCGTGACTGACAGACAAAGAAACTATTGGATTTAGAAAAGTCAAATTTGATATTAGCACTATAGAAATTACAGAGGATACAAATGCAATGCAAACATTCGTAATATCCATGCTGTGGGTTTCAACTCGTTATTCATATAGCGTCTTTCACATATTATGATACAAGTGATGATAACGTTTCTCGGTAGAGTTCCACTGTAATGGATTAACAGTAACGATTTACTGACGTGCATAAGGCTATGAATACACAATAGTACAGCCGCTTACACATAAACTACAAGTTGCTTTAACAATGCATATATCACTTTATAAAAAAGTGTATATCAAGCAAATAGATTATCTATATATAAATACGTGAAGTAAAAACTTTGAATCCCTTTTTACGAAAATTACGCGGACGGAGGAGCGTGAAACTAGACACACTTATAGTTTACATAGCGAAGGAATGATATATTTTTTTAAATAATGCATAAAAAGTATATTAAATTGATAAAATAAATGATACACACACTACCATGGCTTGACATCCATGTTTATATAAAGTGACATATAGGTACGTCACTATCCAATGCATTATTAACGCAATTATGAGGACATCAGTACTTCTAATTTTATTAAATATTTCTGCAATTCTTCTCCATATAATCAACTAAATTGAATTTAAAAAAGAATCCAAAGATTTTACTTAACGTAATCGTATGTTAATGATGATACAAATGTTCTTAAAATAATATAATTTATACAAGAACGTGCTGTAGTGTCTTATACGTAAGAACCATTCCTGACATTGGTGTAAAACTTAACTATATCATATTTTAGTTAATAAAAAATATTAAGAATAAATACTATTCCGCTACATACATTATAAGCCTACATGTTAAATACTGCCTTATTACCGTTCAATAGAACATATTATTATAACAATTATTTAAAAAACAAGAAATTCAAACGAGGTGCTAATAAGAATATAAATTATTTTTTTTACAGATGGGTATCACACATAATTTGTTTATGCAAACAGGTTATTTTTTACAATGACCAAAAATACACTAAGCTTTTGTTATCGTAAAATGTAGGATTTTTACTGTGTTTTTTGTATGGTTTTATAATATAGATGTTGATTTCAGTGTAGCATAGCTATAAAGTTAGCCTTATACAGAGTAGTTCAAGGTTTGATTCCCTAAGAGGAGGGTTAAAGTTATTCGAGATTAGATTTTTTTTTCTAATCTTAATGTCCCTTAAATGCCCGTTTCCTCGCATGATGCGAGATATGTGTGGAAATTAAGAAAAACCAATAATAAGCCTCTGAAATTAAAAGTAGGTCACTCATTACATTTTGTGTGCCAATGTGCCAAAGTATGTGTAATGCTTTTTAAGTCGATACGTATAGTTTAATTATCATTAGTTCTACTATCTGCAGTTTGTGATTCATCATTGACTGAATCAGGCACAGCTGCCTTATTGCTTAAGGTGTGTAAAATTAGAAATGTATTACAATTCATGTTTGTAATTCATTTAGGTTCCAATTTTATTAGATGCCTTATATTAATCATTCATAAATAATCTACCGACACAAAACATGTTTTTGAATGCATGTGTATATGCATTCAATATTTTATTCCAACATTATTATTTTTTTAAAATAGTTTTAGAATACAATTAACTTTGATTTGGTTTACATATAGTAAAAATATTTGTAATAACTTAATTTACCAGGTCACTATTTATTGGCTGACGGTACTTTTAATCACGATAGCAGCGCACGTACCGACTTCCGTTATTCTAGTCTGACGGTATGACATTTTTACCCATAGGGATATTCGATGGTAAACTTAATACGGTTACTGTAAATATGGATAGACAATGGGCGACCATATACAGGCTATTAAGTATTTGAAGGTCGCCATTAGTACTGAAATACATAGATTAGCATCATGTAAGTCAATAGAAGTTAGTAAAGTTACACTGTTCACTGCTTCATACCAATATATAGCGGCGGCCTATACCCCTGCTTGCGACGATCAAAAATAAAATTTAATATTCACTTAGCACGTGATTTTTAAAAACAGGTAATTTTGTCAATCGTCGCTCGCAATGGCTAACATTACATGAGAAAGCATCCGCCGCGGCGACGAAGACATATAAATACATAATAGAAAGAAGAAAGGTATGTGCTTGTGACACATCTGGATATATTTACAGTAACTTACACTATAACTTCAGCCGAAAGTCATAAGGAATAAATAACTATAAATTACAAATATTCCTTTATGTAAAAGGAATCTCATTGAAGAATTATGAATATTTAGCGATTTATTAAAGGTATATTTTAATTGAATTATTCGCAGCTCAGCCAGCTGTATCGGTAGGGATTAACTACTTATAGAGAGCAAGAACATAAAACTTGAGATGTCCATTATAAAGTGTATATTTATTGTAGTGTAGTATATTTATTAGCAACGTTTTTGTAGTTTCTGAAATTCGCATCAGGCATCGTTTATTTCCAACAATTAATTCTTCTAAATAAATATATTTTATTTTTTAAATAGTTATATATTACCGCATAAAATCGGTTAAGAACAAGGATTAATATTGATTATAGTAAAATTTTCAATAAAGTAAATTTTTGTTCATTAAAATATACGAAAATTGTCCAAAATAATATATAACAAAACCAATAAATATTCATATATTATATATACCCACTTTTATCTTATCACAGGTGAAAAGTCATTCGTAACCAAATAGTAATGTTTTTAAGTCAGTAGGTCTCACCGTTAATTCACCTGTTTGAAAGGAGGCTAATAATAAGGTAACTAGTACAAGTTTATAATATTAGATAAGAGAGATATAAACATGTTAATATGATACATTTATTAGAAAACACAATTAAAATAATGTTTTTTATATATTTAAATCCAAGCATGCACCATTAGATGATCTTATAAAACTAAATAAATAATCACTAGGTTATTACCTTACTTATATCTTTCTATAAATGTGAGGAAAAAGATAATGCGACCCACTCTTTAACATCTTTTTACTTGAATATATACGTGTCCGGATCAGAAGGCAGTACAGTATTTTTATAGCATAACCTTATGTATGTTTTATAGCATGATCAGGTTAACACGAAAATTATTTACACAAATTCTGTTTCTTGTTTGTTAATTTGATGCTGATTTTATTATAGTTTTTTTTTTTAACTTCACGCTGTATCCCGCATATAGCAGGGTAGACAGAGGGAACTTGAGATCCTAGTATTAAGACATTTCCCTCTCTTTCTACAATTCTGTTCCCCACTTTCCGCCGGATTGAGGCATTGGCGGCGTGCTGAGTGGCGGTACTCAACACCGCTCTTGGCCTTTTTACCAAACCCAGAAAATGAAAATACTTCATTTCTTGGAGTGGGAATCGAATCCACAACCTGTCGCGTTACAGTCGCTCACTTGTGCCTCTGTGCCACGACAGGCGTTATATAGTTCAGTTTCATTACTTCACCTAATATTTAACCTAACAAGAAATGACTTCAAAACTGGGGCATAGTGGTACAATGACTTATCAGAACATTTTCCCTGCTGACGACCACACCATTAACTTGCTTAAATTATATAATACGTAGATATATCTATAGGTATCATATTTACTCTTCATATAATTACTTGATAAAAAATTGCAGATATTTTTTCGTGTTTCAATTACATTTTGCTTATAAGGTAGGTACACGATAATTTAAAAAATGGCGGTATCATCAAATATGTCCACTTCCATATTAAAATCTTCGATGTAGAACGAATTTATGGGACCTTGAATGGTGCATAAATATTTAAAAACCCGTTCTGAATTTCACAAAGGTGCGACGGTAATTTGATTCAATATGTGCCGCCCGACGCCGTTAGCTCATCGAAAATATTCTGATGGCATTTAATGAGTTGCGAAGTCGATTCTGGTTTGTTAATGATGAATTTATGAACGCATTTGGTTGCGACATACCATTTGTCTGTGTCTCTTCCTACAATAAATCAAAATTAAAAAATAAAAATCTATATTGATATGCTATTTTATTTTATAGGTATTTATTTAAAATTAGTTATAAAAAGAGGCAATCGTGGCGTAGTTGGAAAACGGCTGGCTGACTATAAACGAGATTTGTTGTAGTTTCGGTCCCCTAATTCCAAATAATGCCAATAAAAAAAAACATATTCGAAATTTGTACATGAGCCTACAATTGCAGATTTAAAGGGGGGCTTAGGGAGAGGTTAGCGCGGACTGTCCCCTTACTCCTGGGGTCAGAGTTCAGTTTACTGTTCTCACCTACACCGTAGAAGAACGCCTTTGCCTCTTGGGTGTCCAGTTCTTCTCTATAAGGCGCATAGCGTCTTGAGATGAAAATGTTGATGACTTTAGATCAAATAATGCCAATTTAAATTACACGACAACACGCAGTCTCCATTTCGTACATAAGAGGGAAAGCCTAGAACTTTGTTAGGCACTTTTTACTTTGTTAGGCTTTGTTATAAAATAAAACTATCAATTTAGTAAGAATCTAGTGATAATAATTTATTACGTTTATTATTAAAAACTCTTAGTGCCAATTTATTTCTATATTTGAGTATTGAGTACTGAGCTGATCCCCAACTTTGTTGCATTTAAGAATCTTATATTGCCGTCTTTTTTCCTCACTCTTCATTTTATTTTTAGATATATACAACGTACACACTTTTTTACTGTTCTAGTATTATCTGCAATTAGTGTGTATAAATGTATAATATAAAAATCCAAGTTTTTTTATTTGTTATTGACGAGCGGTATAATAATGGCTGTATGGATTTCAAATGCCTATGACCATCAATAAATTATACTGCATCAAATAGTCAAAGTCTCATCCTAATTTGTTTAGCAGTTTTTACGTAATGGACGAACCAAAAAGCACTATCCTTATAAATACTACAACAAATGTATAAAAAATATTCCGAAAGTAATATTTTAGAAATGTAGTTAGTTGCCACGACGAAGCAAAACATAATATTTCTGTAAACTCAACATATGAGGGTTTGATCCTCGCACGGTGGTATTTCTTAATGTTAAAAAAGAAATAGTTTGTATCTACCCTAAAATAATTCATCAATTCATTATTACTTCCGTCATTTAATTTATGAATCTATAAAAGTTTTAAAATGTGACCTATTTATTATAATATACTTTGATAAAAGTATAAATGAATAAATTTATTAATTAGACATGACATTGGCCTTGATCTATAAAACAATATGTTACGAAGATGGACGCATAATACACATCTACTATATAAATTTAAATATGTGGTTTAAGTTTCCGCAAAAATATTTTAAATTTAAATTATTAAAATCAATTTATTAATGATGATTAAAATAAATTTCAATAAAATGTTGTGTGTTTGCGATTTTGTCTATAACAATTTTAAAAATAATTTAAAGAAATAAAATTCTTGTGCAAAATTGAAATTAAAAGCGTTGTGGCACAATTCCTGTTCTGAAAAGAAAATAAGAAACAGAAGAATCTAAATTGCCCCTTTTTCTAAAAAAATGCCGAGTTGGACTCCCCCAAACAATATATTAAAAAGGAGTGGAAATTAAAAACGAACGATTTAAAGATGAACGTTCTACGTTTTCGCTTCATGAGCGAGATACATGGAGCTGCACGTATATCTAGGTGTTTCTGAAAGGAAAACATAATAAATTACGAATAAAAAATGCTTTTTTATACTATCAATAGTCAATCCTGTAAATATACATTACACTTCTAAGCAGCAGTTTATAGTGATACAAAAAAGATTATATTATAAACAGGTGTGTATTCGTTAAAACAAAGTGATAAATAAACAATTTTTTACGAGATATTCAACATTAAAGCATTGAAATAGGTACTAATAATGGGAATAAAACACTCAATATTGTTTATCAATTGCATATATTATTTCGGTGAAGGTCACGTCTCTGCAGATCTAATACTGTGGTTATTCCGGACCAACCACAACCTAGTGACCGATATTACTCGTCTTGACTTAAATAAGGATTCAACTTTTATTATATGTATGAATTATCATACATATATAAAAAAATAAAAATATTTCTTGAATCATTTTAGACCGGAAGAATAAATTTGAACCTTGGCATGCCAAATTTCAATATTATTTCTTACAATTATTAGTATTGTTAATTTTTTTTTCTATGTATCTTTTAGATCTACACAATCACTATAACAGTCAATAAAAATATATTTTTTTTTGAAGAATAACCTTAAAAGTTCACAATTTGTCATTAATTTTTTTAACGATTTTATTTATTTAACGGTGGTTTATTTGTTAGTTTAATGATTTTTAACTACTTATATTCAATTTTATAATATGTAAATCCAACAAATTTCTTTCAAAATACGACACAACAAACAAACGTCATTGTAAATTACCTAGGACATACACACTGTATGAGTCATATCGCTCGGATATTAACAAATTCCATAACAATATTGTGACTAAGCTTGTGATATTTCATAAGTAACATTATTTAATGATATATTGCACGAACCACTGATAATCACACCTGGAAATCCTGGAAATTCAGTATATTTAAATCATAGATTTCAATCAGCAAGTTCAAAGCGAAGGCAAAGTGTATTGTTTATATAAATGTATCACGAAATTGTTTCTTTGTAGAGGACGATTAATAAAATTTCTTTTGTCTATTTAATTGTTTTATAAGAATGCTGTATTGGTGTATATATAACTTTATAGATGATAATGCAAAGTGAACTAATGTTCAATTAGTAAATCATAAGAAATTATCTTACTTAAATAAAAAAAATTGGATATTTATCTATATGTGGAAAGTTAAGATGTTATTACTTAGTGAGTGTGAAATAGACTCTGATCTTATTTTAAATTCCTTTTCAACGAGAACGGAGTCGAGAATCCTGCTAGTTTTTTTAAATAAGAAATACCTTTACCTATACCTTTCCGTTCTTTTCAAAGGTTTTATTGTAATAAATGATAAAATTGTGTATGCGATTCTTGTTCTTCAGATATCAATTAAATGATTGCGATATTACTTATTTGTATTTCATTTTGTATTGTAAAAGCATTTTTAATAGTCTAAAGTAACAGATGAAGGTCAATCAGTTTATGAGTCACAGTGTTATCTAAAGCACTTACAATTTACATGTTCCATAGCTAGAATTTATATTTCCGTTTCATCTCATATTAGTAATTAAGTGTATAAATATAAAGAACTTTTATGAGTATTAGTTTTGTCTATTTATATTAAATGATTATAAATTTATATTCTATGTTTTAAAAATTACTACTTAATTTAAAATATATATCTATGTATATATGTAGGTACCTGCTGTTTTTGCTAGTCTTTTTTGCTAACTTCTCATTACCTTTATTTTTAAGTCTTTGAAACTAGTTTTTCGTGCATATTTTTATTGTGCTATTGTAATTGTTTATTTGTTTTAAGTATTAATGAGATTTTAATTCACTTCGTAGGTATTACAAGTATATATAAATATTCTAAAATGGATATTTATTTTATGGTTATAGTATAAGAAAAGAATTTAACTGAAACTAACATTTAGTTACAAATTGCTATATAAATAACGTACGTACCTACGGTACTTTCAGAGAAAAATTAATAGAATTAATTTTAGATGTTGCCACATACATTCGTTATGATGTCAACAGAATTTATTTCAACGAATATATAGTAAAAAATCCTTTTAAATATAAATACATCGTAATTAAAGTTGTTATTTTAAATATCACAGTTTTGGACAGGGTTATAAATGAAACACATAATATAAATACATTTATTTGTAGTACAATTACTAGATACTTATTCTATATTTAAATATTAAATTTTACATTTAGAAAGTTATTGAAAAAGAATCACTTAACTTTCCTTTACTATTTTACTCACTTTGATTTTCTAAGCTGTGTTAAATATTTTAAAGTAATCCAAAATTTTGTAGTATACACTATCTGTGACATTGTTCCCCCATACATAGTTATTATGACTCCACGTAGGATCTGGCACTATATATTCTTCTACTAAATTAGGGAGCTTAGAGCTCAAAATTTTCACATCGTCTAAAGTAGAAATCCAGTCATTTTTAGCACAAATAAGGACTACTGGGGATGTAACAAGAGACACATTATATTGAGGTGGTTTAGACATACCATATCTTTTCAAATTTCCTTCTTCATCTTCATCGTAACGTTGAAACTTCCCACTCATAACAAACTGACCAAAATGTGATAAAGTTTTAACCGATAAACCTGCTATAATATGTCCAAAAGCAATTGCTAGATTTCTACGCGATATTGTACCTCGCGAATAACCTGTTGCCAAAGATAAGGTTGTACCACATATATCATCTGGATCCAGTTGGCATAAAAATTCTGTTATTATATGAAAAAATTCATGTTTACCAAAAATTTCACCAAAACCAACATTATCGAGGAACATTTTGATAACTTTTGTTGCTTCTGCAATCATTTTTGGTATAGGGCTTCTAAAATTTTTCAAAAATGCTACTGGAGCTAAATCAACAGATAGTTGAATTTTGTTGTTATATTCAGGTCTTAAAGATCCCATAATAAAAAAGCAAGTCGTTCCCTGCGAGTGTCCCACATAATAAGCTTTGGTTTGGCGGGTTTTATTAATAATGTAGTCAATAATAGCAGGTAAATCGTAAAATCCATTTTCATCAAAACTAAACTCCCAATACTCTGGGTCCCGGTTTGGATTTAAATGTTTATGTTTACGGGAGTATGTATTTCCTCTGAGATTTGGAGCCCACACGTCATAGCAATTGTTCGACAAAATATAAGCTAGACCACTTTTAGGGCCAGTAAGTATCCATGTATCCGAAGTGTCCACTATACCGTGCATTAGTATCACTGGATATTTTTGTACTGGTTTACATTTTGGAAGCACTCTGAAGACAGTTAACAGGTATCCATCTTCCGTTGTTATGATGTGTTGCTCATTTGGATATCCATATTTGTCTGTTAATTCCGTAAAATTGAGATAGGTATCTTCAATATATCCAAAGGCTTTCTTGAAAGATCTCTCATCAGGTAAAGTATACGAAATAAGTTTATTTGGCTGCACTGCAGGTGTCGATACACTTAACTGTTGCACGCACAATATGGTTATGAAAATTTTAATCATTTTCGTTCAAATTATTACTTAACACAATAAAGTTTAAGATACGTATGTTTTCTTTTGTAAATTGTTGCTCAGTTTTATAATATGAACATGACCTCAGTGTTAAGGTCTTAATTAATTCATGGTAGCATAAAAAATTTGAAATATAACTTAAATATTGTAACTTAAATAAATTGAACAGTTATAGACATTTAATTAGAACTTTTTTATCTATAATTATTTCGAAGTATTTTTTTCAATTGTACTTAATAAATATATTCATTACAATAATTTCTAAAATTATAAATTTATGAAGTCTGTATATTTTTGTGTACTTTAGATGAATAATGTAATGTATAATTAGCTAAAAATTAAAAATTATGCAAATAACTTTTAACTCAATTTTTAAAACAGACTATATTACAACTATATGCAATTAAAACAATAGAATATTTAACAGGCTTTTTAAATGTATCCAAATTAAATAAATATCTCTATTAAAGAAGAAAATTAAATGTGTATGTTATATTATTTTGCTTAAAGATGATGAAAATAGTTTAAGATAAGCTCAATGTCAATATTAATTAATGTATAAGGCCTTCGTGTCTATGGAAGGATTAAAACGTCGAAAAAAAAGTTATTTTTCTTCTACATTACGCATTATACAAATATAATTATTAAAATTTTATACGTAGTATCTTATATCATTACGATAAAATAGTATGTCTGTTGAATATATTCAGGAAAAGTAAATTAAAGTTACAAAAAAAGCGTAATAGAAACATATTATAATTGACTATGATTTTTTTATTTTTGTTTTGTTGCCTGTTTGTCAGTTTGTTTACTGGACTTGAAGGTACGTCCGAAGCACCATAATTAAAGAACTGAACTGAACTGGATTTGAATGAAACTTTTTTGTTATATAGAGAGTCTAAGCGAATATATAGTTGATTTTGAAGAACGGCATACCTGACGTTAAATTAAAATAATTGACCGGATTGGCAAAAGTTATGAAATATAACGGGCAGTTTCTATTGACATATCAGAATAAAAGTTCTGGAGGCTCTGAACTAGGGATAAGAAAAAAGAGAATTCTTTTCTGGTGTACAAAAATCAAATACCCTAGAATAACTAACAATTAGCTAACTAGGCAATATTGTCGGCAGCAACAGAACAAAATTGTAATAAATGAAATAAGGAACTGTTTTAAAACTAAAAACCAATTTATGATATAAAATTTTGGAAAAGTTCCATAAATGGCATGACACCTAGCTGTGTTAATTATTCTATTCTATGTTATTTAGTCTATTCCATTACGGCAAATTTTAATACTACAAGCCAAAAGTCACAAAAATTATGACGAAAATCGTAAAGAAGATGATGATGAGATACACAATCAAATTTTACACAGTCGACACTAAGTTTGTTCAACGCCTCTTTTTAAAGTGATCTCAATATTACTACCTTTAAATAGAGCTGACGCAATAATATATAAGAATTTACTTGACGCACTGGACTACCTTCGAGTTACTTGACATATAAGACTAAAATGCAATTTCGACCCCGAGCGGAATCAAGTTCAATTAAACTAATTTGGACGAGATAAATAAGATTTTTCATCTCTTTCTGACAAAATAAGGTTGTTTACTTTGATAATTATTATTTTTAAATACCTACTTCCTTAAATATAAGAGTTTTACATACAGCATTTAAAGGCTACTACAAATCACAGTTAATTTCAATTATATTAAATAGACGTCCTTTTTCATTACCTAATGTGTTCACTTTATATATATTTTCATGATACTTGTTTTAGTTTCACATTTTTTACATATTGAGGCAAAGCAAAAAGTGCTAAGACATAAAATTTAAACATAATATAAACTACAAGCACTCTTGGATTATCACTCAAAAATGGTAATTATTTTCTGTCATAATCCAAGAGAGCTACCGAACCCACCACCTTTGTTAAACCTTTGTGTCCGACAATCATTTTTAATCTTAGTTTGTGGATACGTATGAGTACAAGGTTAAATTTTTCATAAGTTTCATATAGTTGTTCATAATTTTTTGATTGATGATATGTTATTTTTAGGCATATTTTACAAAATATGTACTTAGTCGTAGCTGGTGTTAACAAATGATTCTTTTTATGAGCAGAGTGACCATTGCGCATGTGGCATCGCATGACCTTTCACTATCTACAGAAAATGTCAGTTAGCTAATTAACTAATTGCTTTAAAATAATTACGACTTTCTTACGCAATAGTTGTTTGCAAGATATTCCGCTTATTAGGTGTGATGTGATATACCTACGCGCTGTCAAAGTTGACTTAAAGTCTATCCTCTTTATATAATGCTCGATACTGTTTGTAAAAATGAAAATAAAAATTTGTTTCTATATATTAATACATGAAGCAAAAACTTTGTACCTCTTTTTACGAAAATCATAAGGATGGAGGAGCTTCATGCTCCTCCATCCTTATGATTTTCGTACTTGGCACAGTTATAGTTTATATAGCGAAGGAGTGCAGAATTAAAAAAATGTTTTTAAAATAATGCGTAAAAATTTATTAAATTAATAAAATATTTATATATAATGTTTATATATGCTGCTAGGCTACGCGTTGTTAACGCGTCTACGGGAACGCTAGTATATACAAAATACGCTTCTGTATGTACATTTTAAACATTGAATTTTACATGTTCAATAAATTTGGCTTTAAATATTTTAGAAAAAATATTTAACTTGTTAACAGTCTTAGTAGAACTCATTTCCTACAGGCGACGGGACGCTCAGTAACAATATGTGCGCAAGCGTCATGTCTTCATGCATACTAAACAAAAGTACCGTTTCATACCAATTGATACCAAAACCCAATATTCATAACCCTGGCCTCTACAGTCATCCATTACTTTTTCTCAAAATACGTAAATTAATATTTCTAAGAACTATTACACGATTTAGTGATTATATAAAAATATATCGGTAACATTGATATAGCAAAAAGATTCTTGTATTTCCTCATGCAAAATGCTCAGCTACTAATTTGAAAACAACCATATGACCTTAATATTTGCACAAATTATAATAATGTATCAAATATTTCTATAATTTGATATATTATAAAAATAAATGAATTATTTAAAATCTTTTAAATAAATTATTTTGAAGGCTGTACTTATAGTTTGTTTGCGAATGTTAACAAGTTAATGAAAAAAAAAAGATCACAATCATACAAGATAAGTAATATGTACAATTGACCTAATCTATATGATAATAATCATTTATGAAAAAGGTTATTTTAAGATTGCTAAAATATCGGATGTCATTTAGTATATGCCAAGTGAGCTTAGATTTATAGTTATTAGAAAAATAAATGAAGTAGGGAACGGAGTGTCTTAACACTAGGTACCCTCTGTGCTGCTGCTCTGCTATTGGGGGTACAGCCTCATATAGTATGTATGTATGTATGTAAAATACAATTTGTCAGTTGAAAAGAATATAGTAATTTTTATTTAGCGAGTTTAGTTAATTATGAAAATTTTCTACACAGATAATGTTGTTTACTTTAAATTAATGATTTATTACTTTACAACTTAACGAGATATTCATTACAACCTTAAAAACAATAAACAGGTGTTTGTTGAACTTGAAATGACCTTCATATGATCAGAATATTTTGAAGAAAATAAAACTTGATCAAGTTCACTTCAGAAAAAAAAACAAAGTCCTTATTGGTTAAACTTTCAAAGTATGAAGTATGGAGTATATTTTGATAAATTGTATTTATAACTGTTACCTTCTTATTAGGAGCTTATGAGTCAAAGTTAAACTTACATGAATCAATACGGAAATTCCCATGATAATATATTTTATATCGTAGTGATTGGTCTTGATGTTTTTTTAGTCTATAGATATTTATTGCCACTAGATAGACGCTAGATTAGTTATTTTCGTAGACTATTTTCGATACTAAATTATTCATATTTATACTAATAACGTAAATATGTTTTCTATGTGTTAAATCACATAATTTATGTTTTGTAAATGTTAAAAATCCTTACTAATATTAAAAATGCGACAGTAACTCTGTCTGTCTGTTACGCTTTCACGCCTAAACCACTGAACCAATTTTGATGAAATTCGGTATGAAGATAGAACTAAACTTGGGAAAGGACATAGGATACTTTTTATCGCAAAAAAATGATAGAGGGGGATGAAATAGGGGATGAAATTTGTATGGAAGTTCCTTATTGTCAAACATAAAATCATGTAAGATTGTTTAACTGTTTACAACTTCACCACATAAACCACTTAACCAATTTTGACAAATAATCTAAACCTTGGGAAAGACTATAGGATACTCCTTATCATATTGCGCGATATAGCCGAATTTTACGCGGGCGAAGCCGCAGGCGGAAAGCTAGTGTATTAATAAAATTATGTATTGTTGTATTGTTGTAAAACGTTGCGAAAGTAACAGAAAAATATTTTATATTAATTACAGTTATAAAATTATATACTGGAAACATATTTATCAATATATTCGACAAGGTCTCACGCCGGTTTTACAAATGAGTTTAATTCTATTTAACAGTCATCTAAAAGGATGCGCTTATGGACCTTGAAATAGTTTAAAAATATTTTTTGTAACAAAACAAATCCCTAATTATTATTCGCCTGTAAGTGTGAGGAATGTGTGTATAATAAATATTATCATTTTTTTTATTTTGTTAGCTTCACGCTGTATACCGCACATAGCAGGGTAGGCAGAGGGAACTAGAGAACCTAGTGTAAAGACACTCTGTTCTCTTTTAACATTTTCGTTCCCCACAAAATTGAGGCATTGCGAGCTGAGTGGCGGAACTCAACGCCGTGCTTTGTCTTATTACCAGAGTGAGGAAATGTAAATACTAAATATTACCCTACCAATTTAGTCAGAATTATAGTATTATAGTAAGCAATATTATACTTTAATAAGCCACACGATCTAGTCAACATTTAATGTGTGTTTTGGTTTTCTAATCGGATTCATATTGGAATTTTTTTATTTAATTTTTTTTGCTTACTTGGGCTTGGTAACAAGGCGAAGCACGGCGTTGAGTTCCGCCACTCAACACACAAAGCCTCAATTTGGCGGAAAGTGGGGAACGGAAATGTTGAAAGAGAATGGAGTGTCTTAACACTAGGTTCTTTGGTTCCCTCTGCCTACCCCGCTATATAGCGTGAAGTTAAAAAAAAAAATTACACAAACATAATAATATTTTATTATTTTATATTTCTTTTGTATTTCTAATATATTATTACAAAAATATTAGATTTTTTGCACTTTTTCATATTCTTAAATGTGTCTCAACCTTTGTTCAACCTCAACCCTTGTTGTATAAGGAAAAGGGATATAAATCCTTCATTTATTAATATAATAATTATGATAGTGTGATACCGTCGCATCACTGAAAGAATCAAATGTGAATTTTAAACTTTTTCATTTTAAAGTGAATTTGATGGAGCGCTATTTTTTATTACACCAACAAGAATAAAATACTAAAAAGTGAGTGCCATTGTGGTGTAAACGACTTTTAACATAGGTGATCTCTTCCAGGCATGCCTTACCGTAAAAAAGAACAGAATGCGCAAAGATATCGGCTAGTTTTTAAATGATTTATAAGCTTTCTTGATATAATAAATTACTTTAAAAAATACAGCTATATGGTGCATGCAAATTTACATAAATAGCTAAATGAATATATAAAAATAAATATATATTTGTATAGAACAATATTAATAATAATGAATTTACGTAAACAATATGTACAGTATTATAATTTTTTTAAGATTTAAGTCGTAAATATGCCATTAAATACTCTGATAAATAGTTGTACACATTTTTTTTTTCAAATTTATAATTGGCTTTATAAAAAATACTGTATCAAGTGACAAATGATTTATGAATAAAGCTCAATCCAAATCCGTCACAGTATATCAGAATAAAGATAATCACAAAACAGTTTAAGCAATTAAAAAAAAAAAGTTATATAATATCTTGTACTTTTTTTCCTTTTTCGGGATAAAGTGATGCTGGACTACCTAATTACATTGTAATTAACAGATTCGTATATATACAATAAACACTTGCTATTTCCAGACACTGCGTGTTAAGTGTCGAAACTTAATAGGGCGAAGAAATGAAAGTAAATTAAATATAATCATTTCTCCGAGTGGGAATCGAAGCCATAACCAATAGCGCTTATAATCACACGCTGTCCCACTGCGCCACGATAACATCAATTACATAGTGGCTTCATGTAAATGGACCTAATTCTGTAATATTTAGTAAATTCATACTATTTCACTTATGAGCTGACCTAGCAGGGTACATGAGAAGAGAAAACTACAAATAAAAAAAATTGTTTGTAACTTGAACATGATTTCCTATGAAAAAGAATAACTAAATAATTACCTAACGGTTTATTAACAGATATAAAACAAAGAAACAAAAGAAAATAAACATATTTAAAAAATGGAAAAATATATAATAATATATATTATTTTATTAACGCCTGTCGTGGCGCAGAGGCACAAGCGTGCGACTGTAAACGCGACAGGTTGAGGGTTCGATTCCCACTCCAGGAAATGTTAGTATTTTCATTTCCTGGGTTTGGTAAAAAGGAAAAACGCTGCGTTGAGTTCCGCCACTCAACACGCAATGCCTCAATTTGGTGGAAAGTGGGGAACGGAATTGTTGTAAGAGAACGGAGTGTCTTAACACTAGGTTCTCGATTTCCCTCTGCCTACCCTGCTATATGTGGGATACAGCGTGAAGTTAAAAAAAAACACTTTATTACAAGATTTTCCTATATTGTTAGATAGTTACAAGCAAAGCTGATAGAAATGTGGTAAATATAGGACAGAATGCTTATGATGTTCTGTCGTCCTTTAGGAAAACACAGCAATAATATCTCAAAATGCTATTGAGTCTTAACTTTACTAATTTATAACAAAATATTTTTTTTTAATATTGAGTTATAACTGCAATTCGCTAATAAAATCTTTATATTGTCTACTCTAAGTAGTAAGCATTCAAGGAAAAGTTACAAGCTTTTAAAAGCGAGCAAGCAAAACTTTATAAGTTCATGGGAGGGATTTAAGGCTTGTAATAAATGCCTCCGGTAATAAGATACTCCATTAAATATTCACAAAGCATAGATTGACACCAGCATGGATTGTTACGGTTGATTTTTACTCAATAATAAGTAAATATTTAAAATACTATTCATAATTTTATTTAGAACAGTTTGCTTCTGAACAGTAAAGTAATAGATTTCACTTAAGTATCAACACAGAATCTGCGGGTCAAGTCATAACTTGAGGTCGGCGGTTGATAAATATATTTAATGGTAAACATTGCGAGCTGCAGCCTTCCGCATAGTGCGAATACCAGCGCCGCCGCAGTGAGCTAACGCCCTGGTGACAGATAATAACTTACATAGAGTAGTTTATTAGGTAAATATCAATTCGAATATTTAAGATGTAATAGAGTTATACCTTTTTGTTTGTATTTCTTGTACATTTTCTCAATTTATGTAAGTTTTTACTCATTGGAACAAGGAAAAATATGTTAAAAAAATTCCGAGATTTTTTGTGTGTTATTTTATTTATGTCATTTTATAACTTATATAAATGCTTATTATTTCCTTATATGTTCACAGAAAGAGAAGAACTAATTATAAATGCCCCCACTAACCACATTCTGGCATTTCCAGCCACTACCCTAGTTTTAACGGGGACAGACTTCTACATAAATAGAAATATTCCATAAGTGATATTTAAAACTACAATAAACAAATTGTATTTTTATTGTCTAAAGAAAAAAAATCTTTTGATTATCTAAAATACTAATAAATAAAATTTGTAATTTACATTATCCAAGCTATGACGAAACTTACTTGACAAAAGAATTTAGGTTCTTTCTACCCACCTCGTAAAATCAGTTAATATTGATGTCAAGTAACACACCATAGCTCTGTATGAGCGCAATCACATTTATTGTAATAGATAATTCTAAAATTATATTTGAATATAAATAATCAAAAATTGATTTATTAATCGATTTACATTTTTTAATATTTTGAATAGTTGGTATTAATTGGGTAGTTTTATATAGCATTGAACAGCCAATATTATTCTACTGTAGCTACGGAAAAAATACTGCCAGAGTACAAATTGATAACAAAGTTTAAAGGTATTCAATCAAAAACTTGTGGTCGGTATGCGAATGAGACACTTAGAAATCATAATACTGTAAAGTAATTTGAAAAAATTGAGACCATCATGGCGCAGGGGGATAGCATTTGATTGTAAACCCGAGGATCAGATGCTATCCGAGCGAGGGTTGTCGGTTCGATTCCCACTCGAGGTAACGATTATATTAAATCATATTCATTTCCTCGCTCTGGCGATCGAAGCGTCTTAATATTATTATAGTTTCTCTTCGACTATCCTGCCATACGGGATAAAGCTTGAAGCCGTAAGAATTACGATTAAATATATTAGAATTATAAGTAAAGAAATACAGCATCTGTGTACATAATCTTTGCCACCACCGTGAAACCTGCAGGCCTTCAGGCCGGGCGCGGACGTTTGACGATTCCGATTCATTCGGACCCTGTCCCAAATACCTTAGTAATATTATTCAAGAACTCGCTAAGTATGAAACACTATTCTCCTTATATTGACATCACCGATAAAATATGATAGAATTAACGCCGCTTTATATCATTTTCTTTTACATACAAATAAGATTTTAATTTGATTGTTTATTTTATATTTATCGTGTAATTCAAAGATTTACATTAACAAAATGCGAATAAATTCCATTTATTATTATCAAAGAAAATAAATGAGTTCTAACATTTTTATTGCTTTTGTAGAACGGATTTTAATTTTCTTGTTCTTTTTTAAATGTTATTAATGTAAATAGGTGAAATTATAATTATATATATATATTCTTTATTGCACTTTGTAAAAACAATTAATATAGTATAAACAATATTGTTGGCAAAGGTGGACTTATTTCTAATAGAAATTTCTTCCAGTCAACCTATGGGTATGAGAGCAAGAGTAAAACATTTGCAGGTGTAAAAATGCAAGAATCTATATACACACAAATATAAACATACATATACATATATAAATAAAATACATAATATAAATATAGATTCACATACACACATACATATATATAAATACACACATATATAAATATATATATATAAACTATAAATATAGTATAATGATAAATCTTTATTACAAAATATGTCTGGCGACAGATGATTAGTTATTAACGGTAACTTTTCCTAAAAAGTACTTTTTAACTCTTGCCTTAAATATGTCTGCTGATGTACTCTGCTGAATTGATGTAGGTAATTTATTCCAAAGGAGGGCAGCGCATACTGTAAAGGATTCTTTTCCAAATCTAAGCAGCAATTTCAAAGACTAAGCTCAAAGCATAATATTACTTTTTTGTTTTTAATTTTCATTATTTATTATGAGAGTGGTATCTAAAAACATACAAGAAATATTTCTATCGATACGTAGAATTATTGAAGATTAATATCAAATTATTTAACACGTGTTAAAATTTGTAAAATAACATGTTTACAAAATATGTCAATAAATAATTTGTTAGGAAAAAGTTTATATATATTCTTTATTGCACTTTGTAAGAACAATTAATATAGTATAAACAATATTGTTGGCAAAGGTGGACTTATTTCTAATAGAAATTTCTTCCAGTCAACCTATGGGTATGAGATGGTAAAAGATTTTTTTTTTCATTTGATGCATAATTACATAGTCACTAAGACGGAACAAGACAGAAAACAAAAGGATTAAATTCCTATTACTCTTTCATCGCTTTTATAAGTATTTGTCAGTTTCAAATAGGTTACTTCGTTTTTATTAGATTCTAGTAGCTTTTTTATTAGCATTCAATCAAAAATATTTCCAGATACTTACATATGAACATAAAGAAACTGAATGTGACTAATCTTAATTAAAAAAAGAGGAATAGAATATTCTAGCATAATTCATATTAATGTTACGAATTCATAAGTAACTTCATCTCTTTTTGTTATTTTTTATGCTTATTGTTATTATGATTGAGTCCGTTTCAAAATATTTTAAGTAGGAGAAAGTTACCTAGTAATATTATATACGTAGGTATATAATCATATACATACATACATAACTTCACGCTGTATCCCGCATTTAGCAGGTTAGGCAGAGGGAACCTAGTGTTAAGATATTCCGTTCCCAATTCCGCCGAAATGAGGCATTGCCCGCTGAGTGGTGGAATTCAGCGCCGCGCTTTGCCTTGTTACCAAACCCAGGAAATGAAAAATTCCATTTCCTGGAGTGGGAATCGAACCCACAACCTGTCGCATTTACAGTCGCACGCTTGTGCTTCTGCGCCACGATAGGCGTTGCATACAATCATAACATACAACAGGTATATAATCTTTTACACTAAAGCAATTAAAAGAGCTGTAACTGTTCTTCTCGTTTCACACACCCACTGCAAGTATTTAATTGCATAACTTCAAATATCGGTGTTTAATTTGTATTCCGACGGTTAGTTTCCCTTTTGCTTATATTATACAATACTGAGCATTCTATGTTCGATCCACCCACTAAAAATATTATGAGAATATTATAGATTGAGATATTACTTTTGATTCAAATAAAAATAATAAAAAATATGTGATAGGCCAGCTAACTAACTATAAATTTTAAGACTATAAGTAGGTAATAAAACAAACAAGTGTAAATGTTATTACATCTTAATATATATATTTTTTTAACTTCACGCTGTATGCCGCACATAGCAGGGTAGGCAGAGGGAACCTGAGAACCGACGTGTTAAGACACTCCGTTCTCTTTCAACAATTCCGTTCCCCACTTTCCACCGAATTGAGGGCATTGCGTGCTGAGTGGCGGAACTCAACGCCGCGCTTTGCCTTGTTACCAAACCCAGAAAATGAAAATACTAAGCATACATCTTAATTCAATTTCTAAATAATCACTTACGGTGTTATTATGAAATTATCGCATTCTTCGAATCAATTGTCCAATGTCGTGATTACCTTAATTATATTAAGTCATTCACCAAGTGACAGATTTCTCTAAAACGGCACGTTATGAGCGCTAACGTTGCTTACATAACGATTACTAGTTTTAGCTATAGGCTAAATTAACATGTTTCCAATAATATGATTAATTAATTAGCAAATTTATAAAAAAATCATTAATAATTTCGCCATTTGTAGTCATTTTATTAAAATTTTCATACTAAATAAACCTACCAACATGCAACGAATATAAGTAAATTTTGTTTTATTTCCAAGCAAAGTAATTAAATATGATATTATATCGCTATAAAAACTCACTTTTTAAAGACAATGCCTGAAATATTTTCTAATCACATATTCACTTGTGTTATGAGAACTTCTCTTGCCTACTGTATACATAATAAAATAATATTTTTTCCTGTTAATTATTAACAGCTGAGGTTACAGATTTCTCCAAAGCCAATGATGAATTATTCTTCCATATATAATTATTAAATTAAATTAATTGTTTAAGACTTACAGGTATATACCTGTCAAATTTTATTGTTACTAGCCTTGTATCGTATGTTTTGATAAAAATACCACTATCCAGTTATCATCTCCTTCCGTATTTTGTAAGGCTTTTGTTCCGATTGTATAATACGTGAGAATATATTATTATAATAGAATATGAATAAAAACGTCTAGTTCTAAAGGTAAACATGGTTACATAATTGTTAGGCTGAATTTAAACAAATGTTTGCATAACTACAATGTTTTTATGACACAGATTTCAAATTACATGACAAGTTTTATGAATTTTTAAACGATTGTTAACATACTTTTGAGTGTTTGGCTAAAAATTTCTGTAAGTGGATCACTGCTTTAACTTAAAAAAAAAAGATAATTTTCTATGACGTTTAGTTCTCAAATCTACATATAATATTATAGATGTCCTTTTTTAAAATTATTACTTTTCAAAAGTAATATTGAAAAATTAAGCAAAATACCCTCATTTATCATAATAGCAAAAGTAACGTTCTGCGATTAAGAATTACATTAATATATACAATAATAAATCATCTTCTAGTCTATACATGCATGTAAAACCATGATTAAATCTATCACGTAGCCAGCAAAAGTGATAGTAGAATGTCATCGCTCTCGCTACATTCTTAGTATCTGCGATATTTCCATGCATGTATTTGCACTTTTTAATAGACGCAGCATCTTTAATCGAGGTCGTGAACTTTGCGATTTGGGCGAGCTAAGTGTCAAGCAATCTGAATAAATTTCATATTTGAGTAACACAGTTTATAAAAATATATATTGCTTGTTGGAAATTACCATATTTATCGATCATCATTTTTTTATACCCACCCTCATGTTCAAAAAGAAATTTCTATGAAAGTAAAGTGCAAAATATAAGATGTTATAAAATATAGACACGTAAGTGGTAAAAACATCAAAGTTCCAAATTTTACTATTTTGCATTATATAGCTCGTTGAAGTCTTTTGTATTAAAAGAAAAAACTGAGTATCATTCATGAATATCATTGCTTTTATTTTATTACCCTCTTCATTATATATTGACTATATGCTCATATATTCTATTAAGAAAACATTATTCAATAAAAAAGTGGAATAGATTCCTATTTAGATATATTGGTGTAAACACCTTCAGTGGTTCTTCCTTTAAGAACAAGTTGCCATAATTTAATCAAGGTTCATAATCTGAGGGTCAATGATTGTACTTACAACATACTCATACATGATTTATCTCGCGTAAGAAAAAACTTTCGCCTTCACTGAACAAGCAATGCGCTTAATCATATACTTCTTCAATGCATCTTGTTAAGATATTATAAAAATATATAGCTACTTACTATACTGCAATAAAAAGATATATTTACAAAAACTACACAATCCTACCTACTAAGTACTAAGTGTATTTTCAAACCTAAAACGTTAACGTATGGCTTGTGGTTTTAAATGTAAGTGGTAGAGCTTTTTAAGAAATTGGTATTGAAAATAATCTCAAAACGTCATTACGTTTTGAGATTATTTTCAAAATTTAATATGTATATTTTTAAGTTCAGGATAGATAGTCTGATGTTACGGGAAGCGGGCGGTGCGGGCGCCGCGCCGGCGGTTGTTGATGACGTCGCTTGGCTCTGGCGTACGCGGCGTTCGGCTTCCCGATATAAAAGCCTCCACCGCCCATTCACCCGCCCGCAGTGTGTGCTAGAACGTTATAGTGTCCACTACTCCCGTGCAAGGACTATAGTTTAACCATGAATTCACGGTGTTTATTAGTGCTAGCAGCCGCCCTCGGCGTGGGTACGTAGAATTTGAAATATTTAGGGTGCGGCGACGCGTGCTGGTGTGTGCTAAGTTGCAATCAAAAGCTGTGTTATTTATATTAATTTCTTCACGCTGCATTGTGCAGCAGAAAGTGCTGAAACGAAATTGCAACTTGCTAATTGCAGTTAATCTCCAAATATTTCTTAACTAGTTATATAATATCATTTGATTAATTATTAAAATTATGATCATTCATATTTTAAGATACTGGGTAATTCTGTAATTTTCAATTGGGGGTCAGATTTAAAAAAATGATTCAACGGTTTTTCTGTCTTTGACTTGGAACTCATTTCTATCAACTCTTCGAAAATATTATAATGAAATTTCACTCTCCTATCTAAATTTCAATATAACAGATAATCTTATTTTTTAAATTTATTTAGCATTATTATGTATATATTAAATTAACTCGAACAAAGTAATTGATTCAAACATCTAAATTTAAAATGAAAGAATTACTTTCAGATACTTAAATTTCTTCCATGAGTAATGTTCAAATAATTCTTTTCTTTTAGTGGTAATGAAAAAAATCTAAAAAATTAAAATTATCTAATGAATGTGGCAATTAATACAATCGCCCCCATTAGCTTTCTAAGTCTAACCTACCCACATTGCATAATGCAGTGGGAGTGAGCACACTTTGATCTACGCAATTATATATGTTCAGTATAACTGTGAACTCTGGTCTCGAAATATTTTTTATATTAATCGTATAATTATTAGTTATTTTAATATCTTCAAAATTTAGACCCTGTTAAGAAACAGTAATGAATACCCTCGTGCTTCGTAACTTATTATTTTATATTTCTTCTACTTATATATAATAAAAATATATTTATTAATATTTAATGGAGTTTTATCTTATAAAATATAACATATGTTCATTATACATACGAGTATATTAAAGCATCAACGACATTTAATACTAAAAACTATATTTAACTTTGCAGGTATTTCGAAAAAAATGGTACTTAGTTTGACCTTTAAAAATACTGACATTATCCTTTCGTTTTGATTTTATTTCGTTAACAATATTTGAGTGGCTTTATTTTTGATTTTTATCGCAATATTTAATTTTGTAATATACACGTCGCGATGCATTTTATGTATTTTACTACAATAGTAATATAAGTTGCCTCATACGACAATTGTTATTACGAAACGATAATAGAATTTGAATATTACTCGTCTTGACAGGACGCTGTTCCTTTCATTTAGTGTTTATTGAGTTTTTCTATACTTGTGATTTCTGACACGTACTCAGTTCTCACGAACTTGCTACGTGCATTTTGCGTAAGAGTTTTTATTAAGTTATAATTCAAGTAATAATTGCGTATGGTAAATAATTAGATCATGTCGAATCGGACTACTTACCTACTTAAATTTTTCGTTTATTATGAATATATAATAATTCAAAAATTTATTTCTTTATAGAAAATAGGCAAACCAGTAATGTCGTTAAAAATTAAATAGATTGTGAAATTTCAATGGTTCTTGCTATCAAATATTCATAAAGTTATTATTGCGTGAAGGTATTCAATTAGTCTCGGGGTGCGTGCGTGGATTTCTCAAGAAGAAAGAAAACTCGGTGAAAATGATCTGTTGGTTGACTGCGCAGACGCACGACGCTGTTATTCGAACGATACATTTATCTAAAATCTTTAATCGGGTAAAACGCTTTCGCTTAAAATTCAACAACCGCGGTTACTTTAATTATAGATTATCATTGTATAAAATGGCTGACAATTAGTACTTAATACGTAAAGACAATGGAACGGAAGTAGGATTCTTTTGTATATAAAATTCTTTTTAACATTCATGGCCGAAAACAATACATAATATGAAGGCTGTGAATGAGAAATTCTAGATTGAAAGCTTAAATTACATGCACTTCCATATTACGCATTGGTATAATATAAGTGGAATTTTAGGTTAACTGTAAAATCCTAGCTAATGTTTAGACGACGTGGAAATAAATATGGCCCGAGTATCCGGCATTTACCGATATATACCTGCATATTGTCTTGAATCTTAAATCGAAATATGACATGAATATTTACGTACATATATTAATAAAATGCTTCAGTATATTAAGTTGTTATTACATGTTAGGGTCCTTTAGTTTTTCTATATGAATACCAGAATTTGATTAATAAATACTGTTCATATGTCACGCTTTACAAATAGTACATTCAATCACAAAGCATCTCTGTATACGACTATAAGGAGATTGTCTGTCCTTCGATAGTTATAAATAGCCTCGCGCGGCCCTTATTGTATTGTTTTTATTCTTCAGATTCACCTTACGTGGCTTGTGTGGAATTACGTAAATTCGATTCAAATGTCACCTATAACAAAAAGAAATAATTTTTAATTATATTCTGAATATGTTCAAAAAATATAAATCTTGGGCGTGGTTCTTGTAATGAAGTCGTGCGAAAAATTAAATTTAAGGTGATGTAAGTGTTACGAGACGGCTATCGTAGACGCGTTAAAAAGACTGCTATGAATAGTGATTACTAGTTTAAAACAACTCTGTTACTTAGAGAATTTTTAAGATAAATTTGAATATAAAGTGCTAATGTATTCACATATATTTAAATTATGTTCAATTTCCTTAACTGTCATTTTTATTAATAGTCGAGAAATCTTTTAAGGGGTATAATATTAATTATACATTTTGGTTACCAACAAAGAAGTTTATTATTTTGAATTAGTAATGTTGAATTTTTTTCTAATATTTCGATTTTACTCAACCCTAGCATGAGAATAAAATATTTTAACTATAGACGGCCGTTGTTCACAAAACGCTCATAACTTACTTTCACTGCATAATCACAGTGCTTGTTATTTAATGAGATTTTAGATGTTGCATAAGGCATTTATAAGCTCCATGATTTCTTTATTAGATAAATTGTATTTTAGTACACGATATGTAAAAAACATAACAATAATAAGAACATATTGAATGATAATCAGTTTTCATTATCTAAATAAATTAAATTACATAAAAAGAGATGTTTAACAGCTATAAAAGCTTAACAAATTATAATTTGTTCCATAAAATTAACATTATATTTAAATTGCAAAAGCCATTGTGCTTCATAATCTTTAATTTATGTAAATATATGAAGACGATACTTTATATAACGATCAAGTTATTAAAAACACGGTTAAAGGTCAATCGTGATCGTGTCGAGATGCGCGGGCGCATCAGTATTAACGAAATCGAAAGTTCCACCCACAGTAAGCTGGTTTAGCAGTTCAATTTTGGGCTTTCACTTGTATTACTTAACATGTAAAGGTCATTTGAATTGAGTAACACTTGTGTAACTATTATAGGTTTTATGTAATATTATAGTTTATTTACGTTAGACAATGTCACCTTGAGCTTATTTCTCGTTTTACTGATCCGTTATCAAATGTTATGAATAGATCTTAAATTATTGATCAATAACTCTCACCACTCTAAAGTAACTGATGAATTATAGACAAATTTCGAATCTCAAGAAAACAATTTATATGACGGAAACATGCAAATAATATAAATTGCCATGTTATACAACGTTTTGTATAGGCCTGTAATTATGTCACACTGCGAACATACGCACGACCCACAGGGCCCGCGCCGGGTGTCGGCACACGGCACCTCTTGCGCAAAGCTCTAATGTGCACACTCAATGCTGATTTACACATGTGAGATTTTGCCTTGAATATATAGGTCGTGATACGCTTTCACTGGAATCAATTTGAACAATAACGATCATGAAAATACTATATTTATGTGTGTTGTTACTTGTAGTGATGTATTTTATCAGTATTAGAAATGGGCCAATTGTCATAAAAATAGTGTAATGTGTCTAAAGAATAATTATTACTCAATTGTATCAAAATTCTATATAATATGACTTGTTTACCTCGACGGAATTTAAATAACTGTAACAGGTTGTGATAGTTTACAAATAGGTTACAGAATGCAGATAATGAGTATTTATAAAGTAAAGTACGATACTTGAACTCGGTCCTAAACATAGGCTGTAATAGATGACGCGTAATTATAATATATGGCTACACATTTATCAAATATCATAAAGCAAATAATAAAGCAATTCATGAAATGGTTATTAAAATATAAAAATGTTGTTTTGATCTTCTCAAAATACAGCCGAGAGTAATTGCGATATGACCAGGATGTACTTACGCATGGCTGCAAATGTCAACAGGTATCGAATCTGTGACACACATGACATAACATTACATACAAATGTAGACATTTCTGCGCAATCTCAACGAGGTCAAAGAAACTCTTGACTTTTCTTGGAATTCGATTTCGATTCGTAATTATTCTAATAAAACCTCCCGATATCTAAATTTGAGTACGTGCGTTAAATAATATATAAAGTGAATTCATTTTTTCATTAAAAAATTTCGTCGAGTGACACGCGTTCAATTTCAGTAAACATGAGTAACAAAGAGTAGGCTAGTGACTAGTCATGCGTTGCTCAACACGGTTTGTCGCGCTGCATTCCATGGAGAAAGATCAGCCCTGTTCGAGACCGGTATATTGCAAAATTTTCCGCTAGCTTTAATCGCTATGCAAAATAATTTAATTTTTATGTAAAATTATTTTTTATTTGCATATCTCTGCATTCGTGCGGAGTAAACGGAGTCTAGTTAATTCATCTAATTCGTTTTAGCACACACCAGGTCACTAGTATTATATGTTTAATTTTCTCCGTATTTCTCTTTATATGTTGCTTATATTATATTTCTTTTGTTCAGCGGTCGCTCAAGAAAACTTCAAATGTCCTGACGACTTCGGCTTCTACCCACACCATGTCTCTTGTGACAAATACTGGAAGTGTGACAACGGAGCAGCTGAACTAAAGACATGCGGTAACGGACTTGCCTTCGACGCTTCCGACTCAAAATATTTGACCGAAAACTGTGATTACCTCCACAACGTTGAGTGCGGCGAAAGGACTCAGCTTGGTGAGTATCTATAATGGTTTATAACATACTTCCATTATAAATTTATGAAACTGTCTTGATTGTAGACGATTTCAGTAATAATTATATAATATGATTATTATGCTCGTAAAATATGCGGAAACGCTACCATTTGAAGCTCTTGCGATATAGGTATTTAATTATGCAAATAGGTTATCCACTTAGAAGCTAAGCATAAACTGTATTTTAAATCTACATTTGATAAATAACTTGCGGTCAAGGTCAAAGGATTAATATGATAATTATACGTATATCACGTACTACCAGGATGTAGATGAAGGTCACTCTGCCGCTATGCCTATCTGACGATATGGCAAGTCGACATTCATGTTATTTTTCACTAAATGATGTAGAATAGTTTTTATACATTTCCTAGCCTTGAACTTGTACGATTAATACTCTTAATTAGAAGTTGCCAAATTTTATTACCAATATACAGTTACAATTATTTTATATTTTTTTCGTTATAAACATAAAAAATAATATACGTTTTTGTTTCTATAGAGCCTCCAATCTCTACTCCTCATTGCTCAAGACTGTATGGTATCTTCGCTGACAACGTCAAATGTGACGTCTTCTGGAACTGCTGGAACGGTGAAGCTTCCCGCTACCAATGCAGCCCCGGACTTGCCTACGACAGAGAAGCGCGTGTATGCATGTGGGCTGACCAGGTCCCAGAATGCAAAAACGAGGGTAAGTAACGTTAATTAATCATAAAAAAATAAATATATTTTTAATAATTAAAATATATTTTTTATAATTTTATGTCACTGCATTTCTTTATGAATTATTTTTTTCAATTGTCAGAAGTAGCCAACGGTTTCTCTTGCCCCGCTCCCGGCGAAGTGTCCAATGCTGGATCCTTCAGTCGTCACGCTCACCCTGAAGACTGTCGCAAATACTACATCTGTCTCGAGGGAGTAGCTCGTGAATACGGATGCCCAATCGGTACCGTTTTCAAAATTGGTGATGCTGACGGCACTGGCAACTGCGAAGACCCCGAAGATGTTCCTGGATGGTAAGCATAATGATCATACTAATTTTGATAATCTTTTCCTCTAGTTCAAGTAAAAAAATCTTGACTAAGTAACTTGAACACTACTTCTAAACTCACTAGTCGTATACTACTGGTGCTGTTTAATACCATCTTTTGTCCTTAACTTAAATATCTTCCTTGTGACTAACAATTATGCACTTTTCGATTTTTTTATTTTCCTATGAAGGTATTATTACTTTTAAGGAATACCAAGTTCGCCCACCTAAGTACCAAATTATAATTATGCAACTCGTACTATTTTACGATTATCTTTAGAAATTTAGGTGATTTATGGAGTTTACATGACTAAGGCCAATTCTATCCTTGAAAAACTTGTGCTAATGTACCATTAGGCATATAACGTAGTATCATGATCACATTGTTAAACATAAAATTATAGTAAATTATATGTATGTGCATTTAAATTATTAAATATATTTTAAAATTTACATTTCTGCATTCAAATATTAATTACTGTGGCAGATAAATAAAAACGAAGGTCGAATATTGGATTTTTTCTACCAATACTTTAATATAATAAAAAGAATTTCTTAAGTAAAGCGAATGGTTAGGTTTTAGTATTCTTGTTGCCATTTCAAGGCAGTTCAGTTCATTCTCGATGTTTAATGTTGTGAACGAGTTCTTGTTACACAATTAATGATACCTACTTTGAAGTCACAACTTCTCAGTAGTAAAAGTTGCTAGGAATTGTAATATCTTTTTATAAAATATTGTGTAAGCGTTAGGGTTTACGTATGTTTAGTTATGTAGACGGTAGAATCGGTAGTAAGGTTGGCGTACATTTTCAGCGAGGACTACTACGGTGATTTGGACCTGAAGGCCATCCGCAAGAGCGAGCTGCTCGCCGGCCTCCACAGCAGCCAGGCCCAATCCGTCCAGCCCAAGATCAAACCACGTCCCCAAAAAGAAAACTAAATACTTACTTCCCACCCTTACCTTTTAATACTCACTACTTAATCTAGTATCTACACACCACAAGCAAATATTGGACGAGAATTCTATAAGAATTCGTAAAACTATATGCTAACGTTGCTTTTGGTGTGCGAGACACGATCCAGGTTCAAATTTGTATTTTAAGAAAGTGAAGGCAATTCATTTGTATTCATTTCCATTTGCCAAATACTTTTCTCGTTGTAGCCTTAAACAGTTTCAAAAAACAGGTTAGAAAGTTAGCAAAATATACAGTGGTAGGAATATTTATTTTATATTCTAATTTTTGGTACCGTCCTGTTAGGTACGATTTTGTAATAATTCATTCAAAATGAATATTGGTTTGCATTTATGTTTATGATTCTTGACATAACGTATTGAAACGATGAAACAGGACACGATATATTCAACAATTACAATTCCAACAGCCACGACCTTGTAAATATATAATATTTTATATACTAAATTATCTCGCTGCGACTGAGCGTTGTTGTTTGATATAGAAACTGTATACTTAAGTTTTATGTTTAGTGATAAAATAAACAAAATATACAAAAATTAAACTGTTGTGTGATTTTCGTTCGACAAGAGTTTGCACAATTTGCACGATGTCTCCCAGTAACTACTTTCACGTCCACTCTGTTTCCTATTTTATCGCATACACTTTCTAATAACATTATAATACTATCTTATCTTTCAGTCATTTCTTGTTCTCTTAATCTATGTATAGTACTAGTCACTAATAAAGTCAGCCTTTCTACAACTACACCAAAACAAAGTGACCGTTTTGGTACTTCAAGGTATGTGTTTTTTTCTTCCTATATTAAGATTTTTTAGAAAAGATTATTTGTTATTTTAACTGATTCTAATTTAATTTGAATTTGAATTTAAAAGTCTATTATATTGCTTAAGTTTGTATATTGGTAGAGTGGTGTTATGAATTGATGCTAACGCGCTCAGCATTTATTAGATACCGTGAATAACAAACATATATGCATGCTGTGTATGTAAAAAAATCATAGCTTTTTTTTTCAACAAATTATGACATATTTGTTTTATAGAAAAAATTACAGGATTGACAATGACATTAAAATAATAATTTTTGTTACATTATATAAATTGTTTTACAGCGAGGACTACTACGGTGATGTAGACTTGAAGGCGCTCAAGAAGTTGGGATTCTGAATGTCAAGGAGCGGCTCCAAGGACAGACTAAGATTAAATCCTTTAGATTTGCTAAAAAAATAAAGTCCTCTTCAGATGATATATATCTCGTAAATTTTAATATTTCACGTAAATTGTTCGAATGAAACAGATACTTAATTTTAAGAGTTTATAATTTTCGGTCTGTCTGAAGAGGCGCTCGAGTCCAGTCAATGGCAATTTATGAGACAGAATAACGTATAAATATTATAAATTCTTTATAAAGTTTTTTGACAAAAAATTAAAGTTCATGTCAATGATATTTAATTGTTGCCAAAAAATAATAGCTGTCGCTTCGGTTACTTTGACATGGTACCACTAGTGGGTCGGTGCTGTGTCGAAATAAAACAATAAATTAGTCATAAAATAGTGTAAGTATGCATATTTTTAAGTTAATATTTTTTTTATATATAAATGTAAATAAAGTGGTAATCGATTTTCGATTTTTTTATACAAAAACTGATTTTATTTTAAGATCCTTTAAAATATAATGAATATATTCACTAACTATAACTCTAACTCAAGTTCAGGAAATGAAATTCAATTTATTAATTGTTTTCAAAATATTTACAAATTTTTTTATAACGAAATGTAATCGAAACAGGCACTTTTAGCTTTAGTTTCATGCTTTTCCACGTAAATAGTAATTATAGTAGGGTATTAGGAGTGAACCTAGTGTCAAGACACTTTGTTCACCGCATTTCGCCAGAATTCGTGACATTGCCTTAGGTTCAGTTCAGTTCTTTTATTATGGCTCTTTGAACGTGCCTTACGTTATAGTGTCAAAAACATCTATGACTTTATGTTGACTTATAAAGAATAAATTCTAGGAATATTCTATATATAAATACGTGCAGGAAACACTTTAGAACCCTTTTTACAACATTGCATGCAACGTGTATTTTACGCATCGGCGGTTACGATGTACAAAGCAATTAAGTAATAAAATTATTTTTTTTATCAAAATTTTATTTAGATACAGATAAGCAAAATATTTAAAAAATAATTTAAATATCAAAAGGATTTTTTTAGCAAAAATATTTTTATAAATAATACCTGACCATTAATTTAAAGTTAGTTAAAATTGATTCATTTTCACTTCTTCGCAGTAGTATCACTCGATTTAATTTTGAGTTGTCGGATAGCATCTTGACGAGAAATGGCCATATGTGTAGATGACCACGCTGTGGAAAATCGAACATAAAATAAAAAAAAAGATTATGTTAATTCGTAAAATAATTATCTTGATTTTCATGTAAATAAAAAATAGTTCATGTATTGTTCTCAGGTTAAAAATGTCACAGGTACTTGATATGAAACTTTTTTCTCGAACGTTTCATTTTATAACCTACAGCTGATATTATTAATCAAGGATAATAATTCGTTCAGAAGACATAAATTATACTTCGTCGTAGGTTCAATTTGACAAAATATGGAAATATATATAGAAAATGCATTTGAAAATATATTAGAACATTACCAATAAGCTTGCTGAAAAACTTACTTTGTGTGTTATATTCCATTTTATTGACTATCATCTTTTTATCACCATTAGGAGTTGATACTTGTAAGTTAGCATCCGGTGTAACAGGAATATTTACGGTGCTGGCTGGTGTTGAAGATGGAGGAACTGGAGGAGTTATTGGCATTTTAACCGTGTTATTGCATTCTACTCTCATCGGAAAATCGCATACACCCAATCTCTGAAAATATAAAACATTGTATAGATAGAAAAACGAAAATAAATATTTAATAAGATTTTTAGCAATTATCTGAGGGCTTCGCCCTAACACACGTGAAACTCAACAAAGAAATTGCCGCCGCTGCCACGACCATCTTTCGCCGTCAATTCTATGATACAAAAAAATAATCACTTTCCAAATGAATAACATTTTTTACACGATAATAGAAAGGTTTTAAAAGTTTTTACTGAAATGTTGTATTTATATATAGGTAAAGATTTATGATACCTAACTAATTTACACATTTGTATCCTACTTTCAAGTGCGTAGCAATAGACATATTTATTAGTCTAGATGGTCTAGGACGTGCTACTAAAGTAAGTACCTTTGCCAAGTTTGTACCGGTATTGTTTCTTATTTGATTATGCAAAAAATACTTGCAATCATCTATAGATATGACAAATAAGCATGATTATCACAACTAAATTATTAAAATTATCCCTCATACACCGTAAAGTATTTATGATTAATAAATATACGAAAATAAATTGAATATAAGTTAACTAATCCGTGACTGATTTAGAAAGGCAAGTGACCTCGTCGTGTGATGAATAACGAAGCATCTGAACAAAGTATAGACTGTCCTGTTCTTTGTAATGTATTCTGAAGAGGATTCTTTCTTATGCATTGAGATCTTACGGTCAGATCACATATGTGCATATATACAATATATATATATATATATATATATATATATATATATATCCGTATCAGGCGTGAATAGATTGATAAGTGAACTTGCATATATTTTTTTATTCATTAATAGGCAGGGTTGGATAATATATAAGGTCATAAATGGTTTTATCAAATAAAATCTAGCAAAAAAAGTTTTCGATAAAAAAAAAAAAAATTAAATAGCAAAAATAGAATTATTAGATAAAGCTGAAACTTAAATATGCCTATCCTGAAAAGTATGTAAATAAGACATATCAACTTATTAATGTTTAGTACGGATAATTTAATTATGCAGTTAGAAACCATCTGGCTTCATCTGAGTTTGATTTCTCAGGAGAATATTCATACTAAAAAAATATTTAATTTCAATTATCCTGGCCTGGTAAAATAAAGCGCGAAATTTGCTACCTAACACGCAATGTCTCTCAAACGGACGAGGCGTGGATAAAGCAATGTGGTAGATGCGTGAACATAATCACTTCACCTTGTTATTACGGCTTATAATTTTATAGCTAAGGTGAAGTCTGAATCAGAAGAAAGCTAGTATTGTTGTTTATTTTAGTTAATAATTTTAGGAAAATTATTACTACCGAAGTAAAAGTACAAAATAAGAGTGCTATGATTTTTTATCTATTTTCTAATAATGAAAAATTAATAAAAAAAAAGAATCTAAAAGCGCTTGTCGTGGCGCAGAGGCACAAGCGTGCGACTGTAAACGCGACAGGTTGTGGGTTCGATTCCCACTCCAGGAAATGTAAAATTTAGTATTTTCATTTCTTGGGTTTGGTAACAAGGCAAAGCGCGGCGTTAAGTTCCGCCACTCAACACGCAATGCCTCAATTCGGCGGAAAGTGGGGAACGGAATTGTTGAAAAAGAATGGAGTGTCTTAACACTAGGTTCTCTGGTTCCCACTGCCTACCCTGCTATATGCGGGTTACAGTGTGAAGTTAAAAAAAAAGAATCTAAAAGTAACATCCTTAGAAATATTTTATGACGTATTACATTGCTAAAATAAATTTCAAATTTTTAAACAGAATGGTAGTAAGTTGGTCTATATACATTGCAAGATTTCCTTAAATACATAGATAGATAGAAGTGAAGTTAATAAAATTATGTAAAAAAATATCATGAAATTCTTGAACTCACCTCGCTAAAAGCTAACTCTGCAGGGCACTTGAATCTGACTGGAATGCTGTTGACGCATACAAAAAATTCATTGCAATTTGCTGGATTCACTGTAGCCTCAAAATCTTTATTGCACAAAGGATTTGGATCTGTTTTATAAGACAAAAAAATACAACAAATAATAATTATTCTATTTACAATCAATATGCGGTGGCATATAGTTAAGAATTGTACCTATACATAAAGTAATGTAATATACATAAAATAGGCGTAAGTGAATAACACGAAAACGCATATTTTCGAGTAACAAGAATTTTAAAGTTTTGTCTGTAGAAATTGCATGTTCTTTTTAGCTTTAAGCTGTACTAACTGTATACCGCACATATCAGAGTAAAAAGGAATTTGAGACTCTAGTGTTAAGATCTATTATATACGAGTATACTCCATTCTCTTATGATCCATTCCCCATTTCCCGTTGTATTGAAGAATGTACTTGACATATTTTTATGCTATATAAATACTTTTTTATTTTAACATTTCATATCGTATTTACGAAGAGTTATTGTTTATTATTACCCTTGGTCTATTAAAAATAAAAACATATATATGCAAGTGAATATCAATAGATTTATTCTATTCAAGCCTGCTACGGATATAATATAACTGTGTCGTCATAACGTCTTCGACGACTGATTATAGACGGTAGTTTAAATCTGAATTGAGAGAACACTTATATTTAAAATTGAGATTGAGTTTCCACCTTTCCAACCGAGTCGAGCGTTAACTCACTAGGTTCACTACTAGATTAAAGACCTTATTCATTAATTTCCTACTGTTTAAGGTTTATATATTGAATGGAAATTTTGGAAATTAAGCCATATATCGCTCCACTTATTTAATTTTTTTAAAATATACTCTACTATATCAAAAAAGCGTAAAACTGAAGAACAAAAATAAATAATATTTTTGTTTTAGTTATGAAAGATTCCTGGTAAAAAAATGGTCGAAATGAAAGAGGTCGTTAACTAAAGTATGTATCTCGTCTCCATAGAGAGCTAAAGGCTACAAAAACAAAAGCACTAAAAGATAATATCCATAAAATTACATATACGGTCTCTGTAATCCATTTACAGTGGTACAGCGTCATATCATTTTAATACAAGCGCATATTACCTATTATGTAGAATACATACGTGTATACATGTATGTACGAAGCCAAAGTGGTTTCTATGTAGCATAATAATTATTTGTGCTTTTCGCTTTTTCCCTCAATACAGAGAAGGCAGAGGGATCCTAGTGACAAGACCCTCGCTTTCTAGGCTTTCTACTCAATTTCAATACATTGGGGTAAGTATCAGAACTCAATACCATGCTTGAGAGAAACAAAATGACAATAATTATTTAAATATAATAATTACATAGAAGAAACTAAGAAACAATCAAATTATATTCAATTTATAACCGTAGAATATTGGACGAGTATCTGAGGTAATATACCGAAAGTTAAAATATAATATATTTTAACTTTCGGTATGCATAAAATAAATAGCTCAAAATTGCTATACTATAATCGAAAGAAAATGAACTAAAGTTTTACTTTTGTCTAGGAAAAAGCGTTAAAGCTTAAAAAAAATAAAAGTGTGTACGGCTACCTTACTTTCTTAAAGTAATAATCATAAAAATATATATTCGTCTTTATAACATGTTGCAAGCTACGAATATGCATTTAATTTTTCTTCAAAAGGTCATGTTTTATTATATATCAACAAAATATGCTATTCACATTATGTTGGATCGATTAAGACGCTTTAATATTCTGCTATACGACCACTATATATTGGTATATATGTATGTATATATTCGAACAAGTTTCTTTCACTACTGATAACTTAGCAGATGTTATAAATTTCCAATTATAAAAGCTAATAGTTTTCTTTTATAAATATATCTATCTATTCAAATGCCTGTCGTGGTGCAGAGGCACAAGCGTGCGACTGTAAACGGGACAGGTTGTGGGTTCGATTTCCACTCCAGGAAATTTAAAAGTTTAGTATTTTCATTTCCTCGGCTTACAAGGTAAAGCGCGGCGTTGAGTTCCGCCACTCAGCACGCAATGCCTCAAATTCGGCGGAAAGTGGGGAACGATGTGTTTTAACAGTAGGTTCTCAGGTTCTCTCTGTCTTCCCTGCTATATGCGGGATACAGCGTCAAGTCAAGTCAAAAAAATCTATCTATTAAAGGGAACATTTATATTCATAACTGAATTACCTCTGATCGGTTTATTTTAGGCAAAGCGTTAAATTTTAACATTCAAGTGGTGAATGAATATCTTTTTCAGATTTTTTAATAGAAAACATTAAAAATGAGCATGCAGGTAAAAAAAAATATTATAAGAGCCCTTATTAGGATTTAAGTAGCTCCTGCCTGTTCCTATCATGTCTTATTTGTGCGCTCCTTGTATATGCAATTTAATGGTGCTCTGGATGTAGATAATTGTATCAATTATTTGTAATGATGTTTTCAAGCTGCATTCTTTTTATTTTATTCCACTTCATTAGGACTGTTTTTTAATATTGAGTAATTTATTTTGAATTATTATATATATCATGTTCAGAGTTATTTCTACAAGTATTGTGTTAAATATTCATAGATGAATGAAAATATATACATATATATTCTTATTAATTTTAAAAACTCTTCTATTTGTTACAAACAAAGAATTTATTTATCATCGACTTTGTGGATGTACTTTTTAGATGTTTTATAATTTTATAACTTAAAATCTTTATGACGGAACAAGCCAACTTTAAAACAGTGTATTTTTAAAATATATGACGGTTCTGGATTCGATTCCATTTATGTGGGGAATATTTTTATTCAAATATATTTATTTTTTCCAGCGTGAATGGCTAAAAGGTACTATTGAAATCTACCCATATATGTATATATCTTTAAAAGCTACCCAACTTGTAATGTCAGAAATAGATCCCGTCTATAAAGAATTAGCTGACTTATTGTGCATACAACTTCTCTCTGACGAGCTCGCTAGGGACAAAGCGTGAAGTTAAGTAAGTAAGTATAACTGCTACGTAATAAAGCATAAAAGCATAAAATAAAAATTAGTACTTACTTTTCAATGTTCTAGATTTGCAATCGACATTGTTAGGATAATCGCAAAAGCCTTCATTTGAAAATAGTAGACCAGCAGGGCATTCTTGTTCAAAGCCCCATCCATCCCAGCAGTTAATATAATTGTTACATAGGGCTGGGGAAGGAATTTGAGTTCGTTTTCCATTGCAAAGTGGATTTGCCTGCACTATTGGGTCTAAGTACGTCAAATATAGAAGCTTATTCTGGTATATAGGATCCCTATTAATTTCTTGCACTACTGCTTCGGAAACTGGAACCATGTAGGCGATTGAAGTCTTACCTAAAGCTGTTGGCTAAAATATATATTTTTGATTTTATATATAATAATGACATTTTTTTTTTTAAAATATTTTTTACGTTACAGCTTCACGCTGCATCCCGCATATAGCAAGGTTGGCAGAGGGAACCTAGTGTTAAGACACTCTGTTTCCCACTTTCTACCGAATTGAGACATGGCGTGCTGAGTAGCGGAACTCAACGCCGCGCTTTGCCTCGCTACAAGCCCAGGAAATAAAAAAAACCATTTTCTGGAGTGGGAATCGAACCTACAACCGGTCGAGTTGTGCCTCTACGCCACGACAGGCGTTAAAAATGTTTTTGTGGTCAGAATATTATGATTAAATAAAGTTTTTTTCATTTATACTTACAAAAATGGGACTTAAGAACGTATTTAAAAAGCTCCATTGAAAAAGATTTTCTTGTACTTTTGGTCCGATGTTGTATAGAACATTTGCATAACTTTTCATCAATTGCCCTTGATTGTCATATACTAAAACGAAATAAAATATTTGATTATAATTCCAAATGTAGTGTTTCTATTTTCTGTTTTTAACATATTTGAATCGGTGAGTGCAGAAACAACGGAACGGCAGAAAGTCCGGATTTTTAAATTTTAAAGGAGGGAGAAAAAAGTGTATAACTCCTCCTAATTTTCAGATAATTAAATAATTTTTTTTCCTCTGATTTAACATACAAATTTGTTGCTTGTCGTGCAAAATTTATCTAGTTTCCATACTAATTGGGCTTGGGAAAAATTAAAATTTAATTCGGACTTACGCTGTTTCTGCACTTTTTTGATATAAAAACAGCTGAAAACTTGAAAAAAAAATGAAACTGAATGATAAATTTTATCTTAAGGACAGACCACTTCTTGTTCCATTTTTTTTTTATTTTTCCTTATTTACATATTATATTTCTCCGAAAGAAATTTAATTCTAAATATAGCGTGCACTGATAAAGTACAGCATCACTGTATAAATATGAGGTTTCATTCTCGAAAATTTAGTTGTAACTGATATTTTGAAAGTATCGTATTTACAATACATTTTAAATACGTGTATGTGATGGATAATAAATCGGAGAAACATAAGAAATATAACAGCAAAATAACAAAATAATAATGAAATAAAACCTCAGTATTTTATAATAATACGGGCCATCGTCCACAACTTCACTTATTTTTTCTTTCCTGTAAGAATTTCTAGAAATCTCGTAAATTCCTCCCAACACAAAATTGCCCACACGCCAAATTTAAGTTTTCTACGCTCAGTGGTTGGCGTTGACTATCAGTTATAAGTTGGACACTAACGAGAGAATTTTATATATCTAATTATCTAAATGTATATACAAACTTAATACTTTCTTAACACTGCTATAGTCATATAATTGTTAAAGATAAATTATTGGTAAAAAAAATTCAAATTGCATTGAAAATAAAATATCTAGTCATAAAGGAGTATCCTGTTCATTACTGAGCAATATATCTTTGTTAGCACGAAAGACGCATTGCGGTCAGCGTACAGTACAGGAGGCTATACAATAAATATTAAAATTATGTAGAAGATCAAATTACTTTACTTGTAAGCTTCGTGTGGCCTGCGGTGGGAAATTTTATCACTAAATTATTGTAAAACCTAAATATGACAACATGACTTGATAAATTAATTGTATTAAAATTATTTATTTGTTATTTAATATTTTTAGTATGTAATTTTAAATGTATGTAGAAAGAAGAAAATAGTATAGTAAATTCAGATATTTCTATTGTTAAATTACGTTAAAAAACATATAATTACTTAAAAATAATTTATATATTTGAAATAAAAATTAACATATATACTTACAAATGAGTCGTTTCTGTCTGTTACTTTTGCCAAATTTACTTGAAAATTGACTTGCGCCCTGCACACTGCATAACGCCGAGACAAGCGCTACTATGAATAGGATTTTCATCCTTCCAGTATCTAGTGAGACTACAAGGGCAATGTCAGGGATACAGCAACATCCTAGCTTTTATAGTGTCGCTTGTTCAAAACAAGTACTAAGTATATGTACGTGGGATATGTGGCAAGCGCCGTAGCTCCTAAAAGGGTATGCTTGTTTCATTTTGTCTCCTAATATATTGTTGTGTTAAAATCTTTATTTGATATTATCTTTGTGAATAAGAATTTATTATTTGCTTATGTTTTATTGAAATAGCTTGAATATTCATTTATTTAATTTATCATTACTTTCTTATACTGCATGCTGTAGTATATATGTATAATGAAATCGAATTTAAATTGGTATTAAGTAATTTTAGACAAATATTACCATTAAAAATTGAAAAAGTAACTAAAAATTTGATTCTTAAGAACTTCACAAACTACTTGTACTGGGAGTAAACGGTTATTCATAGACTACAAAATATATTACATATATATTTAGAAAATATGTCAATATTGTAACTTACTTGTATAGGTCACATTTATAATTGTACATTACATTTCATATTTTAAGTTTTATACAATTCATGTTTATTATAAAAGAATATTTCAATATTATGTTCTTACCATAAAACATTTCACTAAGAGCGTAAAGGAATTTGATATGGAAAACAATAAGAAGATAGAGCTATAAAAAAATTTAAATAAATTGCTGTAAAATAAAATTTTATTACTATAAGACATGTACGAGAACATCGTTGTAGCGGTGTGTTTGAATCATGCAATCTAAATGCGCCTATGCATCACCGTTCGGACAGCCAGGGCAGATAGCATCTTAGGAGTCCCGTACGTTACATTATTCAATGGACCTTCTTGATCCCGATGTGATGCTTCCTTACATACAGCGTGTAATGTCAATCAAATCCTTTGAAAGGAAATATTTCAAGTACTCGATCGTTTATTTTGAATATGTACCTCTAGTCAATTCACATTCACATGTCAGCCAATACGTACGTAGATCTCAGATTTTGAAATGTAAGATGTACTACCATAATGATTTATTAATAATAATTTTTAAAAGCACGTATAAGAAACTAAATAGTATAAAATAAAAATTCGCTCTTCTTCAGAACCCACCGAAATTTCTGGCAAGCTTATTATATACGTTTCAATCTTTGCCCTCTAGTAAGAAAATGTGAAATGATTTTATAATAAGCTTCACTTCGTAAAGGTCTTTATTTATCATAACATAAAAAATCTATTCTTTTGCTGTCAAAAAATATAGTTTAAACGTATTGTGTTACAAATTGAAGGCTAATATAGTGAGTTAAATTATTAGCTATGTGACATTTATATATTAGGTAACTTAAAGTAACGAGTTAACTCAAGGCAATGAGCGTCGTGTACTTTACTCAATTATTGTTAATTATGAAGTAAATCTTCATAATATAATAATAATAATTTCAGATTAAAAAAAATATTATTGTCTCAAAGGGGCCTCTACGTGTTGGACCTGTGTCCCCACGCAAACCTTCCAAAGGACCGGGTTCCTTTGAACCTGTAACGAGATACATAATAATAATTTTATTATAAGTGGGAAACGGGAACGGAAATCTTAAGAGAACAGAGTGTCTTAGCAAGAGGTTCTCAGGTTACTTGCCTACTCTGTAATGTGCGGGACATAGTAAGAAACTCAAAAAAATATTTTAAATAACAGGTCGACGATGGACGTCTTGTACTCAGCGATGCGCACCAATGCGTTCCCGCTGGTGTGACAAGTGAAAACTAATGCGGTGTTGGGGACTGCCAAAGTGAGAAGTGGAAGAAAGGGCTACAAATAACTGCGTAGAATGTAAAAGAAAGGTAACTTCTTCTTTTACTTTATATAGAAGATTAGTTATTCGATGTGATTGATGGTAGATACTTGGATGCGATTTGGGTGACTGAAACTGAAACTGGAAAGGCAATGATGTGACCGACTTGTCGGGTAACTCTTTTTGGGCTGACGTACCTCAAGTGAAAGGGAAATCAGGGTGTAGATATGGTCTTACCCTCTCTGTTGGTCAATACATCAATAGAGTATAAGACGATAAACTCGAATGTCCTTTAGGTTCACTTCAGAAGCTAAAGAACATGTGGATATACCACTGGGTTCAGAAGTTAAAAAATATATTAACTATTAGCTTACGATCGCTGCGTTATGAGGTCATATTGACACTTAGTGAATCTTGAACCACATGAGGTTTTATTCGATTGGTACAAGGCCTAACTCCTATGAGTTTTATTTTTTCTTCTTAAATATTCGCTGCCTACCTATTCCACGTATACTTAATAAATTATTTATATTCAGGTACGTCCACAAAAATATAATGGTATAAGTAGTAATAGTCTATATTTTTAATTTTCTAAGAAATAACAGCTTTACAATTCGGCGGAAAGTGGGGAACGGTGTGTCTTACCCTGCTATATGCGGGATACAGCGAGGCTTATGTATGTATGAAAAAATTACAGCGTGAAACTATGTGTGTAAGAAATAAATAGTTTCTGTTGAAATATGTATCTTTATTACTACGCTTGTAGTGAAAAAATGAGTGTTTGCCATCACTAAAAATTTTCATGATAACTTCAGTACGAAATGGTTTAGATAGCCTCGGAGATTATATCTTATTTGCAAAAAATACTGAAAATGGCAGCTCACCAGCGCCCAGCTAATGACATGTTGCCCGGGATATTGGACTTCCACCATTCCTGAATGTTAAAAACTCAATATAATCTGCCCTTGGACCACCCAGAAATAATTAATGTGAAGTTGTATATACAGGGTCAATTTGACCACGATGCAGTAGAAAAAGTACCATCCACACATAACACTAGCTCAGAAACAACGGCTTTTGCAGCCAAAGTCAAAGAGTGTAAAACACCAAAAACCACGAAGATAAGTTGTTACATTATTTTCTACGACTATTATTTAAAAAAGAAATCATCTCAAATAACCTTTATAATTTTACCCCAGCAGTGTTTAAAATAATTTGACAAAAATATTCGAACAACCATTTGCTACAAGAAGAGAGTACAATAATCTCTCTTACATGGCCAAAGGAGCATATTCATTTTTCTACGTTATGCACCTACGATAATATACTTTCTATTTTAATAGTTTGTGGCTTTAAAATATTGCAGGCCATATTTTATACATTTTTATTTTTTTTTTTAACATTGCTACGCAAAACTGTTTGACTGCTTAATTATAATGTTATTTAGGATTATTTAAGTTTCTTATTTATTTTTTAAGCAAGGGTTAAAATATAATTTTATTTTAAAGAAGAAAGAGGTATGTAATCTTCTACATATAAAAATACAGGGAATACTCGTATGTAAAAATAAAAAATAAAACTTCAGAAGAAACTTACCACCCACATTATATTTTTTATCTTATGTGTAATTTCAATGTATCTTTATAGTAAAAGCTTTCTATGTTAAGACCACAATAGGTATGCAGATTGGTAGTGTGGAAGCGTGGGTCCAATGACATGTTTACTTAATTACTTAGTAGTCTGGTCTTACTCTGACGCCTACGAAACTATTTTAATTAATCCCTTAATTTATTTACAATGTCTCGTTCAATTGTTTGTTTTATTTTATTTGATTGTTTATTTCGTACTGTATATAAATAAATAAATAAAAAGATTTTTTTTAAATCGGTAATGGTAGAATTTTTATCCATTATAATATCTGTACAGTTCATTTAATTTTGGGATTTTACTTTTATATATACCATAAATAATAAATGAAAGAATTTTCGTGATTTTTTACGACGAGCAGTCCATTAACTACGCTGGCATCAGGATATGCATATATCACAAAAATAGTTTTATTTTAATAAATATAAAATGTTAGTACTTAATCATAGTACTTACTTGGTATAAAATAAAATTAGATAGATAGATTAGAGTATCGTAAGAAAATATTATAATTTTTTTTTTATTTATTCTTAATTCCTTTGGTATGTCATGTGAAGCTTTACAGATCGGTTTAGGGATAAAACCCTTTTGGACTTCTTTTTAACATTTAGTTTATGGCGAATGAAATAAGTTACAAATAAATATGTTGTGTTTTTATAAGTTATTGACACCACCATTGTGTAGTAGGAATGTGTTTAAAAATGGTTGCTATTGTAATAATAGTTACATAGTTGTTGTTGAACTGAAAGGGAAAGAAGTGATATGATATGCTAAATGGATCCATTTTTAAATATATTTAGGTTACTATTCTTGAATATTTTACTCTATTAGACTATTTTCTATGCAGCTTTTTTAAAATTAAAATTGTAAAAATATTAGATCGCTAGAATCAACACGCATGCTATGAATACATAGTGAAATGAATGTCACACGAGATTTACTTTCTAGCATGAGTGCATTAAGAAAGCGACATTTGCATATTTCGCATGACTTTTTATTTGGTTAGGAGATAATTGTTAAACTAATTTCATGTGAATATATTCATAGCACAACAATACTAAATTAGCATAGAAGTAGTAACCAAGAAATAAATCATAACTCTTTGAGATGTCTTTATTCATTGTTTATTTTTTTTATCTATGCATGCTTGCATACAGCATATACAAATCATCTGTTAATTAAATCCATGCATACCAAAATCATATTAGTATATACTACGATTATAATATTAAGAATCAATATTTATTTTTAGTTTAAATAATTTCACTCATTTTTATTGGTCATGATTATTAAATGTTTCACTATAAATTACATATACTTAAGAGTTGAATTCTATCTGAAATAGAAAATATAGTATTATGGTAATAACGTAGAGTTAAGTTTTTTAAAATATAACTTTTACCAATTCAAAAAAGTTCACGGAAATGGATTTTAAAACATATTTTAAAAAAGTTTTATTTCGCGCTTTCGTTGAAGATTAAAGAATCTCAAGAATTGAGCGCGTTGATGTCTAAACTATGAATATGTCAACACTGTAAAGTCATATCGTAAAGGGCAGCGTGTTTTATTTTCTATATTACAGCAACGTAAGGGCAGCGTGTTTTATTTTCTATACGTGGAGCAAAATTTTGTACCCCTTTTTATGAAAATTATCCGGACGGTGGAGCATGAAATTTGGCACAATTGTAGTTTATTCTATATAAAGAAAGAGTGCAGAATGCTAACATTTTTTTTAAAATAATGCATGAAAAGTATATTAAATAAAGAAAATAAATGTTACACACACTACCATGGTTTGACATCCTTGTTTATTTAAAATGACATATACATTGCTAAAGACAACGCGCTTTGCTAACGCGTTAACGGGGACGCTAGTTCAAATAAAAATATGAATTTTTTATTTCCATTTTGTGCTTTGGGAGGGTATAATGGACTCCACTACTAGACAATTTTTCAATTTTTCATGTTAGTACTGGGGCATCTGTTATATTTAATAATTTAGTTACGTGTGTAATTAAGGCAATACTCATTTTAATATTAGTATAATAAATATTTGTAATGCTAAGTGTTCCTAAATCCTTCCAAAGTGAAGGCCTTTTTTAAAATAGGAGGGATAAAGTAGAAGTCGATATTGCTCAAGTGCCTAGACTTAATATAGTGTAAATATTATAATTCAAAGTTTCTATACTGACTGATAAAAAATGTTTACTTTTAAAATTATTGTGAAAGGTTAGCAAAAACATAATATCTATGTTTTTGTATTCAAATAAAGAAAAATTATTGAACAAAAAATGTTTAAGAAAAAGCAAAAAAAAGGAAAAGTTAGCCAACATTTCCAGTAACTATATTAATAGTTCGCTAATGCGACCTACATTCCTATAGTTATGCAATATGATAGTACCTACATAATTAGCTTAACTATATAAAACAATGCGTTCATGCAAATGGCATTTGAAAATTTCATAATATTATAACGAAAATCGATCAAAATTCAATTAGTATCGATTAGCCAAATACCATTTTAAGTCTAATGATAATTCTCTTGCAGAACACGTAATATAACAGGATCCAAATGTTCTCAGAACTCATGAGTGAGTAGTACGGAAATATATAAATATATATCAGTGGAAGGGAGACGGGTGGATAACGTAACCTTTCGCTAAATGATCAGCAGGTAAGAACTGAGGACAAAAAGTGTTATTGTCAGTGCGCTAGAGAACGTAGTGAGAGCATCATCGACAACTTGACATATTGAGTGTTGTACAGTAGAGAATTAGACCTTTGAAGTTATTCGAAGGGTC
>JAKGSA010000074.1:350294-516649 GCA_033558755.1 Philaethria dido | reverse complement strand
TGGCGGATACGATATAACCATGAACTTTACGACCTGTACAGGGACCCTAACATCATACAAGTCATCAAAATCAGCAGACTGTCCTGGCTTGGTCACATACATCGTATGGATAACAACAGGGTCCCTAAACGTCTGCTTGAGTCAAACCCAGATGGCAAACGCAAGGTTGGAAGACCTAAGCTTAGGTGGCTTGATGGAGTAACCAAAGACCTCAAGCCCTTAGGCTTCAAAAACTGGAAGAGAGCGGCCTTGAATAGAGAGGAATGGAATAAAGCGTTGAAGGAGGCTAGGGCCCACCGAGGGCTGTACGGCCACTGATGATGATGATGATGATTTACTATGTGATTTTCTATCACGTTCCTTATTGTCACAATTTTTAGACATTTAAGGTCAAAATAAGTTAGTTTGACCTTTACCTAGTAATTATTATTAAAACGGATATATTTCAGCCAATAAAACTTGAATGAAAGTAAAAGTAAATTGCATTTTCAAAGTTCATTTATTGCTAAATTTTGTAAGCTAATTAAGAGTATAGTTACATCAGCGAAATATAAAGGTAAAAAAAATAAATATTATATTTTCAGTCTGGGGAAATAAAATGAATTTTAAAAATATTTTTTTCTACTACAGATAGGTAAAAACAAAATTCATTAGGTGCCACGATCTACTACACAATTATTATAGGTTTCAAGGCGACTAAATTTAAAGATTTAAACATATAACCTTTTTTAAGTTAAGTGAAAGCTACACACGTCTATATTCAAATTGTACATAACTAAAGATTTGTTTCCTAAATTACAGATAAAGATATTATTAAAATTGTATCAGTTACGCAAACATTGATGTAAGAATAAGCCAAATCGTGTTTTTAAATAAATGTTGTCGACCAGCCTTACTTGTATGGCAACATAACATGCTGTCTGGTGGGCTTTAATATCATTATATTAATATGTATAAGAAAAAGTCTGTACTCTTTTTCACCAAAGTTAGTGGATAATTATAGCTTGACTTTGACGACCGTTGGGTGAAACTCTGTGTTTGTCTCATAAAATATTGGATAAAGAAAGATCAAATAAAAGCATATCTCGTCATCGTAGTCGTCTCAGCTATACGATGCCCAGTGCTGGGTAGTCCTCCCTTAAGGATTTCCATGACCATTGGTTCTGCATCCCTACATCCACCGGCATCTATGGGGGGGCCCACTAAGCATTTTTCAATTCGAAATTGCCACTCGAGAACTGAGATCACCTATGGACGTTTTCATGTTCAATTTTCGCACGTAGGGAAATATCAAGTACGGGTCTCTCCATTGTCCGCTGAGTGACCTTGAACCTTCTATTAAACACATAGCGACCACCTCTCGTTTCCGTATGTAAGTACTATCAGTAACGCAAACTGGACCGAATTGAATCTCGGTCAAAACTAAAAGGCCAAAAATGGATTTTAGGTTTTAAGATTTTAATTATTTATTTTCTAACAATTACTGTCATGTAATTATAAATAAATTATCCTTAAGCCTTGTTATTGTTAGATTTATACTTTTTGGGATAAATTTCATACATATAGGAATAGGTAAATACAAAAAAATATAACCTTTGACAATGTACACTGTAATACCTATTTGTTACAAGAGAGAATATATTCCGTATTTTTTATATTATTTATTTTTGATATAAAACACTCCACTCTGCACTTTCTCCTTAATTTTGGGAAAATAAAAAAAATATTTAAGTATTATTATTCTCCCAATAGGGGATCAAACCGACAAACATCGTGTAAATAGTCGAAACACTGCACTACTGCACCCCTATGGCACTATTTATTAATTTAAAATAAAATATTTTACTTTTAATAACAAGTCCTTATATTTTGCATTAAGTGCTGCCATCTAGTATTATTATACAATATTTTATCAATAATTCACCGCAGTAACTTTCTTGAGAATTGCGTAAGAACTCGAAGACAGCGCCCTCTTTTATTATAATAAGTTATATTATTATTCTCTTACGTTAAAATATGATATAAAAAATTTGAAAATCTTACTTGTAGAGAAATACTTCATGATCAATGAAGTTATGTAGAATGTAACTTAGTAAGTAATGTCAACTTCGCGAACTTATATCACATTTCAATACGCGGAATAAATAGTATTGTACTCTTTTCATATGGATGAAATAAAAATAGTCTAAAAATACAAACATAAAAAATGCAACTATATTATTATTTTTTAAATATAATATATAATAATATAAGTTCCCCAGGATGGATTGGGAAATGGGAAATGGGGAATATTTTACAAGAATTTCAATTTAATCATGTGTTACTGATTTACAAGGGATGAATTATGGTTATTTAATTATTAAAAATTGTAATTAAATTTTTAATTTTTTTTTACTATTTTAATTTTTAATTTGGTGTACCATTTCTATTTTTTGATTGCTTATATGCTTATTATAAACGTATGTCTGTATTTTGTATAGTAATTTAACTATGACTGAAAGTAAACTCTTCGTAGTCTGACATGGAGAAAAAAACAAATACTGGCTTTTATATATTAAAAAACTTTAATGAAAATATTTTATATCTAAATTATTATCCTGAATTTGTTAACATCATTTTTTTTGCTTTGATTATTGTTTTGAAAACCAGTTGATTAAACTGATTTTTAAGGCAATTAGATTTACTTTAAGAATTGAAAGAAAATTGATTTTTTATAATATACATATGCCAATCATATTCTAGACAATTGGGATATCCAAGAATGACCAAAAAAATAAAAAAATGACGAAAAGTTTTTGCATCGACAACGTCAAAGCATGCATAAATTGTCTAATATAGATAATTTATAATATTTTCAATTTATTTGCTGGTTTCACGCCACTTAAATACCAATTTAATGGTGAACTTGTCTTGTCATGATGGAAATTAACTTAAATTAATATGTCTTTATCACCAATTTCATTTAATAACTTTGAATGACATGCAGTTATGCAACTTTTATATTAAAGTACACCTTTTGTCCTTTTTATTGATAAATGAAACAAAATTTTAAGTCTATATCACTATTTATTTAAATTTTAAAACTAATAGTAATTCTTATATATAATTATTACGCCTTCTTCGGTAGCTTGTTTTTCTCTAATGGCTGGCCTTCATAGTAGTTTTCACTAGAAGAAAAAAAAACAATTTTAACTAATACATTTTGAATGTCCAGTACTTAAATTAATAAATTTAAAAAAAAGATTTTATATATTAATGACACATTAAATTATTACGAAATATTCATATTTAAAATGTTATTTTAAAAATAAAAACTAAACATACCATCCGGGTACTTTTTCTGGTTCGTCGCACATAAAAGTATCTTCGTTATAGACCTTGCCAGAGGGACAGCTGCCCTTTTGAGGTTGGAGGCTATTGCGGCAAATGTAAAACTTCTGGCAGTCCTCGGGGTGTGGGAAGGTTGGGTGAGGAAGAGGACGACCATTGGGTCCCATAACTTCACCATCGGGGCACGAGAAACCATCGTCTAGTGTATCTGCGAAGTAATATTATGATAAATTTTATTGACTATAAATAGATAATAAGTGTCAGCTGAGAAAAATTAAGAAGTTATTAATTAATTATGCCAAATAAATATTGAAAATTACAGAAAATTGAAAATTACATAGAATTTTTCAAGTCATGTAATTGTAAAAAATTCGCAATTCTGTTGTATCTTTTAAATATAAAATAAAAGTGAGATTAGATTAGGCTTCAAAATAGGCGTTTTGTTGTTTTATCTAGAGTGATACAAATGTCCTTTAAAAATATTATTTATTACTTTTGTTATAAATATATCTTATATTTATTGTGTGAATGTATAAAAATATATACACTTTATTATTCCAGTAAACTAACCTTTAGTAATTTGGTCGCATTGTCTTTGTACTGACTCCTTCCAGTCACAGTTTGAGGTTTCTTCGTCAAAGTATAAACCAGGAGGGCAAGGCAATTCATTAGGGATACCATCTGAGCAGTAGTAGAACTTGTCACATGCCTAGAAATTAAAATAAAATATTTAATACCAATAAAGTCATGAAGCTATTTTTAACATAACAAACACAGCTATATATTTAACAGGCAAGTAGAAAAAAGACGCGATGTTGAGTGGGGTTACTAAAAATGTATTATATTATGCTTCAATTAGAAATTTATAAATCCATTGAGTAAGTTATGTAAACATATTCTTAAAAATCATTCTGAATACTTATAAAAATAGTACCACAAACATATTGTAATTATAACATACTGTGACTACTCCCTTAAACTACATCTACTACAACTTGTTCATTAATCTGAATTATCCCAACACATTGTTATAAATTATTCTGAATACACTTATATAAATGTTACTAAAAATATAATTTATAATCTCTCATTGTAACTACAACTTTATACTCAATGAACATGTCCTACCCACTAAAAATTAATATTTTATAATGTACCTATACTTAACTTAATGTTTCTCATGTAAGTGACGATGTTATGTGTTTTCTTTGAGAAATAAATATCTTTGAACTTATAACGGATGGCAAATATTTTTGAAAAACCTATTATTATATTTACATGGTAGGTTACAATTATTTACCTGAGGGTCGGGGTGCTTATAGTATCCGTTTTGTCTTGGGCAGCCTTTTGTAGGCTTGGGTTCCTCTGTAAATTAAAGTATAAATAAAGTAAAAAATTGCTTATAAAATTTCATTACAAACAACAGTTGTTCGCATTTTTTGCAAAAACAGTTAAAATTTTTAATTGCTTGTAAGAGAAATATTTGGTTATTGTTGATTATATTTTTGTCTACTAGAAATACAAAAAATACTCACGTAGCTCCTTTCTGTCACCGCAGTCTACGTTTGAGGGAATGTCGCATAGTTCCTTGTTAGGGTTTTCGTCAGCGAATACAAGACCATCTGGGCATAGTTTGGTTTCCGCTTTACCTATACAATAAATTGCAATTAAATATATATTTTTTTATTTTTTAGTTTTAGTTTGGAGCTGTTTCTTTTGATTGTTTATGCGTATAACATAAAAAAGATTTTTTGTTTGACATTATTACATCAAGAGAACAGTCAACTCTAAAATATAAGTACGTATATAATATATTAAAATAATCTTTATAACAAAGTGAGTGAGTGATACATATAAAATAGGTAATTTCGTTAAACAAATTATAAAAAACTAGTTGTCGCCACTATGCTTCATATTGACGAGAATTTTGTATAAGTAGCGCTCTCCCTAGACCTTCTTAATTTCTAGGGTAATCGAAAGGCTTTGCCGGTTGTAACAGAGTAGTACTGACTACAATAACTGAGTTTTATATTGATTGATATATGAAACTTTAACACACAAAAAACCTTTCATAACTTGTGATTCTCTTGTCCGACAAATTATGGTATTTCATTCTATCACACGAAAAGAAAGTTTATTTTTACAACAACTATACTGTTAAATCATGTATACAGTTCATGTAAATCCAAACTAAATATTCCCAGAAGCTTTTTAAAATATACAAATCAAGCCGATACATTCCAAATACCGTGTTATGTACACGTGTAATGTTTAAATGTAACAATGAAGTAATTGGTATTCCATTCCATATACATTTTGAGTAAACACCTGCACCTTTTTAACAATACCTGTTAAAATAACACTTCTAAAATGTGAGAATAAGCGTGTTAGTATGCGCTACAAAACCTTGGGCATGAATGTTCCAATGCTAAATAACTTTTTGTTATTTAAAAGAAAGAATAAAAATTTGATAAATTAACAATAAGAAATCATTTTAAAATAGAATATTTTAATACTTTGTTGAAACATGTCTTTTATCTTCGATCTAACCTAGAACTAAGTTGTGAAATGGCTACGATCCCACTTTGTTTACTCAGACAATTATATTGGTATTACTATTCAGTGAATTTAATTACAGTTGTATTACAAGGACTATTAATTAAAAATCCGGACGTAGCAATGCCTTTAAGCAATATGCATAATATAAAGGATTGTAGGTGTTATGATATATGTACAACGTAAGTTGTAAATATGTATAGATAATTCGTAACCTCGTCGAGTAAAAGTGAACTAGATTAATAAAATAACTGCGGTATTTGACATGTTGATATGAAAAAATATATATATTTTCAAAAATAAGGTTTCTTTAATTTTAGTACAGTTTGGTTGAAATTACTTGGGCAATAAATTTATATTATTTATATCGCACAATATTTACACATATTATAAAAATGCAAAAAAGATAATTTTTAATAAAGATTAATGTATGAATAAATAAGATACAGTTTAAAAAAAAATGATTGTAATTATTCCAGAGCAACAAAAACGAAATACAGATTTATTGTGCTTCTACAGCTGTATATATCTTGTATATAATTTTTTTTTTTAACTTCACAGGGTAGGCAGAGGGAACCTGAGAACTTAGTGTTAAGACACTCCGTTCTCTTTCAACAAATCCGTTCCCCACTTTCCGCCAGATCGTTTTTAAATTAGAAGGAAAAAAATCTAACGTTTCTATCTAAAGTCATTAAGTCATATAGTCGCAGTAGGCATAGTATCTGACAGTTAACACGATGGTTGTGGGTTCGGTCTACGCTCAGTGGAATTATTAAATATAATTATTACCATCGTTTCTCTCTGGTAAAACAAAGTGCGACATTGAGTCCCGCCACACATGTTCACGTTAACTCTACTTATTCTGCCGTGAAAAAAGTGTAATTATTCTTTCTTTATTAACGAATATTATTAAAAATAAGCAGCTTCCTGCTTATTTATTATCTATTAATATTTTACACCTATTTAAATAACATAGAAGCAATGACATCGTGTCTGTGCAATCATGTACGAGTACATGAAGGTAAGTGACATTTAAACGACATATTACACGTCGACCTTTCGACACACGATACTGACCTTTGCTGCATTTGTAATAAAGGTCACATTGGTACGGGTCTGCGTAGAAACCGCTCTTCTCTGGACAATCGAAGTCCTGTGCTGAAACTGAAAGAGAGGTTATTTATTATACAAAGTCCAAAATGGATTGTTTTACTTGGCAAGAGAAAATGTAATAAAATAATATGCTAGATTATACCATAAATTTATATTTAGTTAGGGAATTGAATTGAAAATAATTTCTTGTACACAGCTTTGTTTTGTTTTCGAATGAATTCCATTTGTGCGGGTTTAAAGATTACTAAGAAGACTATCTATTCATTTATTTTATAAGAAATATTATTTCACGACCTGTTTAGATATAAAGCACGGCATTCCGTTGATTCATCCACCATGAAATATATATTAAAATTTTGTGTCAAAATTTTACTAAAAGAGCTGAATGAAGGAACGAAATATCTAATTTCTCTTCTACCATTAAATGTGTAAACAACTAAAGGTTGTGTAAAGATTAATAATAATATGATAATGTCAAACGATTATTACCTCATTACTTGATTCGAAATTATATTGAAGCAACACTAATTTAATACTTCTCAACATTTTACTGCTTGATGAGTACTTTTTATAATTAGTAAGAACATTATAATATCTTAAATTTTAAATTATTAAAAAATAAAATATCTAAACTTTTTATGGCTACAATTTACATATAATATTAAATTAATACTTTTGCTTATTTTTTTTTTTTAACTTCACGCTGTAACCCGCATATAGCAGAGTAGGCAGAGGGAACCAGAGAACCTAGTGTTAAGACACTCCATTCTCTTTCAACAATTCCATTCCCCACTTTCCGCCGAATTGAGGCATTGCGTGTTGAGTGGCGAAACTCAACGCCGCGCTTTGCCTTGTTACCAAACTTGTTACTTATTTTAATATTAATATAAAATTTATTATGTAATAATTAAAATGAATTCCACAAATAATATATAAAATATTATCTTATTGTTAAAATAAAACAAAAAAAAAACAGTCACGATTGCCGAATTTGCTCCAATTTACGCTACTTACACACAGGCCATTTAACACTATTACAGCTACCTTATAAGTTTCGAAAATCCGATATGCCGTGACAGCGTTCAATAGTAAAATTGCCCTTGCAAAACATGTATTAAGAAATTACTTTGTACCAAGTATTTAAGGACACGTGAGTGAAAGGACTGTGATTGCTATTGTCTTAATTATAATGACTAGAGAATTTGATTGTGTGATAAACGCGCTATTAAATAGGCCTCTATTGTTTCTAACGTTCAGTAGAGCTTAAAATTGTTATTGAAATAAAACTATATTTGTCAGTTCTTATATAAACATTAACTTATTTTCATCCGGGTAGTCAGAGAAAGGTGTCGACGCGATCTTATTTCGAAGCCTGCGGTGTCACTGTTTGAAACCAGGAAGAAATCTTTGGCTTTCTAAATGTTTAGATGAAACTGATTATACAGTTTAAGAAATGTAATCACGATACGAAAGCTCATTATTATTGAGTGAGCTTTTAAACGCTTTTGTTTGATGGTATTTCGTCATAGGTCTAAGAACGTGCGCATGAGCTGCTACAAGACATAGATTGTACAAACGAGTTTTTGACTAACTTGGGTGACATTGATTGATAACCGTCATTATGCGGGTTACATTTGAAAGGAAGAAAGCAATCAATTTGCAATAAAACGCTCAATTTTACAATTTACCGACAATTTCCTACTTTTTATTATATTCCAATGCAATCTGCTTAATTTTGTGTGAAATAAGTAAGTAAGTAACCACAATATTGTGGAACTAGCATCGCGTCCTTGATGCGATACTGTTACTTTCATAACCCTTAAGGTAAGGAATTCTAAATATAATTTAATATTTGGAAGGTAAAGTAAAACAAACTTTATGTATTTATACAATTGTGACCACAATTAAGCAATATGCGCTAGAGCTTTTACTTTATGCTGAACTTAAAAGCTGTAGGTAGTGAACGTTTTATTTGCAACGTGTTAAAATTTGTTGGCTATGACATTATAATATTAGGGTAGTCCAATATTTTTTTTTCATTATTTCTAAAATGTGAAGTACTATTTATATGATTTAATACTATTCATTATTTCTAAAATATTCTAATTATAACATAAGGGTACACAAATATTTTTCATTTTACTATATTATATTCTAACAATATTTAATATTTCTAATAATTTAAAATTAAAATAACTTTGAGGTAATCGAAAAAAAACTTACCTAAAGCACAAAAAGCGAATGCGATGATTAAACTTCTCATGTTGGAAAAGAACTGATTTTAAAAATTAAATGATATATTTATTATAGGAACCCGGGCACGTGCGGTTCCCCTCGAAGGTTGCTCTGTATTGACGTCGAGGTTCGCATTGTGACCGGCGCCGGCACAGACCTAGTATAGTACGTTCGATGAAAGAGGCTGCTTTCCTCGAATACTGGTTTAATTTTTTTATGATTATGACAATTGATAACGTAAGTAGAACATTTGATTAGAAGTTTGTTCCGCATGTCACTTTCATGTTTTAAATGTATGCCATACGGCAATCATTTTAATAGTTACAGCTATTTAAAAAATATATATATATTTGCTTTAAAAAATATATGTTTTATAAGATAACACTATTTTAATATTGATATACCGATAGCTTTAATAACTTATGCATTATAGCAATTCATTTTTTTCATTTTTAAACACAAAAAGCGAATTTTGTGCCGTTGACAGTGGAACTAGAGAGAAGCATAATCCAAATATTTGTAATGACCTAATTTGAGACATTGTGTGAAAACACATCATAAAAAATATTTCCCTAAATCAAATTTGAACTTACATCATCGCGTTAACTAGGAATGTTCCAAATAGTGGCATAACACTATACTACTAGGATTTTATAAATGATAAAATAATTTGTAAGGTAGATAACATCACTATCTGCTTTTTTATTGTCTGTAGATATCGCACTATAATTTATAGAATGTATTTACTGGATTTTGTGTAAAATCAAGGTATATAGAAGGAATAAGCCACATGTACCTACTCGAGAAAGATCGCGGATATATTTCAATAGCTTAAAAATAGAGATGCCTGTTACGATATGATATATTATAATATCGATATAACACCTCACGATATATCGATGTTTTGGACATAGGATGCGCTCGTACTGTTATAAAAATATAGCATCAATAATATCTATCATGTTCAACCATTATAGTCTTTTATTTTTCTACGTTATAAAAATTCCTAGTATTTTATAACAAAATGATGATAAATAATATGAGTGACAACGACGAAAATTTCAATGACAAAATGTGACTGACAATGACAAAATTGTTTACGGAAAAAGAGCAATAAACTTTTGTTAATATTTGCAAGTACATTTAGAATATTTTTAATACACCTCTGGATTTTCCTGTCAAAGAAATATTTATCGTAAATAGTAAAAAAGTATTATAAAGATCTCCCCTTGTATAATATACTACTTAGGATTTAGCATATCGATTAAAAAGCATAAGTTAACTAATGTTACAACGCAATATATCGATACAATGCACTTTTCGGGCATCCCTACTTAAAAGGTAGCCTCAAATTATACAATTGAAGGTCAATCTCATGGCGAAAGGGATTGGTAATCATTGTATTACTCCAATATTCTACTTCATATACATATTAAATGCAGCTCAAAGATTGTTTTTAACAATATTATATTATTTTAAAATGTGAAACACAATAATCATTTTCTTGTTATTGTTTGAAATGTTTGTATGAATGTTATCAGATTTTACAAACAAATGCTTTTGAGAGGCTTAACGATAGTTGTCATTCGGTACTAATTTTGTTATACGGTTTAATTTTAGTGACCATGATATGTATTTTATATTTATTCTCACAATATCTATTTTTCTGACATAAGCAAAGAAGTTAATGCACACTTTGTTTCCATTTTAAGAACATTATATACTGACTAGTTAGCCTGATATAAAATATTAAAGGAAATAAGGTATATTTTTATCTATGCAGAGGAATGCATCTAGAGAACAACGTACGACCATCACGAGTACAGACGGATTGCACCACATGGCGTTAGCAACTGGCTGGCAGATAGCAACAATTGGAAGTCACATGTAAAAAAAAGAAAAGTAATGATTCCATTACGTTTTGAATATTGTAAGTGGATGCACTTTAGTTGTCTCTGCTTTTTTATTGTCAGTAATTTAAGGTACTCTTGTAAATTCAAAGTAAGGACTTCATTAAAGTGACAATCGTCAGGTTTGAATAAATTATTGTATTAATTAGGGCTTTTAAGTAGGGTAGTCTGAGAAAAGATTTTAACGAAACGAAAAATTATTCTTCGATGATTATAGACCTACTAATATTTTGATTTGTATGAATTTGTCATTGTAGTTTCTGATACAACCAAAATCCCAAAGTAATAAGCATGACAGAAAATACAAAAATCTATTATATATTATAAATATAACTTTAAGGATATCCTGAACCAGTTTTGCAATTCATTAAACCACGTCATTACTCAGTTATTCAAAAAATGTTATTACAAATCATAAATATATGTATGCATAAATATATTTATGAATTATTATCGATTTTAAATTATTGGTCAAATTACTTTTATTTTTTTTTTCATTCAAGGAAGAACCTTCCAATACATTCGATATGTTTCTAGTAACCTTCGTACAATCATCTTTTTGCTTAAATCGGTTATATTTATACATAAAATGTTATAACTACATGATTATATATGTCAAAGGAATATGCCCATCGTGTTGAACAGCTTTTGCTACGGCAACATTTCTTGTTCCATATAGTTTAGCTGAAATATTTTGATTTTTCTTTTGATATACCACAATTTTTTTTTGCATGTCAGCGAAAAATGGCCATCTCGCTGAACAAATATTTAGGCGCCATTCACTTATTTCTCATAGCTTAATAAATAGCTGGTCTATCATGGTTCTACCTTGAGTACTGCAGCCTTCAAAGCCAATTATACCCTACGCCCTCGTATTTATATAGGAATACAAAAGATAAAGTACCTATAAAAAAAAAACTTTTGGATTTGTCCCGTAGTTCTGAACATTTTCGTGTACAATTTAGACAAACCGACAGATAAAAAAATGTTCAAAATCGATTTTAAAACTATTCTAAATTTGGATGTTAATGTTTATGTACCAGTCTTCTAATTATTATTATTTTAATGACTTCAAATGACTTCCATTACGTACAATTAGGTACAATATTGCATAATTTTTGGATTTATGAAAACCACCAGCCACTTTCACATAGTTAAGTAAATCAAATAATTTTTAAATTTAATTCTATTATATTATTTCTAAATTAAATAACGAATATTTTATCAAGGTTTAAAAAAAATTTAAAGAAAATATTTGCGCTAACAAAATGAAATTTATAAATTGAGTAATGAATACTGCATAAATTATACATATATAATATTATCATAACACATTTAATTACCATAATTGTAGGTCACTTGACATGAAATAAAAAATAAAATTATGTACTAACAGAAATTAGGTTAGGTTATTGCAATTATAACTAGCAATTTCGATCGATTTTATTGCATCAGCCGATTTTAAAATGCATTATATAAAGCTTTTATATTTGTAAATCCTACAAAATAAATTTAAGCACTTATACCATAAAAGTGCGCCTTCCGTGGTATTCTTATTATATAGTCATTTGCTTGTTTCTTTTCAGACGATCACTTGTATTTTAAATATATAAAAATATATGGTTTAAATGCCCACGGCTTGTTTCACAGGATATGTCTCATTACAAATTAATTATCTCGGCTTAAAGAAATGTTGGTTTCTTTAAATGTTGACTTGAATACATACATTATGCGTGAATCTGTTAATAAATAAAAAAAAATGGCGTTGCAGGATTTCTTTAATTATTTTCTTTATTGTAAATTCTCTTTATATGTTATATTAATATTTCTTACTTGAAAGTATTTGGTTGAAACTCTTATATCTAATCAATTATTCATCTTACAAATACAGTGATTTTAATGTGTACAAAATTCGTTAAAATGTTACGTTTTCTCGATTTAGTTTAAGAAGATGCATCATTCCAAAACAACGCTGATTACAAAAAATATATATAGGTATAATAATATTTTCGTAGAGGAATGTGTGCAATGACTAATGTATTGATAATAATGTCTGATATGAAATTAAGCGAGTTGCAACAATTAGGGTTGAGTAATCGAATGCCATTCGAAAACTAGTGTTAGGCTTAGTGTATATTAAGTATCCTTGAGAACTTGTTGACTCGATACTCTGATATAAACTAGGTTAGCTGTATGTGGCCTGTGGGGTGTGGATATTGAAAAGTACGAGTATATGACAAACATATAAAACGCTAAGTGCTTGTTATATTAGAAGCTTACATAATATTTTATGTTTTGATTTTTTTACTACTGTAATAAAATAATATTATGAACTACATATATTACATTTCAATTATACAAGAGGTGAGAAGGCACTGCGGCGTTGAGTTCCTCCAATAATTACGCAATGTCTCGGCTTCGGTGGGAAGTGGGGAAAGGAAAAGAGAGCGGAGTGTCTTAACACTAGGTCCTTTGGTTTCCTTATTCTATAATTAGGCAGAGGAAATATTCAAATAGTTGAATAAAGAATATTTTGATTTTGATTTTCAAATTTGTATTCTTTTTTGTCTAAGCGAGATGTATAAGCAGCTTAACTGGTGTACAATCAGACACAGGACTTGGCATTGCGTGTGTTGTGCTCACGATTTCCCGTAATAAGAATAAGATTTAAAGAAGTATTTATGATTTCTCTTTGATTGTTTACACGTAAATAACCTAATAACCTAATAACCTAAGGTACTTAAGAGAATATGTCCGTATTAAGCTTTTTTGCTTGGTGGTAGGGGGTTCGTCCTCCGTCTGGCTCGCGACCACTATCATGTCAAGGACGAGCCGCCAAATATCTTATGATGTGTTCCGGTTTGATGGCATGTAAGCCAGGTTTTCCCCTTTTCCACCCATCCTTTCCCCAAAATGTGGTGGTTCCGATGGCGGACTGCTACATTATCCTCCCCTTCTATCTGTGTCCTCTAGGTCGGCAACGCATCTACAACATCTCTGGTGTTGTGGATGTCCATGGGCAAAGGTAACCACTTACCATCAGGTGGTCCTTCTGCTCGTTTGCCATCCGTTATCCCTAAAAAAAAAAAAAAAAATAAGCGTGAATAAGTGGATAAGTCAAAAATGAAAGAATGAGAAAATTGTAGGTTTAAATTATAGAATAAATTATGTCTTTATGTTATTTAAATACTAGTATAGTTAAAAGTATTTGCTTTGCTCGAAGTCTTATGATATAGTCATTTATTCACCTACCAATATTTTAAGCATCGTATATGGGAGTCCAGTTATTAACGTATTGACGCCTATATAAATATATGATTTAAAAATATGTTTACATATTTTTATTTTAATAAAAAATCAAAATGTTTCCGACGTTAACCGTGACATTTGTAAGGGCGGTGTTTCAAAGGTCATAGGTTTGATGTCCGTACGGGGTCAATACCGGTTATTATTGTTTATGGGTTTATACATTTTTTTACCAATCTTACTTCAAGGTTACATTTTCTTTAATATTGTTTTTTCTTAAGCTTCACGCTGTATCCCGCATATAGCAGGGTAGGCAGAGGCAACCCTGAGAACCTAGTGTTAAGACACTCTGCTCTCTTACAACAATTCCATTTCCCACTTTCCGCTGAATTGAGGTATTGCGTGCTGAGTGGCGGAACTCAACGCCACGCTTTGCCTTGTTACCAAACCCTGGAAATGAAAATACTAAATTTTACATTTCCTGGAGTGGGAATCGAACCCACAACCTTTCACGTTTACTTTAATATTGTGTTATGTATGTATTATGTCTTTCCACTTTTACTGAGTAGGCTAAAAGTATTTTCCATCCATTTTTAATATATCATGTGCTGTTTAACAAAAAAATAATATATAACTATTGAAATGTATCCCTACGATTAAGCCATGGTTTGTTCATACAAGTAATCTGTACATCAAAACAACTTAACCGTCTACAATGCGTAAAAATGAAAATGAAAACAAAAAAAATACTACAATAGTAGCCTTCTAAGTTAAACGCTTACCAAAAGTAACAATGCGTTAACTATGTACTTAACTAAGCCGCAGATACATTTCAAAAAACAAAAGCCATTATGCGAGAGTTTTGAAAGTTTATTGTCTTTGACATACATACATAAAAATTACTGCATAATAGGCGTTATAAAGCTACGCCTCGTTTATACTATGACTGACATATTTTGAAATTGAATCGGTGAGTGCAGAAACAACGTAAGTCCGGATTTTCAAATTTTTATGGTTTCTCTACTCAACACGCATCTTGCCTTTCTAAGCTAGTTTAAATCGATTACGATTTTTTGCATTTTTTGTGACTTACGTCGTTTCTGCAATCACCGATTCAATTGCAATACGCATATAGCACATTTGATAGTAAAACGAAATAGCGCTTTAAACCAACATTTTGGTAATTAGCGTTTAAAATTTAACAATTACGAGGTCAGGGTGTGAGATTCTGAAATTCTTGGTCTTCTATTTCAAACAAAGACAGTCACTGTTAAGGTTGGCTTATCCTTCACATGTCAACGTGGTGTTTTATTTGACCACGCCATACAAAAAATGTATTTCGAAATTGTCCTTTTTAAGTAAACAGGCAATGTATTCTAATGAAATATTTTCTTATACTATTTTTATCTTATATTTTTTATTTAAGTATTTAATTATATTGTATTATTTATAAATATTTGTATAATGATGATTTACATCTGAATTATGAACATTTTTCCGAGAAAATGGATTAATATTAAATAAGTTATAATTATTTTTTTTATTTTTTTTACCTTCATGCTGGATCCCGCAGGATATGCAGGGTAGGCATAGGAAACTAGAAAACTTTGTGTTAAGATACTGTGTTCTCTTTTAACTTTTTCCGTTCTCCACTTTCCGTCGAATTGAGACATTGCATGTTGAGTGAGAAAAAGAAAATACTAAATATTATTTAATATTATCATTTACTGGAGTAAGAATCGAACCCACAGCCTACCGCTTTTATAGTCGCATGCTTGTACATCTGCGCTAAGATAGGCGTATTATTATATTATGCGTATAAATTAAAATTATATTTAAATTTTGTCAAAAATAAAAAGGGCTGCAAGTTTCATATATATATATTTTAACTCTTTAACGTTTCATGGAGGTTCACCGTGCAGGTGTCGGGCCGATTGTGTTGCAGGATAGCTCCGTGCCTAAGATTTACGACCCAAATGTAGGCTTTAATCTTAGGTGTATTTTGAGATTTTTACAATTTGTTATAAAAATCTCTGAATATTTCAGTTATGCATATAAATCCATGAGGATAAAAATAGACGAAATTGGTATAAATAACCATTAAATTACGTTGCAAATAAAGACGGAGTGGTTTACATATTGACCGTTAATGTCTTGTAAAACCGTTTATTGTCTTGTAAGAGGTCCATAATATTTAGTTAAATATATAAAAAATACATTGTGATGAAATAATAGATTACCGTAAAATTTACAAATATTTTTCTATGTAAATTGTTAGATTATGTCAGAAATATTGCTGTTGATCTAATCCACAACCATTGCGTGTACCTACAATGAAATACTACTCAATTTATTGATCTTTTCTTTCTTTTTTTTGTAAAGAAGTTATCTCACTATAACCTATGTAATATAGCACAAAAATAAAATTATCATTTAATAATTTATCAAGGATCAAAACAACATGAGTTTTTTGATGAATCAAATTGTATGTTATAGATACATTTCAATGAAATTAAAAGAAATTGTAAAATACTTAACGTAGCTTTTCTAAAAATGCATGCTGCTATATAAAATGTTCCTTAACAGGAATAAAATTGAAACGATCTTAATTTACAAAACATTCACGTTTTTATTTCATATATTCTTGGACAAGTACTTTCTAGCCTTAAACTGAGCTTGTACTCTTAAACATTAAGTTTTATTGCATCTACTTTTTACCTTCAATCATATGCTAAGACATCTTTTTATTTATCAACATACCTTAGTATATTTGCTATTGACAACAAAGGTCATTTTATAAAAGCAAACAAAGTGACAATGAATTATTATTATTCATTTTATTGACATATTCAGGCCATGGAAGATTTTTTGCCGGAAATAAAATGAATACGTGTAAGTAGCGTATGTTAAGCTCAAGGATTTTTTTCATCATAAAGTAAAAAATATAGCTAGCTTTATTAAAAAAATAAATGTTCTAAATATAAAAACTTAAAGAAGAAAGAAACTTGAAGCTTTAGATCACTTTCTCGCTTTCCTCGTCTTCCTGGCGAGGACAATAAGTTTTTGTCACGGAAATATTGTTTTGTCAACGGGTTCGGACATCCATGTTAAAAATTACTTTGGACACTTCTATTTAACGTTCTTCACCGTGATGAGAGGTAGCGGAATCCAATGCCACGCTTTTAATGTATAGACCAAAGAATTCCTAAATATTGTCATTTAATATAATTTAAGCTCACAAGACAAAATGTGCTAATTGCGCTCCGATTGCATAAATAATTTTTAATATAATATTAACAGTAACAAATAAAACTTCAATATTCTAATAGATATGGATATGGTATAGCCTACAAACATGTAAAAATACTCTATGTTTATATTTAAAAATGAATCTAAAAGAAACCATTTGAATTATTTTTCAGTTAACCTCGACGTCCTGGCAAGGACATTAGGTTCATGCTATTAAAATATTGTACTGTCATCGGATTAGACACGTGTGCATTTTCAAACAAAAAAAGAATGGCAGGAAGTTGGTTTAATTAAATATCGTTTTTAAGATTTTCTTCAATAATAGATATTTATCTGTCTGTTTAATAGATAAGGTAAAGTTCGTAAACGCGTGTTAAAACTGTAGGATCTCGTAATATAACCGCGTAATACTTGACAATACAAAAACTAAAAATATTTTGTGTTTTAATTTCATAATTCTTTGTGGTTTACATTATCTCATAATATTGTTTTATATATAATGAAATATAAATTTTCATATCCGCTAAAAGAAATATTTCTAATATTATTATTCAAAAATATGGTTGGCTTTAAAATTACAATGAGTGTTGATACTAGGTTCACTGAAAGCAGGGCTTTATCCCATATATCAGGGAGCTGTGTGAAGCAGCATATTTTATAAATAATCTTATGTTTTAGAAATTTTATAATTAAAATAATTTATTTTTATATCTCTAAACAATATTCCAGATCCATAGGTTTCAGATATACTCGTAAGGTTTATAAGTATTATGTCTGTATTTCTTTTAATTCTATTTATTTATTTATTAGATTCACCAATGGTAATTACATCAGATATAATTTTACAAGAGTTTGTTTTTATTCTTATAGCTAAATGCATTACCTTTTAGGGTGAATACCACATGCAATTATAAGGACAAGAAATACTTTTTTACAAAATTAGTTTTAAATGTGTAATTTAATAAATTACAATCAATGAATAGAAAAGAATACTAAAAAGAAAAAAATATTAAATTATTTATTATATATTGTCTGATATTCCTACGATATCTATCTAGAGAGCTTCCGAAAAAAACTAAACGCTTTTTTTATTTAAAATTTTACAAAATCTAGATACAGGAGAATTATTACCTAAAATAGATCTATGAAAAGGCGGTTCGAAAAAGTTAGAAGGTTTACGTGAATTCCTAGGCATCTTAAAACAGAAATTCTAATGAATTATATAGGTTGCAGCATAAATAAAATACAAGAGTATTGTTTATCTTATCATATATTTAACTTATCAAGTCTTAGAAGTAACTAAATTATTTTATCACTAGCTTAGGACCTCGCCTTGGGGGCTGGCGCAGCGTCTTCGGAGTCCTTGTACCAGTCCTCGCTGTAAACAAATAATTTATTAGTATTTCACACTAAGTTACAAAATTAAGTTTCTTTTTTAGCTTCATGTATCTCCTCGTATTGGAGGGTATTCAAAGAGAATCTAATAAGACGCTTTCTTCACCACTCTCTCCCCATACTATAATTAAATCATAAAATTTATAATATACAGCACCTACATTATTAAGTGGAAAGGATACTAGCTAAATTACAGGTTAAATAAAAAAAATCATCTTATGTAAAACAAATTCAAATTTAAAAAAATAATATTATAAGCGTAAATGAAATTAAATAATACTATTCAACTTGTAAAGTATAAGTGAAATGCTTTAAGGATTCAACTTACCATCCACGGACATTTTCGGGGGCGTCACATTTCTGGCTTTCTTCATTGTATACTTCTCCAACTTGGCAACCAAGGTCACGAGGTTCAACTCCGTTTAAGCAAACGTAGAAACGTTGGCAGTCATTGGGGTGAGGGAATTTGGGATGAGCGACGGCCAAACCTTGGGCATCAACTTGTTGCTCCTTGGGGCACTCGAATCCATCCTTGGTCTTCTCTGAAGAAATTATATTTTATTAATGGGCTTTCAATATTATCATATAAGGTATTTTAAGATGAAATAGTTTACTGTAAATTTTATAAATATTGATTGGAGACCAAGATTGTAATAGCTCACTTAGAATAGTTATAACTTATAAAAACCTATATAGCTAAATGACAAGTTAACACGATATTTTCTAAACTTTACAATCCGTATATACTGTCCGTATAACTGAGGCAAATATTGTGCTAATATTTCAAACAGTACACGTTAATAAAGCAATATTTACTTAAAGGTTAAATGTAAATGAAGTATCATCTATTTTCCGTACAAGCTTAGTCACGTAATCAAGACACAAATAGGTAGGTATATTATCAGAAAGGTAAACACGACGAATGTCGTTATAATAAATGAATATTTATTATAAACGTGAGTTTAGTGTAGAACTATAATAATGCATCTCTCGGAAAATATATATAAAAGTTTACTCATATTAAACGTTATTGGTTATAAGGTGAACGGAATTGGAGAAGGGCGATGAATGTATGACAAGATTTGCAGAAATAGCTAAGTGAGAGGTAATCGACATCAATTATAGAACTTATCGTGTTATGGAATAGTTCTCAGATTTATCTAATTGCAATACGGTAACAGTTATATTATGAATAATAATTTAAAGAATTAATCTTACTTTCTTGGGCGGCGCAACCTTGTCTTCCAGCAGAGTCAGGCCACACGCAGGTACCGGAGTATTCGTCAAAGTGCAGACCAGCGGTACACTTAACTTCGATAGCTTCACCTTCGATGCAGTTCAAGAAGATATTGCAGACGGAAGCGTCAGGGTGTGCGAAGAAACCGTTACGACGGGGGCACTGGGCGTTGGGCTTAGGGGGTTCTGTTAAAAAATACATAAATGTTAAATATCATAACCTATATAAATAAAAAATAATCACAGATATTTTGTACGCGCAAAACATCCAAACGATTGAACCAAATTGGATGAATATTTTTTTTCATGTGTTCGATATTAACAGTAGAAGATTTGTTTAAATATGGTGGGAAATATTTGAAAATCGCAGTGTTGAGGGGGAAAAATGTGGCGTACTGGCCAGTGCGGACAGGCGGTGGCCAGTTCAGCTATTGAATAATAAATTTATAAGTTTGAGTTTAATTGGCAATTATCAAACTATCAAAGTTCGTCAAATAACAATTACGTCACTGTCAACGTTATTCAGTTACACGCTTGGCATTTTTCAGGTGCATTGAACTTTATTGTATAATAGATGGATAATATTATAAAATTGGAATCTGCTAACTAGAACAGGGCACAGGAAGTATTGGGGAACTAGTATTTAGGTAAAATAATTTAAATTACTATAAATAATCTCATATATAAAAATTCCTCTTAACTAATTAAAGTTGGCCATTTTAATTTAATTATATTAAAGATTTCACAAAGGCACGTATTTACGATAAATATTATACATTCAGAAATATTACAAAAAGACACCAAGGCGAACTATCGAAACAACTTTTGAAATCGTATTATTAATAAAAACTTTAAAATTGCATCATGTTGGTGTTGGCATAACTTTCAGACTAGAAATGGGGATAAATATTTTAATGTATGTTGTAAACCTTGATATTGCACCGGTTACGATGTTGAGGTCGAATTCTAGGTAACCAATTAAAAGTAGGAAATACATATGTTTCATGTAGACGAGGGATAAAGTACGGTCACTATTTTTACTTTGTTCCGCTACCAACCAATTCGCCTTGATCCAAGTATGTTTATATTGTATTAAATTCCTTTCACGACCCATTAAAATACCTATAATAAGAACAACTTCAAGACGAAGTATCTATACTAAAATGTTGTAAGGTAAGGTAATTGCATACTTAAGTCTCTAGTCACGCGTTCTTGACAATAAATATATGTAAATGTCTGTAAAAGACTACTAAGGAATCTTGTCAGTCTTTAAATAGGATTATGAGCAATGCAAGTGAAAAAACTATATAAATTCTTTAAGACTGTTGAATTAAATGAACCATGGTGTCTTTAAATGCTGCAGTAGTTTTATGTGATTAAATAACATGACAATCTCATGTCTAATTGGCCTAGAAAAGCGCCAGGGTGTGACCTAGGTGGTCAAAGGTGGACAAGACACTTTCATTTCTGACATGGTTGCGCTACATGACCTTTAACAGTAATGTTTGACTAAAAATATCATTTCTATATATATCATGTGTAGTATTTATCGATGTTCATAATAAATAATGATTATAAATATTAGAAATAGTAAGTTCTTCAGCCTATGCTTCAGCATAGTTGGAAAAGAAATATCGTAAAATTTTATTAATGATTAATAGAAAATATATTTGAAACTAAAAGTAAAATATTTTTCTTACAAAATATTACATCAATTTTTACAAGACTATGTTATATCGACTTAGATAATACTCATAATATACAATGTTTGTTAACATAATAATTTCAGAATTTTTAGATATTTAGATACTTACGGAGCTCGACTCTGTTGCCGCAGTCTACATTGAAGGGCTGGTCGCATTTGTTAATCTTTCTGATAGTGGGGTCGAACACAAGACCATCGGGACACAGCTTAGTGACGGCTGCACCGTCAACACACTCGTAGAACTTGTCGCACTGTCTGTCATCTTCGTATTGGCCGTCCTTGTTGGGACATTTGAATTGCGCGCCTGTAACAAAAGTAACGAGTTTGTTAGTATTTTTTAACAGCAAAGTACATTCTTACGCATGTTTGAATAAGAATTGATTTAAACAGCTAATTACAAGGTATTATGAATCATTAATACACAATTTAACATAGTGAAAGTGGAATCAATCAAATCAAGAATCAGAGCAACCGTGTTCTGATACTCTAAAGACCAAACGGGTCAGTTTTTTTCTTATATAACAACGCAACGTTATACAATCATCAGCGAACGTCAACAATTGATATTGGGTTACTTGCTCTTACGCGTACTTTGGTAATACGTAACTGATGGACACGTGAAGGTGACTTTATACTATTAAGCCCCTGTTGCAAGAAATTGCATGCCTTTAATTCCACGCGATAAAAAAATATTGTATACCGAACTAATATGTTTCGTAAATGAGTTGGCAAACTAACAATGAAATTTGTTAGTCTAAACTTAATTGCTATAAAAACTTCATATCGCATTGAGTTGTTAATATCATATTGTAATCAAAACGTCTGAACCGCGACTAATGTTTTTTTTAATTAAAAAAAATTGTGAGAGGGTATTTCGATAGCTGGTAATCATCTAAGAATTCGACATTTAAAAGAAATAGCAGGTCTAGTGCTAATTTATGCATGTTAAATCGGTCGGTCAAGGTTGAGTAAGCGAGCATTTATTCGTTCTAAAATCATTTTTTATTTAAATTAACGGAATATATAAAATTTTATTTGTTTCTGGGTTTGCTCTCTGTTCATTAAATATTTAAGTGAATTTTAATTATCGAACGATGGTGAATAACTTGTTATTATCTATTAAAACAAATTTACTTATGTAAATTATAATATCACAAGCATATTTATCACCCTATCATATTTATCATAGTAACCTTTTCTAAAACTTATTAATATTCATGTAATTGCCATTCAGTTTTATTATACAATGTCAAATGTCACACATAATCATATATTAACATTTTTATAATTACAAACGTCAATTGAATTAGATTTTAAACGGAACACGTGGGATAAATATGCCGGGCTTTGAGCGCCCGCGCAAGCTATCGCAACTTGGCAAGGTGACGCAAGAGCATCGAGAAGTGAAAGCGAGGTGTTGCGACACGGTGCATCGCTCGGATGCATCACGGGTCGCACTGTGACCTGTATTGCTGGTGAACTATCAACTTTATATCCAGTGTGTGTGATTGCAAATTAAGCAACCCGCACGGAGAATCAAGGCCGTTTACAGTTCAAATATTTCATTCTTTTTCCTTGAATGTGTGGAAAATTTTCAGAATTTTGTAATTTTTTTATGTTTACTCTATATTTCTTTGGCGTAGTAACAAATTAAAAGAGATATCCTTTAAATCTATTTTAAAAGTGTACGAAACTAGTTTGTCCGAGTCACGTTTTGCTCATAGGTGACCGGCATACAAAAACAAATGTCAACATTGATTTATTTCCTTAAACACGTTTTAACGTGATTTAAATTTATATCGTGTTTTATCAAACAGATAACGATTATTTTTCTTATATAATTACGAAAAATCGTGAAATTTTATATAAATATGGTGCGGATCTCTTCCAACAATTTTGACATTGCATAAAAACCATTACCTAATGAATTAAAGCGCATACTAAGTGTTAAAAAATCATTAAGTAATTAATAATTATTAATTAATTAGGAGTTATATTTTTCATGTTAAAATATCATTTTAAAATATATATAACTGTACATTTGGTAAGTATAAAAATTAAACACTTCATTAACATACCACCCAGTTCGCTCGCACAATATAAAAGCTACAATTTCCGGCTGCTTATGTAAAGTGATCGTTGCAAAAGCCTATCTAACATTTGCGTAAATTTAATATAGCTGTGTCAACACGCAACTAACGCAACCTGTAGAAATTTTATGTTATTATACTTCTAGCAAAAACTACTTGGGCGAATGTCAATGTCGAATTACTGAACTCACTCAAGAGTAAAGAATTTATTGTTTCCTTTTTTGTATTTACAAAGCATTCATTTTCATGAAAAATAATTACTTTATAGATATACTATTACGCACTTCCTGAATATTAATAAGGTTTGTAAGTAATATCAGCCTCACATTTTTTCCGCACATATAGGGTAGGCAGAGAAAATTACTATCAAGTCCCTTTGTTCACCATTTCTAGAATTTAATACCATTACGTGCTGGGTAACGAAAATCAACGCCATACCTAATCTAACAAAACCGAAAATGTATAAGCATCTTAAGTTATATTCGAACCCACAATCATTGCTTATGTTGATAAAACTACTTTGACACGTCACTACTGTGATATAAAAAAGTGTAACGTTTTTTTTTACGCACGCAATTCTTTGAATTATGGAGATCGATATTGATTATCATTTGCTTATTACCACTATTTTAGGAGAATTCATGCATTTTTTTTGTACTTTGTAGGGTAGAGAAAAAATAAATCCACGCCCCGTTTAAAATTAAACAATAACGGTTAATAAAAATATTGGAAAATGTTTCTTTAAAAGCAAAATATTTATAATGAAGTATTAAAATTTGCTTTCACAGTATTCTATGTATTACTATTGTAATAGAATCAGTTATTTATTATGCATGCAGAGTAGCTTAACGGATATAAAAGTCACATGGGATCGTCAACTAGATTACAATGCGTATGGAATACAAATAAACGGAAACTAAAGCGACATGATTATTAAATTTAATTAGTTTCAATTCTTATTATAATAATCTGAAATAAACTAAATAATAATTAATGAATTACCATTGAATCGAAACTGAAAAATACTGTACTGGTTAAAATGCAATTAAGCAAAAAATATCTACCATCTACCCCAGAATCACATTTTTAAATTATGGGGTGGATATTTTGCACTATTAAGGTAGTTTAATAAGCTGTACAATGTGATTTAAGTATTTAATTTTATCGTATATTAGATACATACATGTAATAGTTTTTTTAATATATTATAAATCTTTATATATTAATTAGATATTCATCGTAAAAATGGCTTAACGGAGCAAGCAAAGAATATTATTTTACGTTATATTAGTTTTTATGCTGTCTTTAGCAAAAATCTAAAACGTTAATACTAAAAAGTATTTTTTAAAATATCCTTTACCCTAAAATATAAAAAATAATAATTAAAAATCAACTTACTCGCAAGGGCGGCGGCTGCTGCCAACACGATGAACACTTTCATGATGACCTTTTGATTAAGATATTAAAAATATATTTAAAAATACAATGACTAGATTGCGGTCCGACCCCTTTGGCGACCCTGGTGCGACTGACGAATGCAAGCGTCGCGCGCGCTTTTTCTTCACCTGACCTGCGTATGCGCCTAAAACCGGTACGATGTCTTAGGCGTGATTTAACAAATTATTTTATTATTAGTGAAACAATACAAATTTTCGCGGTTTCATAGTAATCTAATCAGCTGATGATGTTTTTACTTAAGTATGACATTCCTAGAAAAGTACTCGATGTTTCACAACTTGTTTCTACGTAGGCCAGTGTTTAGGTACTATGCTAGGCCACTATTATCACGAATACAAACATGTGTATATTTCCGTATGCAGGATATTTATAACGTTACGATGAAATAATATTAATATAATTATATAGACGTATATGTGGTTAACTGTACTGTATTCTAAAAACTCAGACTGTCCGCGATATGTTGTGAATAACAATATCTTTTTGTTCAATTGAAAATATTTTTTCCAGTGAGGCACGTTGACCGAGTGTTTGACCAGTGTCTACCATTCACTTTGACAGGTTTCTTAAATTAAGTTTCATGAAATTCAACATTCAAGTTTGGTGCCTAGCGGACATTTTTTTCTCTTTTATATAGATCGATAAAGTACACCACTATATATAATACACGAGTATTTATGAAAGTACAACTGCACATAGTTGGCTTTTAAAACAAATGTTTAATTCTCATTTGAAAACGTACTGCCACGTTTATAATATTGTTTTGTTTATTTATGTCATCTTGAGGGTACTCAGTGAACTCACTGACTAACTAAAAAAATGTGCCTTAGATCTGATTTCCTTGAATATATTTTCAAATCCTTACAACAGAATATTAATAAAAACGTATAGCTCAAAACAATCATACGTTATAAATTAGAAGCATGTCTCATAGAAAATTTCACACAAGCATTTGCTAAAGTTCAACGAGTATTCATATAACGATTGCCAAACAAACTGACCTTTGCGATGTTCGCGGCCGGAACCGATGATAAAGAAATTCGCATAATAAATATACTGAAGACGCATAGAAGCACGCCCACGTACAGTAGGTAGATTGTGGGTAGGAGGAATTATGAATATATTGTTTATTCATTGCTAGAAATAAAGAAAGTTACGTATATAATTTTATTTCGACCTTTAATATTGATTTATAAATCCACTGACAATACGGCCCTTCTTCGGAACGCATTGATTAATTTATTATTTAAATAGTGAAATAGCTATGGATGCGTATGGTAGAAACATGTGATGAATTTTAAGCAGAACTATAAAGTTGTGTATATTATCATAAATTAAATACAATTTATTCTACCACGTTGGTTATCTAAAGATTGGTATGTGATTAACTTTTGACTACCCGCCCGGTGTTTATGAGGTGCGCCACATGTTATTTTTTAAAATTCTGTGATATTTCTCAACGTAATATTTTAGTAAATAGTGAATCTAACTGAATAACTCGTAGAATTTACGAATTTCTGAATTAACTCTTAAATATCATTATGTATAGATTTTTTATATTTACAACTTTGTTTGAGTGGCTAACAAAACGGAAATACCATTTTCTGCTGTTCCAACAGGAACTTTGGAAAATACTCTTTTAGTGGTTTCCTATATTCCCCAAGGAACATATTTAGGCTCCTTGGAGAATATAGGAAACCACATGTAGGGCATTTGCCCAATCTAGCTTTTTGCACCGAGTAATTTCGACGGTGCATTGCGGACAACGCAACGCAACCACTCGGTAACGGAAAGGATTTATATTTATTTATTTTCTTAGACAAATTTTCTTTTCATTGAAAAAAATGTTCTAATTGTGTTTTAAGGATAGATTGAAAGAGTGATACTTAAAGAACAAGATTTTTAATAATTTCTACCTAATAGTGAACTCTTAAACAAATAAAATAATTGCTGGGGGTAGGAATACATGTCGGTTAAACAACATCGAAGAAATGCAACATGTGAAATAAAATTACATATAATTATATACATACATACATAGTTTTACGCTGTATCCCGCATATAGCAGGATAGGCAAAGGGAACCTAGTGTTAAGACACTCCGTTCTCCACTTTCCGCCGAATTGAGGCATTGTGTGCTGAGTGACGGGACTCAACGCCGCGCTTTGCCTTGTTACCAAACCCAGGAAATGAAAATTTCATTTTCTGGAGTGGTAATTGAACCCACTACCTGTCGCGTTTACAGTCTCACGTTTGTGCCTCTGCGCCACGACAGGCGTATAGTAAGATATATAGTTCGGGGGTAAAAAGTGATACAATCGCATATCCCATATTTAAACTTATACTTGATAAAATTTCGAAGAAAATAATGATGAAATAATTTCTTAACAAGTTGTCATTACATATATTTTCAAGGCAAACTACTTTTTAAAATGTATTTAATCAATTTCAGCGTTATTTAATTCTCATATGGGGTAAATAACTTATATGCATTTAGTAAGGTCAATTCTATTAATAAAACATGTTTCTTAGTAAATAGTTTTAGATACTAAATATTACGCGAAATATATTTAGCCGTTATCCGGACCAGGTGGAATCTATTATAGAAAAGATTATGTTTGTATTATGAAAATATTCTATTGCCATCAGATCCACACTCGTGTCTAAATTTTCAAGCAAATCAAGAGGCAAGAAGTGGCCGAAATGGCGTTGCAAGAGTTTCTTGTATGGATAGATAAATATTAGGTTGTTAAACCCTGGTGAAGCTAATAAAAATGTAATAATTACTTTTATTGAAATTTTTTTAATGTTGAATGAAAGTACATGTTTATATAGTACTAGTGTCCCAGTTGACGCGTTAACAACGCGTTGTCTGTAGTAATGTATATGTAACTTTGTATAAACATGGATGTCAAACCATGGTAGTGTTTTTTATGCATTATTTAAAAGAAATATTAGCATTCTGTACTCCTTCTCTGTATAAACAATAAGTGTGCCAAGTTTCATGCTTCTCCGTCTGCGTAATTTTCGTAAAAAAGGATCCAGTTTTTGCTTCACGTATTTATATATTAATTATGAAAATTAATATATAAGTATAATATAATATATACTTACACTATATAAATATGTACAATTGTACACAATATAATGGCCTTAATGTGATTTCTGGGACGCGAGAAGTTATTGTGTCTATGTTTAGTAGCTACCCGTATGTATTTATATTATTGTTTGATGGTGGTAGTCATATCTCAATAGTATTCTTATTATAGGTACATATTATACTGGTCGATTGTGTTAAGCAATACTGACTGACATGAGTGCTTATATGTATAGTCACTGAGAAACGTAACATTCAATCAACCATTCATTGCATACAATTAGAAATCTATACCTACCCTATACATAAATTAAAATTTATTCTTAGATTTTAAATTTGTAATGAATTATTATAATTTATACTTATTTGAATTGTTATTCATCAATTCAATTTTAAATGAGATATATCTTAATCATCTAATATGTATTACTAATTTATTGTCAAAATTTGATATTAAAATAAAGAAGTCCGGAGGTCTACTGTACACCACCACACAAAATATTCATCATAAATTATAATTTTATATTTAAATACATATTATTTTTAAATTATTATCGTATTATTTGTTATTTTAATTATTTTTATTATTTGTATATATTTTTTTATAATTTATCTATATATAAATACATGAAGCAAAAACTTTGGACCCCTTTTTGCGAAAATTAAAACGGAGGAGCATGAAACTTGGCATACTTATAGTTTATACTTATAGTTAAAGGAGTGCACAATGATAGTATCTTTTTAAAAAAATATATTAAAAATATATAAAATTAATGAAATAAATGTTACACACACTACCATGGCTTAACATTCATGTTTAAATAATGTGACATATTCATAGGACGCGTTATTAACGCGTCAACGGGGACACTAGTAATATATTAATACTTATTTAAAGTCTCTTTCGCAAGATTCTAATATACCTAGTAGATTATATAGAATGTGTGGAATTGATGTTAATAAAGTAAAGGTACACAGTAGAATAACATGATTCATAGTTGAAAATGAAAGTTACAAATCAGTCAAATAACTTAAAGCAACAGTAACTCAAAAGACAAACTATATAAATATAATTTAAGAAACTTTTTGTATTCATAAATCTAATTAATGTTATCGTTGCGTAACGGACTCAATGTGGCGCAGTTGAAACGCATTTGACCCAATAATATTTAAGATTTTAACAAAAAAATAATTTGAAATAAAATACACTAAAAAGTAAAATAATTACAAATAACTCAAAAACTACTTTTTTTTTGATAAATGATAGGTTTACGTTTGACCTCATCAAGCCCGATGTTAAGCGTTGATACGGTCTACGATGACACACGCTTGCCTAGAAGATAACTATTAACTTGCGTTTTGAAGATCCTCAAATTGTACGACTCTGGAAATACGGACGCGGACAATGAGTTCCATTCTTTCGCTGTTCGAATAAAAAACGTAGATTCATAGCGTTTTGTCCGGACATTGGGAATTTCTACCGTGTACGGATGGCGTAAAGCTGTTTTCCTAGCTTCACACTGTATCCTGCATATAGCAGGGTAGGCAGAGGGAATCTAGTGTTAAGACACTCCGTTCCCCACGTTCTGCCGAATTGAGGCATTGCGTGCTGAGTGGCGGAACTCATGAAATGAAAAAAAAAAATTTCCTGGAGTGGGAATCGAACCCAGAACCTGTCGCATTTACAGTCGCATGCTTGTGCTTCTGCGCCACGACAGGTGTTAGGCTGTTTTAGGCTGTTTTCCTAGAAGTCCGATAGCGAAATGGGGCAGGGGGAATTAGATTGTGCAATTCCAAGGCACACTCTTCAAGAAATCTTATTAGATCTTAACTAAATTTCAATAGGACCACATCAGAAGCATACGACAGTTCGTATAAAAAAAGATTCATAGGAATTGGTTCACCCAGTAAAAAGTTATGAGGTAAAGCATATAAAATAATACAGTCCAATTGAGAACCTCCTTTTTTAAAGTCGATTAAAAAGTATACAATGTACGCAATGGTCGCGATTTTTATTTCCATTCCGAAAATACATGTGATGTTTTTTTAGCGTAGTTCCACAAAGTACGTTGGTTTCCGCTACATAACATATGATGTCTCTAAAATGGTTAAAAAAGGAAGATCCGAGTCACGCGTTATATGTATTGTTACTTAACGTTAAAGAGTGAAGGTAAAAATATTTTATTTGAAGAGCGATGAGCTCTTACTTTGTAGTAAGATCAAAATTAACTAAACAAGAACTTCATATAAGTACTTGAAAAGTCATATATGTTATGAATCAACATTATTTTTGTACCATAGTTACATTTTTTCCCTTTTTCCCTCGTATTATGATAGTCAAAGAGAACCCATTGTCAAATCACTCCATTCTACATTTCGCCGAATGAGGCAATGAGACACTCAAAACAACTCCATTTCAGGCCATTCTTTGTTTTACCAGAGCAAAAAAAGTAAAATACGATCATTGCTCCGAACGGGACTCGAACCTACAACCACTCACGTTTTATTCGATGTTGTCTCACTATGCTAAGAAAGCTATGCCACGACATCACGATATATGAACGTTTTGATTGTATTTTATATAAGTTCTGCCTATGTACATAGGTATGTTTTAACAAGACACGCACTATTCAACCTACAAAGCCCGATATCATGATAACGGTAGACTAGTTACAGAAATCAAACTCGTTCTCGTGACATTGTTCCATTGACTCGCAGCTGAAGTGTTGACTAACCAATTAATGTAGGTTACAGAATAGTCTAGGTCCAAAATATATAATAAGCACATTTATATTACAAGAATAACCTTTAATGGAAATAATAGGTACTGTTGTTATTTAATTTTGAAATGATATAATAATTCAAAGTTTCGAATGCTTATTGCATATACTAGGGTAGGGGAGTCCCTAGTGTTAAGGTGTTTTGTTCCAATTTCAATGCTATTTGAGTGGCGGAGCTCAACGCCGCGCGTAACTCTATTTTTTTTTTATTTGATATCAGACATGCAATAAAAATTATTTAACTTTAACATGGTACGTTAAAGTTATTCATAGAAACATTTATCTTACAGTTATGCGTTACGTATATGCTACAAAAAGCTCATATTGCATGATTAGCATTAAAACTGGTTATTTAGAGAGTTGAATGATATATCTTAGACAATGCTGTCAATTCGACAATACTTACTTTCACTGCTTGACTTATCAAAGGAAATAAATTAACAAGAGTGTCGGTTAGTCTACAAAAAATGTCAATAACAGCTATTAAAGTTACTTTGCAATTAAAAATATTAGGTGATTAATTTGTATTAGTATTGCTAATCGCAATCATTATAGGATTACGCAGATGCGTAATTTAAGCCAAGAGTCTAGTGTATCTAAAATCGAAAATCCTTGATACTATTCTTTAAAGATATACTAATATAATAACAGAAACATTAAATTATATTAAAATCAAATTATTTCATAAAAAATAATAATTTAATTATTCAATTTAAGTACTTAATTGTGTGTGAAGTCTTCAAGTAACAAAAATTATTTACACATTCAATGTCAGTAATGCTTTTTCCAGTAGACGAATGCGGATATGAAGTTATTTTTTTTGAATGCGCCTGGAATGCTTACATTCACTTCTCTGTTGCTATAAACGTACATTATCATGTACGTTTAATTAAAAAAAAGTATTAGATAATAATAATTAATACAATTTTTGTATCATATTACATAATTTGAAATTATAATTTGAAATATGAATTTATAAATATTTGCCGTAGTGACGAAATTGAAATAGATAAGACATTTATTTTTATTTTACTCAAGGGTAGGTATATAAGCAGGTTTGAGGTTCTATAATATAATTAATAATTATAACATTTATTATATTCAAATTGTTTTCATCTTCACATCACAGCAAGCAAGCACGGTTTCAGGTTAAACCATTCAAGATAATATTTCGAAATTGGGGGGAAATGGTGCCAGGAGTGTTTTAACACCCTGTTCTCTCTGCCTACACTGTTTTATGCGGGAATGTGTAAAGTTAAAAAAAATGGACTATTGTTAGACAAGACGCGGCGTTGTGATCCACGTCATAATCATATAGACTATAATCTTCAAAACAGTAGGCCCAGCATGACACAATGATCACATACAAATATTATAAATGTTCACCATATTTCTTTGTACACCTATGTTATTTGCTTTTCTTACATGTGTTATTAACAATTTTTTCTTTTTTTATTTTCACATATACAGCGGGGAAGGCAAAGAGAATTTAATATTTATCCATTTTTTGTTTACAAATTTTGCGCATCAGTATATAATAATAATCTAATATACATACCATATAAATTTTAACTAGCACATGACAAAAAATACTTTCAACATTCTTTTATTTTCGTGACTTACTTTTGATCCGCTTCACGCCTGCAATTAATTCAGTTTGGCGATTGTTGTTAGTTGTGATCCTATATGGAATGATTTTAATAATAATAATAAATTGGCTGAAAAGAACACTGAAATAGGTAACTGACCGCATCAAAGCGATGATACACGTTTGCCTAGAAAGAACCTATTGACTCTTGATTTGAAGACCCCCAAATTGTACGACTCAGGGAAAAAAGTAGCCGGCAATGAGTTCCATAGTTTCACTGTGCGAATAAAGTATCTAGACTCAAACCGCTTTGTCAGTACATGAGGAATAACCACCATGTACGGATGGCGTGAAGCTGTTTTTCTTGAAGTCCGGTAGTGAAATAGGGCAGGGGGAATTATGTTATGCAATTCCGAGGCGCATTCCCCGAAATGTATGCGGTAAAAAACTGACAATGAGGCAACCCTACGCCGATGATGATGACTAAGGCTCTGCAGCTGAGTATCATCGAGGGTTTCGTCAGCAATTAACTTCCTAGCACGTCTTTCAATCGACTCCAAAGCTTGTAATTGGTACTTGGCAGAGCCGTCCCATAAGTGAGAGCAGTATTACTACTTGCACTTTATACAGTGCAAGAAGAGGTGTTTACACCTCAACATCACCAGTACTTTAGTACTGTCTCACTTTAGAGAGGATGCCAAGTTTCTTGGCAGCCAATTGAGCTCTGGATTCAATAAAAGAACCAAAGCTAAGAGTCGATGAGAGAGTTATATCAAGAAGCTCGAGATGATCTTTTAACCGATATATTTCGGAAAGAGGTAGACAATTCAAATGGCCTTTTTTTCGCGGTAAATATGCACGCCGGGGTCTTAGTGGTGTAAAATTTGACCAGATTAGCATCACCCCAATTGGAGACTGCCTTAAGATTCAAATTTAAGCGTTCAACCATGTTCTTCCTATTGGATTGGATTTCAAATCTATTAGCAGACGCTTTGGCCGTGAGCTCTCTACTACCGTACTGTCATCTGCATACCCATAAACTCCTGGCCTGAGCAAATCGTTTATGTGTAGCAGGAAAAGCGTAGCAGAGAGCACAGACCACTGGGGAACACCGGCATTAATACCTAGTAGGTCTGACGAATAGCCATCTACGACTACTCGTAAAGATCGATTCCTCAGGAAGCCATACGTTTGCAACTTACTAACAAGGCTTGCATGCCAAACCCTGTCAAAGGCCTTAGAGATGTCAAGAGAAACGGCAACTGCCTCACCATGACATTCTATAGCCTTACTCCAGATATGAGTGACATATACTAGAAGATCCCCAGTAGATCGGTTACGCCTGAATCCGTATTGGCAATCCAGTAATTATTACTGAATAATCTTTTTCACTGTGTACTCTCTAAAACCTGTATTAAAATATTGCTGTATCTGGCGTTAGTAAGTTTATGATTTGTTAATGTATCTTTTTAGGAGAGGTATTTTTAAATCTTAAGTAAATTCTGTTTTTACCTTACTTAAATACTTTTTTACCTGAATATAATTGATTCGCTGAATCTGTTGCTTAACAATATTGTAAAAGAAATGTGTATGCCAGTTGTCATAACTACCTATTCGCGCCCATTATAATACGGATTTGTAATCTGTACTACTAATTACTAATAAAACGTCACAATGACAACTTTTTCTGGCAGTCTGAGAAGTGACAACTGACATTAAGAAAACAAAAATATTCCGGCGCTCAAAATAAACATGTGAGCATCATGATATTGACGCCGGCTTTTCTTGGAAGATAATCTTTATATTTAAATGTCCAATTCTGTCCAGAATAATGATAATTGCATTACAGACTTTGATATTCTTTCGAGAATCCATTTTAACTGTGATAGATCGTTTTCTAAGACCATACTACTTAAGACTGACTTTACAATTTAAAGATGAAGAAATTAGCGACGTTGATTCCGATGACCATGTATATGCAGACTACGATGACGAGAGAGGCGTTGTGTTTTACCCACCAGTGTACGCACAGAGATATGCAGCCGTTACAGACTGTCTTATGGACGAGCGTTGGTGTGGCGAATTGGAAAAGGTTGTTAATCGAACTAGTAAATTATTTTATATTTCAAGAGATTTAAAATCAAGATAATTAATTATATCACGTTTTACATTTTAGGTAGTGGATTTAGGCTATCATGATATGAGCTTCATAAAGTATCTCAAAGATATTCCAGGTGTTAAACAAATACTTGGTGTTGATCTTGAAACAATACCACTTCGTTGTTCATCAGATCTACTTGGATGTGACCAGTATGTAACTAAGCGAGAAAGCCCTTTACAAGTTACTGTAAGCACAGTGCCTACTTACATTTAAAAGTTACTTTTTAATGTATTTTATATTTTCCCTTTTTTTTCATATGTTAACTTATGTTTTAGCTATTTCAAGGCAATGCAGCTGATCCAGACTATAGACTAATAGGAAGTGATGCAGTAGTAGCCATTGAAATGATAGAACACATGCTTCCACATGATTTAGAAAGACTTGTTCACACTATATTTGGTTTTATGAAACCTAGAATAGCTGTTATTACTACACCAAATGGTGATTTTAATGTATTATTTAAATCACTGGAAAAGAATGGTCTTAGGAGATTAGATCATTTCTTTGAATGGAGTAGAGAACAGTTTAATGATTGGTAAAATATATTATTATGTTTTTGTTATAATTCATATTATTATAATTTAGTTTTATACATCTCTCCTATATAGGCAAGCAGTATGGGCTTAGTGAGAAGACGAGGTGTCTCTTCCATCCATCCCATTTCCATGGAATTTGAGACAATTCTTACCAGAAGAGATAAATGAAAATAATTTAAATATTATCATTAATTCAATATAAGAGATGAATGAGAAATTCAACATCAATTTTATAACAAAAATTTCAGCCTTAAACATATAGATGTTGAGATAACATATTTAATAACATTGAAATTCTGTTAAAACATTTATTTAAGTCTAGTAGTATATTTTTTTAATCTGTAATAACAGAATCATATTATTTTTTTAGGTGCAGTAATATAGTGACTCGGTATCCACAATACACAGTCTCATATAAAGGTATTGGGCCTGGACCTGCAGGAACTATCCATTTGGGGTGTTGCAGTCAACTTGCATTATTTGTTGCTAAAGAATATCAAAAACAACCAGATCTTAATTTAAACAGCTTGGCTTTGGTTGCAAGTAAGTTTTTGTTTCATGTTCCATTTATAGTAAAAATCTAGTGTTAGTCTTTGCTCACTTTCTCATCACAATACAGCAATTTCTTAACTTTTTTTGAGGAAATAAAAGTAATGTAATTATTTTTTTATTAGCTTTACACTGTATCTTGGACTGGATCTGGGCACCAGATAACCTAGTGTTAAGACATTCCATTTTCTTCTAACATATCCCACTTTCCTCCAAATTGAGGAATTTCATGCTGAGTGGCGGAACTCAATGCAGGGCTTTGCCATGTTTCCAGAGCGAAGAAATGAAAATATTAAATACTTTTAATATTCTTATTTCCTGGAAAGGAAATCGAACCCACTACCTATGCCGTTTTCAGTTGCACACTGCCTTTGTTCTACGACAGGCCAATAAATAGTAATCATATTATAATATGATTATATTTCCATACACTCATTCTCCTTAATGAGTATTGAACCCAAATAAATATATAAATATATTGAAAAAAAATAATTGTTTCGTTATTATGTATATATTTTTTTATAATGGGTGAAATATACAGTAAATGTAATTATATATTATAACTATATATATTTATTTAATTTTTCAGAGCAACCAAGTGGAGCTGACTTAATAAATATTGAAGGTTGGGAGAGTCCACATACTATTGGTGATAATAACATGCTTTGCATTGAAAATAGGTAAGTTTGCTAAATAATACTTCAGTTCAGTTCAGTTCAGTTGTTTAATTATGGCGCTTTGAATGTGGCAGTTGAGCATAAATAATACTTTAATATTTACTTGAAACGTCAAATGAAAAGTTGTTGAGTAAATGAGTAAAAAATAAATTTTGTACCAATATTCATTATAAAGAGACAATAATTAACCATTATTGGAATATTTAAGTTGATAATATTGTATGTAATAAGATTTTTAGTTTTCGGGATTTTTACGTACTAGCTGTTACCCGTCGATTGTTTCCCGTGCTCAATATATATTTTTTCATAAGAACATACAAACTTTCATGATAATTGGTGGAGTAGTTCTGGTGTAAAACCGTAACAAACAAACTTACATTGACATTTATAAATTTAGATGGGATTTTAAGTGAACTGATTGACTTTGAATGGATTAATTGTGTACATGTTATTTTCCTATATAACTTGTGCCTTTAGGTTTAATTCAAACAGGTCTACTACAAAGTGTCCGTAAAGTTGGGTAAAAATATATTCTTGAATGCCGAGACATTCACAGTTAATACAGTTAAATTAATATTTTTTTTATATGTAATTTTATATTTAAGAACTACATGATTTAGTCACAATAGGTATAGGAAAATAAATTTATCATTAATTTTCTTCTGAGGCTTACAACACAAATACTCAGAGACAATCATTCCTTACAAATTTACTTTACTTTAATACACCTTACCTTTTAAATATTGAAATTAGAATAACTATTGTTGGTACTTTAGTAGTTTATTTTTTAATTTATCATTAATAGAAATAAAAAAATATATAATTATAAATTAAAATATACATATATTTTTCTATTAGTGTGGAATCTTATACAGAACTTATATTGAAGCAACAGTCATATATGACTGTAATTCTAACCTCTCCCTCCTTCTCTATGGACACTATGGAGTATAAAGATAAAATGTTGCAATGTAACATGGACTTTGAATTTGGAAAGAATTTCCTAATGTTTGACGAGGAAAATTATTACAGTGTGTTGATACCGAGAAGGAAAAGGATTAATCGAGTATATATGATAGAAGATGTCGCTAGCAGGTGTGCGGCATTATGAATATTAGTATTTTTGATATTATTAAATTGAAACCATCATGGCGAATTGGGGCAGTGACTGACTGTAAAAAAGAATGTTGTGTCTTTGATTCCTATTCAGCACAAATATTTTAATTATTTACATTTTCGTACTACGGTAAGATAAAGCGCACACGTACAATCTTGAATTAGAGCGAAGGACGAAGTGTATTGACTTTGTATCCTCTCAGCCTATCCACGGAAAAAATGTATCAGTGGCGAAGCGTCCCTACAACACGGTTCCCACCGACTTGCCTTAATTTTCAAAATACATATGAAACCTAAAAAAAGTAATTAAGCAAAAAAACAAGGTCAAGAAAGGTCTGAGAGTTAAAAAAAAAGGTCGCTAGAAAATTGGGTATAAAATTGCAAAAAAAAAACAAGTTCTGACATCTAATACCCCTTAAAAAAACGATCATCGCCAAAATTCGATAGTGATAGTGAAATTACGAAATACATTCTATACCGGTACTTTACATTCTATACCGGTTTCCCCAAATATACCGGCTTCTCTAAAAATTACCGGCTTCCCTAAATATATACCGGCTTTTCTAAATTTACCGACTTGCCTAACTAAAATTTTCAACTCTCGCCACTGAAGTGTATACCTGTTTTTTTCTACAATTGACGTTATCGTGGAACAAATTTGAAGCGGTGGATTGTACGCGATGTTTTGGGTTCGATTCCCTTATATTCCCAATATTTTTTATTGTTTTCGGAATTTCGTTTGACGTACAGCGGCGTTTTGTTCTGCCACCCAATACGAACACTGTCTAAAGTGGCCAGAAAGTGAGATCTAAGTGATGTCTTAATGTGTAACTTGTTTGAGCAATTTGGAAATTCCAAGAATAGCCAATTCATTTAAAAATACATGTTTTTTCCTTTTACAAATATACATTAATATTTATGTATTTTAGTAATCTTTGTATTTTATTGTTGTTATTCTAGTAGGTCATTAAAATTTTAGATGGGCTATAGTTAGTAATAATATATTTTTAGACCATATTGTACTTAATAAAGTATAGATACTGTAATTATTTTGTAACAACAAACAAATTTATCTCGTTTTTTTTTATCTTTTTCTAGACTTAACTGTACAACACTACAAGTCAAGAAATTTTCAAAGGCCACTCAAAATTTATTAGCTAAAAACAAAATGGATGCCTTTGCACACACCAGAGAAGTCGTAGATGAAATCCGTAACTTAACTAAAATGCTAAATTTTAACAAAGACAATAGAAGTAAAGAGTTCGAAAATGAACATATATGGTGTAATATAAATTGGGGAGAAAACGCGCCATATTGGAACCAATATTATAAAATTATAAGGGAATATAATTATCCATTTGAGGTAATTGTTTTATTATAAAATAGATATTTTTTATCTTTTTTGAGCTTTGTGTTGCTAGAATTTAAAATGCTTAAAAAATGAAATAAATTATTGTTTAAAAAGATATGTTATACTGTGACTTTCTTTTAAAATTATATCCATTACTGTTAAAGTCACTTGGATACATCAAAATTATTTAAATTTTTCTACTAATTCTTTTAATGTTGTCATATATCTATTATATTTTGATTATAGTTGCTTTTAATTGATCATAATTTTTATTTGCAATTATTATTTTTTGTGTATTTATATAGTACATATATATTTAAAATGTTTCTTAAATTGTTTTAAATTATTTAATTTATAATTGTCTTATTTGTACATATACTTCATATATGATTATTTTTTTAGATAAAATCAGAGGAGTGTCGAATCTTAGATGCAATAACTGAAGAAATAAGTAAACTAGTCGATACCGAGTATAACGACTTTTTTGTTGACACACACAAGATGGAAATACCCATAGATCATTTGATGGATGTAGTGGAACATATTACTACTGATACTGACAATGTTAAGTAAGTATTGATTTATATATTAATTTAAATAAAAGACATAATAATAATAATAATAAATATCGTAAAATGTGTACGCAAAGTTGACTTTTTAGGTTTATATTTTATTTATAAATTCTTTTTTTATATAAGTTTTACCTGATAGAGTTTGCCTGGGTTTTTTAAATATAGTCACTATAAATAGAACAATGTTAAATTATCAATAGACCAATACGGAAATTGTCTGTAAAATTATTACACTTTCATTGTAATGTAAATCCTATTTAGATGATCACCATTTTGTATTTCCCGGGAGAAAATGTGTTAACCCAATGTCACTTTTTGATATGAATTAGTGGCAATTATTTGTGTTTTTCGCCTATTTATATATGTTGCATACAACGCTTACTAATCCATTTGAATTTGACAGATAATATAATGGTTTTAGTTTTTGAATGAACATACTGACTTAAAATATATACATTTGAAATCGGCACATTCATTCATAAATTTTCTTTATTCAGAATGTTCTAATTTGAAAATCTAACGAAAAATTGTCTTAAGGCATCTACCTTACTTTTTCAAAAAAGCCATACCATTTTTTTTAAATCTGTTATCTTTTATTACTTATATACCTTTATTATAAATATAAACTTAAAAAAAAAAAAAAAACAATTTTTCGAGAAACCTAACGCGGTTCCTATTGCTTAAATTCTCATAAAGACCTCAAATCTGTTGTGATTTATCGATAGGTATTTGGTATGTATTTTATTTTTCAAATTTATTTTTATTTTCAGGGACATATTAGAGTGGAATGGTTATGAGATAGTCGACAATGTGCTAATTTATTCCCGTCTGGCCATAGATAATGTATCGGATGTGCACGATGACTGGCAGGATACTGACACTTTGTCCGATGTAAACAGTCATTTTGAATTTACTCTGTAGTTGTTTTACTCCATTATTTTTTTTTATTCTATGGTTTTGACCATATAACAAAGGTGGTGTAAAGATACACAGTAGACACGATCTCTTAAATTGTTTAAAATTTAAACTATTTTTTAATATAATTCAAAAAACTCCAAGATTAACTTCTTCTAAACTAATGGAAGGTTAGTTTTGAAAAAGAAAGAATGCAGAATTTGAGTAATTTGACGAAAGCACATTGCTTTTGTTTAGAGTTTTTAAAAAAGTGCAAATTCCATTATTTAATATTTTTTGGTTAATTTTAATAATTAAAAAAAAATTGGTTTAAAGCCATATAAATAGCATTTAAAAAACATGTATAGTAATATTTTTTGTTCGCGTTTCGTTTCTTTTTATTGTTCATTCAGTTCAATTAACAATTCCATAATTTTAACTATTAAATTTAGAATTTTTATTTTATATTATTGCTTACAAAGACTGATGTAGCCAAAATTTTTATATTTACAAAATTCAACAGTTATAAACTGGTTTCATTATCTATATATTATTTACTTTGTAATGTTATTGAAACATTGTTATATAGTCATTTATCATATAGTTGGTTAATATCAGTTATTTGGTTATTATTTTCTGTTGTGGTCATAATATATATAAAATATAGATATTTGTATATGTAAGTTCATCTTATTTTTGTTAAATTAGTATTGATAAGTTTAATAACGCGTAGATAAGTGAAACATTTTTAGTTTTAAGCCATTTAGTAAAAAAGTAATTATAATGGCGCTAGTGTGTTGTTTTTTTTTATTTGTATCAATTAGCTGTTTATCATATCAAAGGCTTATGAAGAACTTTGTCGAAAAAAAAGTGAAATTATCAACGCGTAATAAATTAATGATGGATCACATTTAGGTGTTTTTTTTAATATAACCTTTCAAAATTGGCTTAAATAAAAAATTGGCTTTGGCTTCGGCCAACTTTCAGAACCAAAGTTCTGAGGATATCTTTTAATAAAAAGATCGCTAATCAAATCTACTTTCCGTGAATAAATTAACTCGATTGTTTTAAATAATTTATTAATACAACAAAACGAAAATTATAAAACTTATTGACCGATTATTTATTTGAGACAATTATGACATTGCGGGTAAAGGTTGGTTGCAAACGCGATGTTTGTTGGTTCGATTTCTTTTATTTTAATTTTGATAGGGTTGCTTACACAAAACCAATTCGCAATGTCTCAAATTCAGACGGAAAGTGTAGAACAGAGAGCAAGACTCCGTTTCAAATATTCTTATGACTTAATTTCAGAAATGAGCCCTATATATGTTGTACTTTTTTTTTTAAATTTACGCCGTATCCCGCGTGTAGCACGGTAGGCAGAGGGAACCTGAGAACATAGTGTTAAGACACTCCCTTCTCTTCTCTTCTTAATAATTCCGTTCACTTTCCGTCAGATTGAGGCATTGCTTGTTAAGTGGCGGAACTCAACGCCGCGTTTCTCCTTGCTACCAAACCCAGAAAATGAAAATACTTCATTTCCTGGAGTGGGAATCGAACGCACAACCTGTCGCGTTTACAGACGCACGCTTCTGCCTCTGCGCCACGACAGGACGTTAAATGTTGTACTTGATATATCATAAATCATTACACATATGACGTAAGTAATACTGTTATTTGCATTACAGTGGGGTTCAACAGAGGTACGTTCCTCAGTATCGAACAGTAGCACGGTTGTTTTGGATTCGTATGGTTAGTTTTAGTGTGATATTTCTATCATAAAGTAATGTTACCATTTTAGAATTTAGATTGTGTCCATTTTAATGAATTAAAATTTGCCATTTGTAACCCAATACTGCACTTTGTCTAAGCATTTCATCAATTCATATTTGCTTTTAGCTAGTTGTTTTTTAATAATAATTTGCAATAATGACTAGAAAAATTAACTTTACCTAATGCATTTTCATATATTGATGATAGTTATTTAAATTATAGGTAGTTGACTATAATCAAATTATCATTTAAGAAGAAATATAGGGCTAGTGAGATATTTATCCAATTTCCCTATAAAAACATACTTTTCAGGACGCTGTCTTCAACGTGTTCTTGATCAAAAAATACATAAGTTAAGATCTATAACAGATGATAATATAACATCGGAACTTGATCGTATAGTGTGTCGCCTTATGAAACTAGCGCTTTACGCGACTAAAGGACAGCATAGTCCGCCGCCTATGAGCTGGTTGCAGCACAAACTCTTCGATCTTCTCTCTCTCACGGAGAAAGCTATTGAAAGAAGGAGACGACAATATTTTGAGAATTTCGCTTTAAAAGCTATTGAATATTGTAAGTTTTATTTGTAGTATGGGTATTGTTTCTCGATAATAAGTATTTCAATCCCATATACCACTACTCTATACGCAATGTTTCGAACTTGGGCGAAAAGTGGAGAACGGAGTGTCTTATCACAGGGTTCTCTGCTATCCTGTTATGTGGGTTAAAGCGTAAAGGTGAGAAAAAAACCATAAAAAGTGGTCGGTGCAATCAAACAAGGAAATGTTTGTCATCGTTTATCATCGAATTGTTAGTGGAAAGAAATGACTAAATCATTAACTATTTTCAAATGACATATAGGATATGCAGCTATTACTACCTCGTTTATCTCTGCTTATTACAAAAATATGAAAGATACGTAAAATAAAAGCAATTCCATACCACAGCATTAATTAAAGGAAACTGTCATTAGGAAATGCATTTAATTTTGCCTCTATAGTATATTTTGGCACAGATTAATGTATAGCAAAATTATAAAACACAGATGTTGCCATTCATCATATTACACTCACTCACATCTCTTCACAGTTTTTAGATTTTCTTTCCATGTTACCAATTTTTCTTGCGAATTATTATCTGTACACAATGTTTTTCAGGCAAAGAAACAAATTATGATAACGATATTGAAGATCAACAACAAATTACTGAGGCTCCATTGTAAGCCATTAGTTATAGTTATAATTTTAAAAAATATAATAATATAATATATAATATATTTCGAGTGTAATTTCATATTTAATTTTACAGGAATGACATAATGACTAAATATCAACACGTGATTTCACCGCTAGGTATATATTTTTATGTTAATTGTTAATAGAATACAATTTCACTCCGCCGCTGGGTAGCGTCCCACAAGAGGCGGGTATCCCAGTAGTTTGATGGTAGTAGGTTCGGCCTCCGACTGGCTCGCGACCACTATCATGTCAAAGAAGAACCGCCAAATGTCTAATGATATCTTCCGGTTCGATGACATGTAAGCCAGGTTTTCCCTATTACCACCCACCTTTTCCCCAGAATGTGATAGTTCCGATGGAGGACTGCCGCGGCCACTACATTATTTCCTCCCGCTCTAATCTGAACACTAGGTCAACAACTCATTTACGACACCTCTGGTGTTGTAGATGTCTATGGGCGAAGGTAGCCACTTACCATTACGTGGTCCTTCTGCTCGTATACCATCCTTTATCAATGAAAAAACAAACATGTCTATATCATTTTTCTCTCTTTTAACATATCTATAGCTATATCATCTACATCAATATTTGTTTATTATAAACTTAGTACAAATAGAAGTCGTTTTACATAGTTACAGTACCAGACGTGAATAAATAGGCAAAACGAAAATGTATAATTTTCATTTTGAAGTTTAAATTTTAAGAGTAAGCTTCCTTTTCATGTTTTTTAGATACTTTCTAGAATATTTTAAACTTGCTTGATTTTTTTATTTACAATACTAATGGATGTTATTATTAAAAAAAGAATATTCAAGTCGATTTATCAACCTATTCACGCCTGGTATGGGTTTAACCAGAGAGTAAAAAATATTGCTATTTCGACAAAATTTTCTTAGATCAAGAGGAACTACCAGATTTTCAAGATATTGATACGTTAGACATGGATTTCGATAATGATAGCGTTACGAGTGTAGAAATAAACGGTACTGTTATATTTATCTTATTTATGACTAATTTATCGATTTTTTTTTTCAACAACATATTTTATTTTAGAAGAGGAGCTTGACATTGACAATAATGATAATAATTTAATAGAGAAATCAAATATTATTGATATAGTATATCAAACAGATGAAATATCAAACAATGAAGTTTTAAAAGTTTCACAATCAGAAACTTCTTTGGACAGTAACCATTTAAAGAAAAACATTACAAGCTATGATACATTACTTGAAAAAGATAACTCTGACAATACGCCACAAGAAGATATAAATACTTTAGATGAAATCAAAATCATTGAAAACAATATTAATAGCAGTGGAGTCACTGAAGAAATTCTTAAAGATAATAGAAAGGAGAATCGTAAATTCTCTAATAACATTAAAAAATCTAAGCACAGCAAAAGAATAGCTAGCAAAACGTCCTTAAAAAGTATTGCTAAGCTAAAAAAAGTTGTAAGTGTCGAAGATGGAAATAAAAGAATGAAAACGAAAAAATATAAAAAACTACAATCCAAGTTATCGAAACCGGTACGATTTTTGAACACATAGTCATATATTTTTGTTACACCGGCAACTCAACGCCGAGTTCTGAAAAGACAAATCACAGTGTTGAGTTCCGCTACTTAATGTAAAATGTCTCGAATTCGGGCGAAAGTGGAATACAGAGTGTCTTGTCACTAGGTCCTCTCTGCTCTCTCTACGCAAAATGAAACATAAATTTGAAAAATAATGTTATTCTTTTATTAATACATGCTCGATAAATTATTACGATAATTTTATTAATCACTAATTCCAGATACCTGATAGTCTAGTCAATTTATGTAATATGGAAGAAAATGACGAATTTAAGGAAAATAATCGGAATGTTATAAATAGTACTGGTATCAATGACGTATCTAATAATGAAGGTTGTTTGTTTATATCGATAGTTACAGAAAGCGACGAAGAAACTTTAACCTTACGTCGCAATGTAGGCACCGATCCGGAAGCTAATTATGATATGAGTAATGAAAATGTTTCAGAAACAGTTATTAATATAACAAAGCATGACTGTTTTGATAATGTGCAATCACAAACAATATTTATTTTGGGTAAGCACTATTCAAGTTAAAGTTCAATACGGCGGAAAGTGGGGAACGGAATTGTTGAAAGAGACCGGAGTGTCCTAACACTAGGTTCTCAGGTACCCACTGCCAACCCTATTATATGCGGGATACAGCGTGAAGCTAAAAAAAAGTAATACAATTCTGAATAACATACTCGTAATAGAAAGGTTTTACTAGCCACGCCAAAATATAGCATGTGCTGTTGCAATAAAATAGGGAATATATATATAAACAATGAATTATTTGAAAAAATGGTCTCTTTGAACAGCACATTATAATTGTCAATTAAAAATATAAAAGTCTCAAGAATAGGAATTTATCTATTATTTCCATGTGCACGTTTCTTTTTATTAATTTTCCAAAGACTATAAGGATCATCTTAGTTTAATTACTATTTTTCCCATTTCGTGTTCAAAAATAATATGATTATTAACGAACAAAGTGTATTAATTGTATATAAAACTTTTAAATATATTTTTAGACATAAATGAACCAAGTACATCTAAAGGCGTTCGTAATTTAAGTAATGATGTTCAATGTGGCCCTGATCTTACTTTAAATTGTGCCTTATCACCTGTGACGTCTTTAACGAAGACACCAAAGTTATTTAATAATGGAATTAAAATAGGTGATTCGTTTGACAACATTTTTAAAAAAACTTGTGACTTTGGCATGTGTACGGAATACAATGAAAACTATATGGATATGTCTAGAGGTATAGGAATAAAAATTAAGGATTCAGACGTGAATTTTAATGATAAAAAAGAATTTCCAGTAGAAAAACTGCGAGAAAATCTTTCAGGTGACCAAGAAATAACAATTGAAACAAAAGTACTAAAGGATATTATACCAAAAATTGACGATTCCGTCTCTGAATTTTGTGACAGTACAGGAAGTTTACAAAAATCACTGCTTGCTTGTTCATCGATAAATACTAGTGTATCTCAAGTTCAGTGTCAAAATGATAATACATTATCAAAATTACGAAAAACGAAAACTATAACGCGGGAATTAGTACACGGTGGCGTACATGTACATAGTTTCAAAGACAAAATGGTTTCCGAAGACGTTATTTACCAAGGTGAATGGAAAAAAGCTCCTAAAAGTATAGCTAAAAAGCAATCTAGTGAAATTGCTAAGGCAAAGAAGAAAATAATTTCAAAGAATAAAATACTTCATACGAAAGATAAATTGACAACAAATTCTACAGTAAATAAAAATAATCGTTTTCCTCAAAAACCAATCCAAGCAAAACACAAAGAAAACAGTAATGTACACAAGATTATAAGCACTGTTAACAAGAAGACAAAATCGGTTCAGAAAATATCAACCACGGTACGAGTTGACAAAAACGTGACAAAGGTACTCTATGGTTAGACTTAACTCAATCTATTTAAGGATTTAAATGAAATCTTAATATTTATAAATGTTTTAGGTTGTTTCGAAAATTACTGTAAGGTAAGCTGTGACATCGCTTTTTCATTCTTAATGAAGTATAGAAATTTTATAGTAATACTATCAGCAAACTTTAAAAACTTTTTTAAACTATTGTTTTTTACAGAACCCGTAAAACAAAAAGTATAAAGTCTTTTCCAAGTAAAAAAACAACAAAGTCTAATATTATCGCCAAAAACGATGTAGAAGTTTATAAAGAGAAATTTAAAAATTACCTACCACGATATTTAAGGAGAAAAATACAAGAAATGAATATGGAAAAAAATAGTACAAAAGTAAAAGCCGTTTTAGATAATAATATTAAAAATATGAATTATAAAATAGAGAATGAAGAAATTACTAAAAGCTTATTAAAAGTGCAAGACAATATGCAACATGATGTTGATTATTTAGTGTTTCAAAATGGAATAGATGTAGAACCCAGTATTGATAAAGAATTGATTTTATCTTCTGAACAAACTAATACTGTAATCAAATATGAATGTAGTCCACAATCACACAATAGTTCCACTTGTTCATCACCCAATAGCGTAGCAACAGTGCGACCCATAGCTCAAAATAGAATTATGACCAATTATAAAAATAGCAGGTCAGAACAAAGTAATTCTGGTTTGAAACCAGAATTTACTTCATCAAAATACAAATATCAAACACATTACAAATCCAATAAAAAAGGCCAGATAGACTTGACACCGAAAGCTTATAATAACAAAGAAAACATTCCACAATCTTCAAAAAACATAATATCTAAGACGAACAAATCTACAAAGACAAGTAAAAGCATATTCAAAGGCAAAAATAAGAATGTTCTAATGCATAATAATGAACACGTCACAATAAAAAAGGCTTCGTCTACAAAATTTTCTAAAAGACCTCTAAAAAAATCTTTCACACCCCTAAATAATAAAAATAAAAATGAAAAAGATTTAAATATTCTTGATTGTTGCAATTCTAAGGACGTATTAATAACAGAGAATATTAATATTGAAAATGAAAACATCAGCACGTCTACTTCAGACGCAAATGATAGTGTAGGGGAGTTAATATCTCTTGAAAAACTATCACTTGATGAGATAAATAACGAAAGTTCTATGCAAAATGATTATGCTGAGACCTCCAAGCAATCGGTTCATGAAACTACGAGTAGTATAATGTCAGTCATACGAAAGTTACTTCAAGAAAAAATACAGTTAACCGAAAATAGATCGAAAGATAGCCTCATTTCCAATTCTGACACAGTAATCCTTAACGATGAACTTGACAGAAGTATTACTAGCAATTTATCGCCTATAAGTATAAAAACGGTTATAACTAATGAAGATCGTACGTCGGAAGTCTGTACGTCGGAAAGCGAATTGGAGACTCTAGATGCTTCTAATAATACAAATCAAAATCAATTTCTCTGGAATTACTCGGGAATAAAAACACCGGTCATGGAATTAGACTCGCTTTCCTATATGTCTGTCGCTTCGACATCTAATTCGAAATTTTCTGAATACTATTTAGCAGATAACGAACTTGATAACACTTTAATGACACAAGCGGATCATATATTAGATGAAAGCTCAGTACAAGAAATTTATGAGCCAAAGGAAGAAAACAAAAACTCTGTAAGCTTGCCTATTTTACAAATAATTTTATTATAAAAAGGTATTATTTGGAATATTTGAAATATTATATAGTTCTAAGAAAATATATATAAATTAATAACTTTACATAGACTAATTTTACGTATAATTCATACCTATCTGAAAGTTTTACTTTTTTAACTAAAAGTTTTTAAATGATAGGCAATAATTTGATTTATTTACAGATTGCAAGTGGATTTTTGGAAGTGCTTAGCGGATTCTCCGGGAATGTCGAAACATTACTTAGCGATAACGTTAACTTAACTGACTCTGAAATTGGTAGCCTTGCACTTACCTCAGCAAGACTCACTGTAATATACTTATTTATTATATATTCTTTTATAGTGAAAGTTCTTTAGAATCGTTATATTTTGAAGCTTAATGTAACGAAAATGCATCACGATGAAAAACAAACATAAATGTATAGGATTAAGTTGGCGAGAGAATGAGATAGTTAATACAAAAAGCGGCGTGAGGTCGTTAATTATTTTAGATTAACATAAGAAATAATTTTAAATAAAAATTTTAAGAAAGTGGAAAGTAGGAAAGTGGGGAACGGACATGTTGAAAGAGAATGGAGTGTCTTAACACTAGGTTCTCTTGTTCCCTCTGCCTAACCCGCTATATGCGGGATAAAGCGTGAAATTAAAAAAAAAAATAAGTTTGGGAAAAAAATATATAAGAATAACAAATTTTACAATTATTCTAGTACTATGAAATATAGAGAATGTTCGTCTCATTCTCCCGTAAGCTATATTGTCTAGATATTTTCATGATATTATATAGGCATCAGAAGAATTATTTGCCTCCGGCCGATCCTCCGATACTTACGAGTCGTGTTTCTTTGATGATGACACTTACGTACCTAATTGGCTATTTGATGTAATGAGCCAACAACAATCGGTAAGCTTTGTTATGGATTAAATTATTATTGAATAGTATTTTTTATCATCATGAATGGCCTAATGAGAACAATACATTCTTTATTTAAATTTAAAACATGCATGGGTAAAGGTGAATTGTTGCAAAAGTTGCGTTTCGAGAAAACAATGTTTTTGGATTTTAAAAAGTTTTTTTATGGATCAATTTTTGTACGCCCTACACTTTTCTTGTGTGCCATCGTAGATTATTTTGATAAAACAATACCTATATCTTTTTCACAAAATTTTATTAATAAAATTATTAATATAATATCCAAAGACTTTTAAAGTTCTAAAATTGAGTTTCAAGATTTCAAAAAGAGTTTTCTGTGGATGATTTTTTGCGCACCATAGACTTTTCTTGTGTGCCTTTGTCATTTTTTCTAAAAAGTAATAACTTTTTCACGAAGAAAATTTAAATAATTATTTTGCACAAAGTTTTATTGTTTTATTAATAAAATCCTTAATATAATAACAAAAAAAAGAGAGTTTTAAAGTTCTAAAAGAACATGTTTCTATACAACCTAACAAAATCAAAGAAGTCTTTACAACAATTTTAATTACCAAATCAGAATGAAGAATCAGATGCTTTAGATGAACAGTTAGGAGAAGCAATATTAGACGCTAACGGTAATGTATTGGAGCCGGGTGTGGGGGCTGCGTCTGGTGCGGGCGACGGTAAAGGCATTCACAGCGACAACTCTCAAGACAGCTCCGGGAGGGGAACTTCTTTGAGTTCCACGGCATCATCTGGACCGGAAAACGAGGTATTTAATGACCCAGTTGATGCGTAGAATATGCGTTGCCTTGGCAACGTGTTTGTCACCTCATACACAAGAGTTTCTGAAACATACTAAGTAGTAGTCGTAGTCTGTAATATAGGGCAATGTGTATATAAATCAGTATTTAAATAATATATTGTGGTATTTTTTGGTATACTTTAAAAATGTCAATTCAGTTAACCTTAAAGAGCCCTAGACATGTCTGTTTGAACTTGTTTTAAGTTTAAAATAGTTTTTATGCTTATGACTGTAACGTACCCATTTAAATCTGCCAGAGATGTACGCAACTTTACCAAATGGGCGTAATATGGAAAGTGGATTAAATATCATTATGTGGTTTCTGACATGCTTAAAAATGTGTTAAATTTATTCACTTAACTGACTTCAAAAAAGGAGTAGTTTATCTATTGGACTAGTTTTTTTAATGTGTTTTATCGTATAACTTCTTACTGAGTGAACCAATTTTGAGGTTATTTTTTTAAATGATAGCTAGTGCTTCTCATGTCCCGTTTAAATTAGTTAAGATTTGATGAATAGTTTTTGAGTTATTTGTAATAATGTTATTTTTTTGTGCATTTTATTACATGTTGGTTATCTTCTAAGGTTAAAATATTAATTATCATATTTATCAGGCTATACTGATTGACCTCTCAACTGTTGCTCCATTTGAACCATTAAACGCTTCATCGATGAGCACATCCGAGGAAACCGATGTTACAGATCATAATGACAGTATGTATGAAATTATAAGTGTTTCAGCTTTATGATTTTTCCCGTACAAGAGAAAACCTAGTGTCAAGACACTCCGTTCTCTATCCGAAATCTAGATATTGCGTGTTGAGTGACATAATTCAACGCTGCGCTTTATCTTTCCAGATTGGGAATATGGAAATAATTTAAATATAATCAACCCCCGAGTTAAAATTACATGACTATTTAAATTATTGACACTATTCCACTGCGCCATGATGGTCAAAGTCAGTTTAGTGTTAATTTGAAATATATAAATGATAAAAATATATATGAAAGTATTTGTTGAGTGAATAGGGAATCCTACAATCGATTGAATGTGTTACCGTGGTATACTTGGGATTTGCCTGTTTGTGTCAAATTAGAATATTAATAATTAATTAATTATAGGAAAATTTTAAATTTATTTTCAATGACAACGGTCTCGGTAAGGATATGGGATGTGTTTGAAATATTACACATTTAAAAAAATTGAAATAAAATATCACAAATTATCGAGGAAATGTCTTTTTTGCATTTATTCATATTGTACAATCTTATAATATGATCCGTTCTGCAAAATTTTACACGCGAGCAAGAATTCATATATAAAACAGTAGCTCTTTCGTATTGTACATAACCATTTTACCAGTAGGTATAGTGAAAACATGCGTATAGTATTTAGTTTTAGGATAATAAATTACTTATGACTAATTTTAAATTTTGGTTCTTTATTAATACAATATCAATAGTATGCACTATTCTGGAAAGTTGGCTCTTACCAAAAAAACATTTCTATGGTGCACTCTCGATGCCGATGAACTTTCTATGCTAGATTTACAGTTATTATTACCGATTTAATACAAAAGTTGAACCTTGGTAAAGCGTTTACACAGATACAAGGCAGGCATAACATCCGACACCACGCTTAACTCACTTCGCTTTCAAAACGGACTAACGGTTCGCGTAAGCGGAAGGCTCTCTTACAGGTTACGTCAACTTGCGAACGATACATGTATCAATATTTATTTATATGCATTAACTTAGTCGGTCTATCTGTTACATTATAATATATCACATTATACAGGCCAGTACGAATTGAGTGGAACCGTCTCCCTAAAGTTTCCATTATATTGCGAATACCGTAAGCAATTGAACCGAACAAACTATTAATAATTATTTTTTTATCTTATTCTAATTTGTTTACTTTGGCCTGCTTGGCATTAAAAGAATATTTTTTCAGTTACGCTCACTTAGATAGGTACGTGTTTGTCGCAGTGACCTAGCTCATCTAGCTGTATCTCAAAAACGAAATGAGTTAAAACAGTAATTGATAACAATTTATTACAATAAAATGATTTAACAAATTCATATTAAAGTGTAATTATTATAATGCACTAAGAAAAAGTGATATTATAAGTAGACTGTACTATGCGAGTTACATGAATGAAACAAACCTTAGACGTGTATGAACATACGTATAGAAAATCGAAAGACAATACGAATATTCGACACAGTGCTGTGTTATCGAATGATAAAAAACGTATAAGAATATTGAAATGCCCTTATCTATAGTAGTTAAGGTAACTTCCTATTACACCAAACGTTTTTTTATTATTTTAAGGCAGTGAAACACCCAACTTAAATTCCAGGACAGTTGGGGACGAGATTACCTAGCTAACATTAATATCAACTAGTTCATATCACTAGACATTTTCACATACGACCTCTACAAATCGGCCGCGTTATATATTACAATATTTACACGTCTTAACGTATGCGTATGTATTTAAGAGGGCATCACGAACACTAAAGCAGGACGCACTCTGCAACTCTAATACCACTCAGTCATTGAAAGTCCATCGGCTTATTGTAACCTAACACCCCAATTACAAATGACAGAACGAAAATATTCATACATCTATACAATAACAATATAAATATACATAATGAGTCAATCACTTTAAATGAGAAAACTACATAGAAGAAATCTAAGACTCTGAGATCGGGGTAACAAGACTACACTTTATGAGACGCGCTTTCTGACGCGAACAATCAAAATAAACAATAACCTTCTTATTATCCACTAAATAACTTCCTATTATAATAATATCATGTGTGTAAATCAGATGTGCAATTTCTTATGTTGTCTATAAAGACGTGAACTTTAACTTTGTTGTATGTAACGTTACTTTGAAATCAGTTTTCTCATTTATAACAAAACTCAAGAAATTGCAATCTGATTAAAATCGAATAGAACTTATAAACGAATTACAACAACTCAATAGGTAATAACATAATATAGTCAGTATAACATTTTGTACTATAAACATAACGTAGGTAAAGTTGAAAACAATTATATTAAATTCTACAGCTTGCTCACTATCTTTGCTGTGAACAACAACAGTCGAAATAGATATATTGAAAAGTGATAACCTTTTTGATTAAGATTCTATTGAAAACGAGTTGCGGGTAAAAGATTATACGAACTCTTATTGTGCACAACAATTCGAGAAATCACTTCATATTACAAGTCTATATACCAAATATCAGAATCAAGAGTATTAAATGAAATATTGACAATGTGCTATCCACAAGATGCTTATATCGCTCCGAAGAAAACACGCAACGCGTGGCTGCGTATGATTGATACAAAAAACTAAGTTTCATTACAAAATTTGTACCTACAATCACTGCTAGTCAAAGAACCTTGCAATCATTATTCAAAAAGAATTTAGTCACAAGACATGCATAACATTAAATAAACAATTAGAATTTATTGAAAAACAATTTTAGATAGCTGCAACATACGTTTGCTAACAGTTAAATTCTTTCCGACACAGCATCTCTGAAATAAACAACTTTCTTATGCAATCACACAGTTCTAATAATAAATCTCATTCATAAAATTGTTATCACAGAAAATTATGTATTTACAATTTTGTCGTATTAAGTACGTAACCTATAATAGTAACAGCATGTCTCGTAACATGGGCTTACGATTTAACCTCGAACATTGAATATTGCCTTGACAAATGAATTTTTACACGTAGACTTCGAAAACACATTCAAACTAGGTTTATATTTAAGTAAAGCTTCCTGGATGTAAATTTAATTATTGGGACAAGTAGAAAACATTTAAAAACAATTTTTATCAATTAACTTACGAATCGTTAAAAGATACTTGGCATTTGTAATACAATAGTAACGTTCGAGGCGTTCACGCATTGGTGAATATGAAAATGGATCTTAATTACCAGGTGTTATATGATGAGCATCTTAGTAAAGTTTTAATCGGTTTACAACTTTGTCACGATTGCTAAGAAACAACTGAAACGGTGTCTTGTACGCATATGAAAAGTTGTAAGCCAACAGGTAATAATCTAGTCGATGGCGGTGTTGATTTTGTGCCTGGTCATCATTTACTTAGAACATTATTACGTTACAGGTTCAAAATTCAAATTGCTGATAATATAAAGCTTAATGTAAAGCTGTTGGAGCTAATCAATAAAAATTTATATTAATAATGAAATCTTGAATTATAAATTTATTAATCACAGTGAACACTATGGGATTAGGTTTTATTCAACTTTTTATAATAATTACATTAATATTCTACAGTTTAAAGTCAATTTTGAAGATAATCTGGATGTCGTTTACATTTTAATGCTGATATTCTATTAAAATTTTCAAAATTTAAACAGTTTTAATATAATATGTACTTGGTCTATGGATGATTAAATATTATCTAAACAATAGTATGTACTCTCCTTAACCAGGCGACAAAATCTATATAAACAATATCATTATTACTCCAGTCAAGGGACTCCTTAGAACATCTTGTCACATTTGGTCCGATAGACTTTGCGACCGTGGATAGGTCAACTGCTAGTACCGGGGATTTAGTTTGGAGGCACTATTTTGTTACTAATATTAGCTATATATTTCTCTTCCCAAAATGATCACGACAACAACCGTCATCGCCAAATGTAACAAAATAAATTAAGTAGCCTATTGACTGGCCTACACACGATTTAACAATTTAAGTAATATAATGCAGAAATTCTTTAAAGTTTACATATAATTCATATTTATTTAGTTAATTGTATTAAATTTAAATAACATAGATATAAAGCACTTGGGGGAAGGACAGCAAATTCAATAAAAAATGTTTAATTATTTATTTAGTATATATTAACTAATCGTAAGTAAAAATTATTCGCTATGTAAATATTTATACATTTCTAGTATTAATTTGTTTCGACGATGAAATGCTAGACTCTCCCAACGTCTAACTTGAACATGAAACGAAGTCGGCGAGGCGCGAGCGGGGAGCGGGGCCGCGGGCGTGGACCGCCGCGCTCGCCGCCTGGCGCGGACCGTCTCAGCAGGCGTATATTATGTAGACTTTATGAAGTGCAAATTTAATATAGAAACTTTACTTTTACGATACAGACTAATAATTTATTCATTTATGTAAAAATCCTAGCGCAAACGAAGTTTGCCTGGCACTGTTTTATATTCGATAACCTTAACCGTAATATAAATCAAAGAGTAAAATTTTAGCGAATTAAAAATTAAATTTTCCAAAACTTTGTAAAATACTAGAATTCGGACGCTCGGCGGCGGCGGCCGGTCCGGCGCGTCCGGTCGGTGAGCGACAGTCGTCCGTGACTAACACACGAGCACAGCGAGTCCGGGCGCGAGTCAGAAGGTGTGCGCGTGCGGCGCGAGCGGCGCGCGCGGGGCGGGGTCGGGCGGCGCGCGCACGTCCCGCTGGGAGCGCGCGCGGCGGCGCCGCTAGCACCAGTCGTCCTCGTCCGAGTCGGAGTGCCGCGCGCGCGGCTTGTACCCGTTGGGCAGGCGCGGCGCGGCCGGCGAGGGCAGAGCGCGCGCGCCGCCGCCGCGCCCCATCGCCAGCGCCGCCTCGTAGCTCAGCGGCGCCTCGTACGACCGCCCGCCGCGCTCCGACTCGTAGCCCCAACCGCGCCTGCCGAACTCACGCCCGGTTTCATTCACACTTAGAACAAACGATTGACATACGCAATTATACATTACATACGCTCTACGCAGATAAAATACGACGAAGTTCCACTCACCTTTCTCTAGATCTATAATCTCTGTGTATCAGTCTTTCAACTTCTCGACCGTACTCGTACTCGTCGTGTAGAGGCTCTAATGGTTCTCGAGTTGTATGCCTCAATGATAACTAGTACAGAGAAAACCAATTAGGGCACCCTGATATTAAAATTATATTCTAGAACATAAATTCAAATAACTGGCGCATCAAGATGGAAAGTTTCTAATTTAACAGTAAAAAATGGCATCCAAAATATTTGGTATTGTTGGTAGGTAGTTAAAATGATGATAAGAGATGAAAATATAAATACTTAAATTAAATTCTTGCCTACCTTTAAACCCTGAAAGATACCTTAGAAGAAACTTTTAACATTTAGCTAAGTAACAATAATTCAGATAATCAGAACCATTTTATAAAATTCTTGTACATTGCGGGCATTTGCTTACGTGCGAGGGGCTGTGGCTAATTCTGCTGAATGGCTGTTGTTTAACATGTAACGTGGACGGCTTAGTGGGCGTCGGAGGGAGCTGCCGGCCACGGCCGCGTTTACCTCCCTCTCGCTCCCACGACCGCTCCCGCCACTCCCGCCATTCGCGCTCCCTGTCCCGCTCACGTTCACCACCTATTGATGCCCAAACTGCTCTTTGAATAATTTGAGCGTTCTCATTTCTGGCCAACTGCACCACAATCAGCCAGACAAGCGTAACATGATATGATTAAGGCGTAATATAATTATATGAAAGAAGTAAAGAAAGATAAAATCAATCAAAGAAAATCATATAGCCGGGAATAACGAACAGATGTGCAAACAATTTTCTTATGGATATCGCCGCAACTTTTCTTTGCAAGCTTCCCCCACATGTATTTCATGCGCACAGCTTTCAACGACATCGATTATCTTAAAAATCTTATCTTGTCAAACAATTTTTTCCAAATGAGCAAAGGGTCTCTCAGATCGCTTAAAGGTAGAATTTCGGAACTCAGACCCTTTACTTTACAATAGGTAATTTATATAGTTAAAGGATTTTCATTTTAGGATTGGACTGAAAATTAATATTTCTATCAAACGTGATATCTTATCGTAATATTTCGGGGTATTGGATGTGCCGCCTTGCAAAGTTTATATATGAATCGTGATATTATGATAAACATTGTTAAGAGCCACATCTGAAAACAGAAAGTGTTTTTTTTTTAAGTAGTGTTTGGTGTGAGTAGTTTCAGTGGTGTCTCTTAGTACTTTGATTGCGTAAAGCAAACTGGGTATTCTGTAAAGTGTGTGGTCCAGTGTGTGGCGAGTGGATCTCACCGTAGGTGTGGTGTGGCGGGCTGGGCGATCGCGAGGGCTGGCTCAGGCTGGTCGTGGGGTACGGCGCCCTCCACTCCTTCCCTGCTGTCAGGAATACCTTCATGTACCTTCCACCACGCTTTACCCTATCCCCGTCGGATTACCGACCTAATTTCTTTACTCAAAAAGGTGACTCTAAAAGTTTTGAATATCTGGCAAAGGTTAATTAAGATAGTAAAGGAGGAGGTTGGATATCAAAGGAATGGAATGTTGCTCAGTTTGGAGTTAAGTGTGTCCATATGTTTTATAGTATGCAGGACACAAAGCGTACAGTGTGTAGTACAAGAATTATATCTATATTCATTGTAGTTCAACAAAAAATAGAAAATCTATTATTTTTTCATCAAGCGTTTGCATGCTGCATGATGTGTTCGAAGTTAATTTATGCATGCGCTTCAGGCATTATATAGAATTTGAATCAAAGCGTTGTGCGACCAAAAAGGGCACTCATTGGTATAGCATGCAGCAGGCAATACAATTTTGACACTATTGCGAATTTTATATTAGAAATCGTCACATGTCTGCCAATTGTATTAATACGCAAATCTCTTCTAGTTGGCACTAAATCATTATCTGATTCATTCGCTATCTAAGGTATACTTATATAATTAACTATATAATATTATTAAACAATAGGTATAGCCTGATGGTAAGTTTTCATTAATATGTATGGTAAGTTTTAATAAACAGATGCACACAAATGAGCAATAATCTCAATAGAGCTAAGTCTCAACTACAAAAGTATATTTTACAGAACTAGCTTTGTGATATAGTTAACAAGGCTAAGACAAACAATTTTTATCTAATATTAAGAATTCATATAGTCGCAGCTCAATGGCTTTGCTCACTGAGAATCTTACGTCTACGTCTACGGAACATGAGTATCTACAACTACTTTAAAGCTAAGGTTCCCATCTTCTCACAAAACTTTCAGAGTACCTTCATGAGAAGAAAAATGTTTGCAAAACTGTTTCAATTTTATAAACTAAGTCTAAATGAAAGATAATAAGTATGCTTATGGTTACATTATGCGTGAATACTATATGAAAAAAATGGGAATAATAATTATCGAATGCGAGAAAGTAGCTTTTTAAGGCTTAAGAATTATCGTGATACTTTCAACAATGGTTATTAATTTAACAATTTTGTTTGCATTAGCATTAAGCTAGTGAATCTGCTGACATTAAATAAAGGTAAAATAAATATACTAAAAATAAAATAAATCAAAGGGGCGATAAATCATTATATTATAAGATGAATATTCTAAGGATATCAGTAGATTCACTTTAGATGTGGTATTATAAAAATTTTATATTTTACTATATATTTATGAGCATTTTAGCTTACGTTTAAGAATTAAAGGAACCTACCATGTGGGTGGTAGTGATGAGGCGCTCTATGCGTACGGCCATGTCTTTGATGTTCGTGTTTGACTATCTCGACGACATTGTTAACTGTATCGGAGAAGCCAATCTCGTGGTGGTAGCCTCCGTAATGCCCTCGCCGTCTTGGACTTGGGGACCGTCTAGAGAATATTATATTACTCCTTAAAATTGTCACATATAAAATATAAATATAATAAATATTTGTTGAGAATAAATCTATGAAAGAAAGACATTGTTGAAGTCATTCCCAATATCGTAGTGTAAGATAATAAAAACAACTGATTTATTGGTTATTAGTAAATTATTTTTAGTATCATGCAAAATATCCATAACATAATAATTAGTATGGTTAATCCTGTTTTAATATGTCTAGCATATTGCATGCTTCAGACATACCGTGAATTACTACGATATCTTCTAGATCAATTTCTTCTTCGATGACACTAAAATTAAATAATAATTAAAAAAAACCAAAAGGATCAACATTTAAATAAATAAACAAATTATAACAGAACAGTTTTTATGTATTTATATTTTGACTTACCTTAAACTAGACGATCTTCCATGATGTCCATTTTGGTATGCATGTGGTGGCTGTAACCTTGCTTCGTCTAATGATTCCATGGACGCATGATGAGATCCCACGTCTTGTAACTCCAGCACCTAAAGTATGAAATTGATTATATTTTTGCTCCTTTTAAAAGTTCTTGGTTGTTTCGCGTCTCTAAGGCTCAAATGCATTTACTGTCCCATATTTACAAAATGGTCTAAATAAACAACACCGATGCACTTAGTGTGCCTAAATACTTTGCAGTGCATGCAATTGTGCTCGTGCATACGAATCTATTATACACATCGAATACTTACCCACAACGAGTGGTTAGATCTACTAGTAAGAAACTTTATAATTATTATCATGCCATATTGTTTAGTTTTTCATGCATTTATTAAAATTGTAGATTTAAGAGTAATTCTGTTAGAAGTTTTACGTATGAAGATGACAGTATTGTTAATGTGTATGTGTAACGGTCATGAAAAGTGCTGTGTCTAAATAACAACAATTTTAGTATTATCCCTAATTTATAAAAATTAAACATATATCATTCACTATATTTACCTAATCAAGTAGACATTCGTTATACAAACATCAATAATCTACAAAAATACTGCGTTATTACATTGAAAAAAATTACCTAAACATCAACAACCTGTAAATATTAAACCAAAAGAATTTATCAGTACAACATAATCTATATAGGAAGAGACGTGTAATGGGCCTAAGCCCCTAATGTTATACCATACTTTAGACCTACAAAAATAAGGGTTATAGTATATAAGCTAAACGACGAAACGAGGAACATAATTGATTACAATATCTTCATTAGGACAACACATCGAAACAGCGAGACTAACAATGTTACAACACCAACTATCTAGAGCAAAGAAATGTTTTAATAAAGTTAATACTGTAGTACACCCATAAGAACAGTTCAGCCATCGAACACCTTAACCCATAACATTACAGATAACAGATATATACTAGGTATTGATAATGCCAATTCAATCTGGTTGTAAAGAATTTGGAAGAGTTTTGTTCGTGTACGATCTTGGACTAGCATTGCGCTGAAAGTGCGCCAAGATTTTATTACATTTATAATGATTGGGTCAATATGTTCACCAACGGTATTCACCTTTTTGTTGTTCCTGAAACAAAGGAAACAATATTATAGATGATATATTTCGCTGTAATACTACAAGAAAAATTATCTTAATAATTGAATCGGTGAGTGCAGAAACAATGTAAGTCACAAAAATAGCAAAAACGCTAGTTTACACACTTTTTTCTCCCTCCTGCAAAATTTGAAAATCCGGGCTTACGTTGTTTCTGCATTCACAGATTTAACTAACGTAAAAATGTACAAAATATAAACTTGAAATGATTTTTAAAATACTTTAATAATGAAAACCTCTTGTACATTATAAATCATACACATATTAATTGAGTTGGTAAATATACACATATTAATTGACTTACTTGAATGATCTTCTTGTTGAACGTTTCGCGAGGTTGGCTATAGTATGAGGATCTTCATGGTGGCCCTCTCCAATCCCTGGTATCTCATGGCTCAAAGAACCTGTCCTCGAACCCGGGACCAACCCGGCCGCCGCAGCATCCAGCAGGCAGTTTAAGATCGACGCCTTCTGCACCACGCACCCCACATCATCCCACTCTCCCAAAACTTGCGCAATCTCATGTCACCATATACCGATACCATTTCAATATAACACACTACCTACATGAGTATGCGCAAACCTCCTAAACAATACATATCCATGCTGGAGTCGTTTGTGTCATTTCTGTTCGTGTTCTGTGTAAAGTACTATGGACCATGACCATGAAATCGAACATGGAATGTCATTGTCGTGTTAGGAATGAGAATCTGTTTGAAATCTATAAGACCCCTACATCTTTTTATGTCTCGAGTAAATGTTGTCATATTCGGTGATGAATACTCTGTAACATGAAAAACTTCGGAGAAATGTGTAATTGCGGAGAGCTGTAATGGATAAAAGCATATTTGTATATATTTAGTGCTTTTAATTATGTGCATTTTGAAGCCAGAGACAAATCGCCATTTGGCAACTTCAATTTTTGGATTAACGATGGTTTATATACGTATATTATAGATATGATGACAGATTTTAGGTATATACAGTCTCTGATCATTGCAGCATGCGTATGTTTCATTTACAAATGCTTAAATCTTCACGCTTTATTATTTTATTTAGTGTTTGCAAATAATAGCATAGCGAAGAAGCGTTGAGGTGGATTCACAATAAAATCAACACATCAGGCTTCTATAATGATACAAATTGAGCCAAAATGTAATTTAAATAAACTGAAATAGTAAAAGTAAAATTTGATAGAAAATTGTATTAGAAAATAAGTAAAGTAGAATAAATCATGCACGCTTGCAAGTAATAGTAATGTTGAAATATCACAATTGTAAATAAAAAAAATTCAATATATTTAAAAATAGCGAACGAGTCGGAAAAACACTGCACTAATGGGAAAAGACATCTACGTAAAGACAATTCTATAGCTACAGAAACTCCTAAGGATTAACACACAAACTCGCCTACTACACTATTTACGAATTTTGCAACTATAGGACAGGTCACAAATATGATTTGATTGTGGCTTACTACAACCTAACGGTTTTTTTGGACAAATATGTGTATACATGAAGTCATCACAGTTTTGTCCACGCTACCAAGGTGATGTGCGTCAGTAACTATCGCTAAATCTGTTAAAGTTGCTAATTACTAATATTTCAAATCACTCTAGTAAAAATGATTAAAGATCTTCGTGGACCATCGTGTTATTCGGTCGCTATTTTTGTAATTGTATTTCAAAAAAACTTTATTCAAACACGATGCGGAAGAAGTTTATATAAAAACAAATGCATAAATAAATGTTCTATAATAGTGCAAGAAAAAGGTAGTCAAAGTTTCGTTCCTTAAAACATTAAATACTACCGGCTGATTGGCCGTAGGGCTATTCTCGCTGAATGCCTGAAAAGTAAACCACCAATGTAGTCGACTCATTTAGAGTCGATTTCAACTAAAGTGATATTGTATTGTTGTTAAATGTTTATAATTTTCAAACTCGTCTCGTTATAAATAGCCAATCACCCTTTGGTGGTTCAATTCTGTTCAAGGCTAACAATGTTATAGAAGCCTTAATATACAACAATACACCCACGGGACGATTACAACAAACTATAGTTATCTAACTATTAAGTGTATTCCATAAATCTAAACATAGGGAGTTTAAGGGTCCATCAACAAACACTACTTTAATCGTGAATTTAATAATCCTAACGACGAAAATTTATACTTGGCTCAACTTTACTAAAAGTGTGCAGAAACATACATTTCAATTTAGCCACACACGTTAATCGACTTCAGTTGAACTACGCCTAAAGTAATTAAACTTTGCAATTTTAATAAGTAACCACGTGGAAGGAAATATAAAAACGACAGGGTGCATAGACTCTAACGACAACTTGATGACTTACCGGAACCTTTGGCTCGTTCTTGCCAAACCTAGTCGATCTCCAACTCTCTAGGATGAGAAGTCCTGCGTAAATCTTTCCAACCGTAAGTTTTCCTGCATTGAGAACATCTTTTCGAGGCACCAGCAAATCTAGCATCTTCTTCGCTTGTAGCGGCCAAATGTTTGTTATTGTTTCCCTGAGCTCTTCATCAGCTTGGTCCATTTCTTCAGCTACAATATGCATTAAAATTACTTCATAATAAATGTCACAATACGTACAATTCGTTGTTTTTATGTAACCGAGTGCCTTAATTATTAATTATTAGAGTATTAGCGCAGTCACATACGAGTACAATTTTTAACAATTATTTCATAGACACATACTCGTACTTAGAAAATATCTTTAGAAGAAAATATATTGCTTGTATTAAATTTATATTCATATTATAGTTAAAATGTTACCGGATCTCATTTTAATGCTGAGGTTTTCTCGGATTAAGGCAAAGAGTGTAGTAGTGAAGTTGACTTTCCCCTCTTCGTCCAATGGCATGTTCATTCTTATTAACTTCTTGTATGCTAGTCTGTTAGGACACTTATTACCGAAACCTAAAGGCGGATCCATATTCTTCAGCATATCGTACATTTCTGTGTAATGAATCTTTCCTCTGGAATAAACAATATTATAAAATTAAATATAGATATACAAAATAATTAAACTATATAAATAAAGATTTGCGTATATATTTACGTGGCATTTGGATCATATTCTGCCCATATTCTAACGAATTCGTCCAAATGATGCGCTCCTAAGATGGACGAGTCTCTTGTTAAGTAGTCGAAATTATCCATAATGACGGCAACGAACAAATTCAACATCTGGAAATTATAAAATTTAGATTTGACATAATTTTCTATGATTAAAATTCAATAGTTAAAAATTTATACCCACAAGAAAAGAGCAGAAGAATATGAATGACACGAAATACGCATATGCAAGTGTACTTCCGCAGGGTTCGTTGGCGGACTTTTCTGCCGCTTTGTCGCACTTGGCTGGTTTAAGGCAAGCTAACATTATATTTGGCCACGATTCACCCGTAGCACACCTGGAAGTTTAAGCATAAAATTTAAATGGTTAATTAAAGTATTTTATTTTCAGTATTAACTTTCTAGATAGAATTAAGAAGGGTTTTTAATAACTTCAAAATTTATTATTTATAATACTTTAAGTGAAATAAGACAGTTACTAGAACGAAATGGTTAAATCTTTTCAAACTTACCTAAATAATAACATGAGCGCTTGTATAAAACTTCTAAAGTTGTTATGTCTGTTCATATCAGATTCTGCTGCTAATTCTATATTACCAAACACCTGTACAGAAAGCAGTTATATTAATTATATGATTTTATTTAGATAAAATAGCAGTATTAATACTAAAAGGTCAAATAGGCGATTCACAATTAGTAGACAAAAACGATTATGTTACATATAATATGAAAATTACAGAAATTCATCATGTCAAAGATTACCTGCATCCCGATAATGGCGTAGATAAAGAATAACATTGCGATTAGAAGGCACACATAGGGTAAGGCTTTAAAACTCTGAACGAACGTCCAAAGAAGTATTCGAATAGTATAGCCCTGTCGAAGCAGCTTGATCAGTCGCGCGGCTCGAAAAAGGCGGAGGAAACCTACGTTGAATGTGTTCTCCTGAAATATTTACATGAAATACTTTAATTTTATGATATATATACATACATATAAATTATAATCCAGTAAAATTGTAAAAATAAATGACCAATTCTAATTGATACAAAGCCAATTCATTCACCCTCAGTATTTAGCAAGTAATTTATTAAAGCATAAATATTGTAGTTGAAATTACATACTCTATGACAACCTAAGAAGAAATAAAATATTATTTCAATCTGATACATTTAACTAACCTACTGTTACAAATTACTTGAATAAATCTACTGGAACTGTAAGGAATTTTTGTATATTTTTTAAAAGCGAGGAATGGAACACAGTAATTTTAATATTGTGAGAGTCACAGGTCATGGAAGTTATTGGATACAATATAATGATTTAATCGAACAGGTAATTAAGTCGATTTATGTATGTATAAACATGTATTCACCATGTTTTTATAGGCATGTACTTTTGTGTACATAATAAATGCTCCTAATTTCTTTAAACTGTTTTAACACATCATCGGAGATAAGGTAAAACATAGTGAACTGTTATTAAATGATCGGAGCTCAAATATTTTAATATAAAAGAAGCTTGATATTTCAGCAGCTCTAATTTAACTATTAGCTAAAAAATTTTAAAATAGGACTTCAGAAAAATATGGATTGGCTATACTAGAATATCTAGCGAATCTGATGTGATATGGACAAGTATGACGTTTGATTCGACAGGGTAACTAGTAGTAAATGATTCTTCCATAATTGAGTAACACGACTAATTTTAAAATTCTAGCACTTCAAACATTATCTAGATTTATCAAACAAATAACACCAACTTCAAAAGTCTAAAACCACAAATCACACCTAGCACACGTTTCCTATTCGAAAGCTATAAAATAACTAGAGATCAAAATGTTAGAAACCTTCTAGCACTACCAAATATTAATTGGATATTTTAAATAAAACTCTAAACCACCAATAATTCGTTACAAAACATTCTAAGTTTTCCTAGCTATCAAAGGTTTAATTGTTTACCTGCTGACAGGATATGTCAGCACAGTTTTCAGCGAGGTCGCTCTGTAATCAGGATATATCTTAGAATTCATCAATATATCACAAAAGCAGAGACACTGTAAATAATAAATTAGTTACTAACATAACTTAACAAGTTCATAAAAAAGTTAATACTCACGCCAAATTCCATGATGAGGGCGTCAATAATACTTCCAATGACCGTAATAAAATCGAAAGTGTTCCAAGGATCTTTGAAAAAATTCTGTAATTATAAGTTAATGATTAATATTTTAGTGCGTATAATACTTAAAAAAATTAGAAACCAATGATATATTTTATCTTAAAAATGTAAATATATATGTAAGGATAAATTATAACTAGTATACAAATGTACGCTTTCCATATGTTTGGTATCAGAAGGAAAAAAAGGACGGGAGTTAGGATATCTCTCTTCATCTTCTATTTCATCAATATCTAAAAATGCCAAACTTCTTGCCTATAGTCTAAAAATGTAATTAGGTGTAAGTAAAATCTATTAAAAATTATTGTCATAAAATAAGCAGCATGTCATAAATGATCTATTAAATAGTTTTCTAGCTTTAAATATATTCAAGTCAGTATTGAATATTGAAATATATATAACTAAAATTAAATTATTCTGTATAAATACATGAACCTGATATTGAAGTTTCTCATAGAAAGAAATATTATTATTTCTTCATGCACCATTTGCAAATTCTACTTAGTATATAAAACAAAATACAAATATGACCATATGGTAAAAATATTTTTACCGTTTTAGTTATTAATTTTGCTATATAATTATAGAATGAGAATCTTCAATATTTTTTGATACAGATAAAAATCAGTTGGGCGTATCATAGCTTATTTATTATTAGTACATTTCAATTATTCTTACAATTAAGAACTAATTACAATAATTTTAATGTAATGTTAATCAAAAAGTGATTCATTCTTACCGTACATCCGAAGGCAATTAACTTCAAAACGGTCTCGAGGAGAAAGAAGAACGTAAAGACTATGTTCATGACTGTTAAGATGTCCATGAGTAGCGGTGGAGCCTCGTGAAACTAACACAAAACCAAGACCAATGTTTTTTAAGATAAAATCATTAATACTAAGCTAGATGCTAATAAAAAATTACGTACCAATTAATATTATTCTAAGAAACCTAAATAAAAACATTAGCCGAAACTGTTCTAGCATTTAGCTTCGTTCAAATAACGTAGTACGTTGCTAACCGCTATGTTTTAATATTACAAATATTATGATTGTTTTCAAGTACGTGTGTCTGTGTCTGTTTCTGTTGTGAGCTTCGATATCGAGCCAACATTTCAGTGTGTTATATTGTTTTGTTCCAGTCATTTGTGAATAGTGCACGTGTTTCATGCAGAGGCCACTGTTCATGCTGACATGCTGTCACAGATAACACTTATTACGATTTTATAGGTTTTTTAACAGTTTTGTCGTATAATAGTTTTAGTGGTACTAACCCCTTATATCCAGCCGTAGATGATGCCTCCAAAGAAGTTGCTTGGGAAATCTCACCTGAATATTAGCATCAGCAGCATACTAACATTTGTAGCAAGCGCTGTTAGAAACACAAGAGCTTTATAGATTTAGTGATGGACGCACATGTGCTACATGCAACAATAAAGGCCATGCTTCACAAGGAACAGCAATAAAATTATAGATACTATCAGAGAGAACTCAGTAGGGAATACGTGGAAAGGGTTAATATTTACTTGGCTAGAAATAATCCCACATACAGTCATGAAATACATAAAATATTATGTTATTAGCAGAAAGAGTACATTTGTAACATCAGTATTTTCCCTTCCTATCCGTTAAAACTCAATATGTGTCAGTTTTAACTGTGTAGCTTGTGTACTTACTTTGACACCGTAAGCGATGATTTTCAACACCGTTTCCACAGAAAACATTCCAGTAAACCCCATATTCGAATACTTGAGGATCTCCGCGTAGACGTCATTTTGATTATAGTACTGCCATTATGTGATGACGTGTCAGATAAACCCATGGCAATGAAAATATTTATTTGTTATTTGATGCGTACTACTGACTTCGATATAGAATAATATAGTATAAAAGTAATGTATGGAATGCAATTGTTAATGTTGTTAGAAGTTTTATTAAGGTTCTCATAAATAAACATAATATTGAACACAGTCAGATTAGGAGTAAAAAATCTAGGTAGCTACGTTGAAGATGAGTTTTAATGAATTCTAATTGATATTAAAAAAAAATAATATGCAATAAAATAAATATATATAAATAAATATGTGGTTAAATTTAAATGGCAAAATAAAATTACAATGGGGTTTAATGTGGTATCGGTGGTGATATTTTTGCATGTTCATTATTTATTTATTAAATTTTGTACCCTCGCTAACATTTTATAGTAATAAAAGTCACATGAACATAGACGTACATGAAGCAGCCCGAAGCCATTAAATTTTATTAGGCAGAAGGCCTTTCTACCAATCATGCAGATCTTTCACACAAAAGACAAGAATAGGGCTTTATAAGAATCATGCAACACGAACAACATGAATGGCTTTATTCGCGACCTGATTCTAGAGATATTGTGCATTCCCAAGCACGGATATACATAAAATAAAATGTGATAACTTTTGTGCCGAAAATGTGCAGGAAGGATAGGCATGTCGTGCATAAACACTTATACATAAATATTAATGAATAGCAAGCAAGGAACAGGATTGCACAACAGAAAACACAAATAAACAACGAAAATATTTGACGATACACTCGATGGTAATAATAGGCTCTGGTTCAAAAACGGCGCATTCCATTGCTGTGTACACTGACGCCGGAAAATAGAAATTTTGTGTAGTGTTAGTGTGAGTTATGTTTGTTATTTGGCAGCACTAACTTAGGCCAATATGAGACACGTACTGGTTTACGATTTTAAAGATATATTGTAGATTATAGATATATTACGCATACGGTAACGATTGCACGTTATGGATATATATACTTTTTACTTAAAGGTGCAAGCCGTCGTGATTCGTAGGGAAGGCGGCTAAACTATATTGTGCCTTGTGATTTATTCCAACGGTTTCCTCGTCTACTTGGTATAAGTGATCGCTGTCTACTTCTCACATATACTGTGCTTTGTTTGTTTAGTTCGTCGTAATTTTAAGTGTAAGTCATGAATATCAGAAAATATTGTAACAGAATCAATGTTATATTCGTCATATTCATAATATAATAGAATGAATACATACCTTCATCATGAGTAACAATGTGTTTAGCACAATAAGAGCCATGATGAAGTACTCAAAAGGCGTAGAGACTACTATTCTCCACACTTTGTACTTAAGGCTTCCCCTTCTACTTGGCATATACCTCTCTAAAGGTCGCGCTTCTATCGTGAAGTCTATACATGATTTCTAGAATAGTAATAATTAGAATAACATATATCTGGAAGATAAAATAAACATAAAAGATTAATAGATAAAGTTAAATTTACCTGATTCTTTTCTATTTCAGCGTCTTGTAATTCAGCTTCACCCTGCTCTTGAAATGTAATAATTATAAGAGCTACGAATATGTTGACAAAGAAGAACGGAAACACCACAAAGTAAACTATATAAAATATGGACATTTCTATTCGAAAATTTTGTATGGGTCCCCTGTCTTCGTAAGTGGCCGCCATTGAATTCTGTAAAACTCTGTAAATAAATAATTTAGATATTAAGAAACTTTTAAAACCATTAAAGGCTTAACTTAGATATTTTTTGATGTTTTATAATTTATGAATAAATAAAAGAGTTTTAGTCGATACTGGAGTAATATTGTAAACAAAATAAAAATCAACAGTAATATTAAATATGTAATAGTAGACAATGCATGCACTAAAAGGGAATATTTTAAAACACAATCAATTTTATTTGAATCAAAAAAGATTTGGACCTATTGGATATTGATAGGCGTAACGCTTTTTGTTGACTAAGCTGTATTAACAGATGTTTTAAGAACTCTTTTTTTTTTAATTCCATATTCTTATAAACCCAAGTATTATAGTGTATGATCAATAATTTAACAAAATTAAATATTATTTTAATTTAAAGAATAATAAATCTTACTGCGGCCAGCCTTCCCCCGTCTGCACCGCGAACAGCGTGAGCATGGCGGAGGCGACGTTGTCGTAGTGGAAGGATTGCGTCGTCCACTGGCGCTTCGCCACTCGCGGCAACAGGCTGTTTTGTTCGTACATAAAGTACGATCCTCTGTTAAATAATTATTGTTATGAGTAAAAGAATTAAAAAGCAGAATATTTGTAATTAAAAATATAGTTTTTTTCCTAATAAAGTTAAATAATGTACAGCGTGATGTTCCTCGACTCAATTCCCAGTCTCTAAAATAATATTAATACTAGAATATTACTTAAAAACACATGAACAAAAATAACATTAAAAGATAATTTAGTAATTGTATAAAACTTTCCGGAGGAAATGTACAGACTGGCGGAGAGTAGAAAATCTCTCACTGGTTTTGTTTTCTAGCCTTTTCTCTATCAGGAATAATGTTCTAAATTAAAAGTTTGACTTTATGGAGTTATGAAGTATTTGACTGTAAACGAGATTGTTGTGGGCACAGTAATTATTTATGGAAACATTCATAATTATAAATATCGTTTTCTCAGTAATGTTCTAGTTATTTGTACTTATTTTTACGTTATAGACGAGAGTCTAGTTTAATTACATAAAATAGTACTACAATCACGCTTATGACATAGCAAAATACATAAAGAAAAATAATAAAAAGATATTTTAGTGATTTTATGACACGAATTAATATATAACAAATTATTACTTACTGGCAGTCTTCAAATGTATTCTTACTGATATCGTTGCAGTGAAAAAATTTACCATTAAAAAGTTGTACCGCAATTACAGCGAATATGAATTGAAACAATATATACACAATGAGAATGTTTATGACATTTTTCAAAGAGTTCACAACACAGTCAAACACTGCTTTTAATTTTGGAACACGTTTTATAGTCTTTAAAGGTCTGAGCACTCTTAACACTCGTAACGATTTTATTGTGGACAGATTCTGCCCCGCCCCTTTTTTGACACCTCTGCAACAAAAATATTGATGTAAGTATAAGAAATTAATATATAAGAATATAATAAAATAAATCTAATATAAGGACATACTCGTATACGTATACTTGGATTGGAAATCAAAAGTTTTCGAGCCTAACATAGTATATGTTAGGCTCTAAAAGTTTTGATTTGCTCCTTGATTAGCTTTGTAGTAAGTTAAAAAAAAAATTTAGTAGGTTAATACTTTACATACATAATGTTATATACGAGTATATATTATACATGTAATATAATGAAATTTCACATGCAAAACTTAATGTTGAAGAATATCTGCCTGGCAATGAAACTGTTAGAGTAACGTTTCCGAAATTTCATATTAGATTTTACAACATATGTCTTATTATTAAGCATTATTTTAAATAAAGAAAATTTAAATATGCTAAGTACCATACAGATCTTAAAAATAAAAAAAAATATTAAATTTAATATTAAAAAAATATGTACACTCAAAATAAACGAATTATTCATATAAACAGGTCACAATAACTATTTTTTGCACAAAATTCTTCACCAATGTCACGTAGAATGGAAAACACACAATAGAAATTGGTAAATTCACAATAACTCACCCGATCTCAAAACCGAAGCTGACAAGGGCGCATATGACGACGGCGGCGTCCATGATGTTCCAGAGGTCGCGGAGGTACGCGCCCGGATGGAACAGGATGCCGAGGTCCACGATCTTGAGCAGCATCTCCACAGTGAACACGCCCGTGAACGCGTAGTCGAAGTAGTTTAACACTTTATTTCTGTTGATATTATATCATTAAGGACATATAATAAAAGATGAAAACGCATAGAGGACTATATACCTATCGGGACATATGAGTTGCTTTTTACTTTTAATTGCTGTAAAATAAAACATAAAGAATGCCTTATGTTAATATTGCTTATAAAAATATGATTAAATACTGTTTTTTTGGTTTGTTGGCTTAAAAATAAATATTATAACCAACCAATCATTCATTAAGATTTATTTTTTAAAAGTTTAAAAAGGTATAAATAATTTGTATAGATTTCCAATACGTGATTTTAAAATACGTTATATTACCTGTCACTCTCTTCGACTACGGGGTCTTCCGCTGCTAACGCCACAGAACTCATGCAAATTACTACCATGATAAAAAAATCAAAATATCTTAAATTTACTATCCAGTGTGCGCCTCGTCTAATGCTGTAACAATAAAAACAATTATTATATAGTATACAGTAATTTTACATATTAACTTTTTAAATGCCTGTCGTGGCGCAGAGGCACAAGCGTGCGACTGTAAACGCGACAGGTTGTGGGTTCGATTCTCACTCCAGGAATTGTAAAATTTAGTATTTTCATTTCTTGGGTTTGGTAATAAGGCAAAGCGCGGCGTTGAGTTCCGCCATTCAACACGCAATGCCTCGCACGCAATTCGGCGGAAAGTGGGGAACGGAATTGTTGAAAGAGAATGGAGTATCTTAACACTAGGTTCTCTGGTTTGGTGATACAGCGTGAAGTTGAAAAAAAAAAAACTTTTTAAATAAACTAATGTCTCCGATAACGCATTAACAACGTTCTACCTCTCTTCCTAACAACGTATATGTAATTTTATATAAACATTAATGTCATACCATGGTAGTGTGTGTAACATTTATTTTATCAATTTAATATATATTTTATGCATTACTTTAAAAAAATATTATCATTCTGCACTCTTTCCCTATATAAACTATAAATTTGCCAAGTTTCATGATCTCGTCTGAGTAATTTTCGTAAAAAGGGGTACAAAGTTTTTGCTTCACGTATTTATATCTAGATCACAAATTTAACTTACGGATTAGTAGGTGACAAAACAAACATGGACGAATATGGCAGCATTGGTTTTGGTCCATCTGGTATCTCTTCTTCATCTTTTTTGGCCTCTTCTTTCTTTTTGTTCTAAAAGTAATAAAAGCCATTAACATTACATAAATAAGATAGATATTTTGTAACTTCTTATTCTTCTGCAGCGCACTCTATAAACTATTCATAATATTGTCGTATTAGCATTTTAAATGTAATAAAAACAGAATTTTTCATAAAATCATAATTTAACATTCAGATCAAATATAAAAAAAAATGTTTTCTGGTTGTCAGACAGACATGCATTGCTAGAAGATAAGATTTGTAATAATCAAATAAAATGTCCAATTAATAAAAATAAGCAAAAATATAAAATCATTATAACTTAGCTGGTTCGGTTAAGACCGAAAAATTAAAACATTGACGGGACATAACATCCTATAAACGAAATTTCTTGCATCTATATCGAAAATATTGGAAATCTTCTCTCGACATTCGCCTCACAGAAGCACATTGATCCAGACGACTATACTTATAATATTGCTGATCTATTCCATATTAATGAACTAGCTTCATAATGTACTACTTATTAATAATGTCATACTATGACAATTTGTAGCGTGTTTAGCGTAAACATGTAATGAACAAAGTAGTCAACAATATTTTAAGCTACCACAACCATTGACGTTCAAGCAAATGCTTCGTTCAACTCTTTACCTTCCTACTCGCTGATGACTGACTAATGTCAAGAGGTGGTGATCCGTCCACCCCAAGTTTTTCCGATTCCTAATCAGTCGAAAAAACACTTAATTGGATGTCATTCATATTTGAAAATAAGTTACATATATATAATACACCTAAAGGTAATGGCTAAAATCCTTGAAGTGTGATAAGAGAAATATGTCTTTAAACCTAACATTAAATATGTATTACTTACTGCAAGTTTGTCTTCTTCGACTTGCTCCTCCTCAGCCGCTGTTAATTCCTGTAAATATAAAACGGCTACATTTACACAGAAAGCGGCGTCAAATTTACAATAGAGCTTCGACGTTGACACACAACCATTTAGAGTTTCACAGATACACATATGACAGATTTTGCTTAAGTTTAAATAAAAAACATAGTTTTGTTCATACTTATATATTAACTAAAGCAAAATCTATGGGATTATTGATTTAAATGATTACCTGAGCATTAGCCAAATTGTCGACGGCGATAGCAAGAAACACGTTCAACAGCGTGTAGTTGCCAAACAGTACAAGTATGACAAAATACAGTGAATAGATCATGCCACTTTGAATACCGCCTTGAGATTGGATTCCATCGTACATCACTTCGTTCCAATCCTCGCCTGTTAAAATCTGATAAAAAAACAAATAAGTAGAATACTCCAACTACCAACAGTAAAAATATTTTATAAAAAAATCATTCATCAGCCATATTCCTTTTTAGATGTTGAGCAAATCTTAATACTATACTTTGTCGAATCAGACTAGAATTTACTATTAAAATAAATTACTTCCACTATGAATTATAAGAAAATTATTAAATTCGTAAACACCTTTAGCCAAAGACGTTTAACTAAGCCATTATTGTAATATTTATTACTTATCATTGTTATGTTATCTTTATATAATATACCTGGAAGACAGTAAGCAGTGCGATCGGAAATGTATTGAAGTTTGTTGGGGGCGTGCCTCCTTCGAAGTTGAATTGTCCACCAAACAATTGCATCCCAAGCAGAGCGAAGATAAGAATGAACAAGAATAGAAGGAACAGCAACGAGATAATAGATCTCATTGAGTTTAGAAGAGATATCACAAGATTACGTAGCGACGACCAATATTTTGTGACCTGAAACATATTATTATTATTAGTAAGTAAAATAAAAAAGTGAAAACAATTGCAAAAATATTAAGTCATCTATAACGCTTGTCCTGGCGCAGAGGCACAAGCGTGCGACTATAAACGCGATAGGTTGTGGGTTCGAGTCCCACTCCAGGAAATGAACATTTTTCTCGCTCTGGTACAAGGCAAAACGCGGCGTAGTGTTCCGCCACTCCGCACGCAATGCCTCAATTCGGCGAAAAGTGGGGAACGGAGTGTCTTAACTCTAGTTTCCTCTGCCTACCCTGATAAATGCGGGATACAGAGTGAAACCATGTATGTATGTAAATAATCTATAGCAGCTTCACGCTTTGTGCCTGCTATGTGGGCATAGCAGGGTAATCAGAGTGCACCTTGTGTCAATACACTCCGTGACCTCCGCTCGGATTTGAGACATTGTACCATTTAACAAGTGGCGAAACTCAACGCCGCGTTTTGTCTTACCAGAGAAAAAAAATAATTTATAATTTATCGAAAATCATGTTAAAGTTATAGAAATAGTGAATCGGGAATAGAACCTTAAATATCCTCAACAATCTCAACGCCCTAAGGACAGAGAGACCGAAAGAGCCGCCCTTTACTTCTGACCACACCACTTCGAATATGGAGCCGGATATGACGACACAGTCGAAGCGGTTGAACGAGGACTCGAAGTAAATCCGCGGCCCGAGGGCATACATTTTCACCCACATCTCCATCATAAATAACCCCAAGAACACAAATTCGGCATAGTCTGCAAAAAGAAAACAATATTGAACACAAAAAATATATTTTTATAAGGTCCGATACCTAATATAAAAAAATCTACTAAGAAAGACGTAAATAATTGAAAATGGAACCAAATTATATTCTTGACTTTTTTTTTTTTTTTTTTTTTTATGGATAACGGATGGCAAACGAGCAGAAGGACCACCTGATGGTAAGTGGTTACCTTCGCCCATGAACATCTACACCACCAGAGATGTTGTAGATGCGTTGCCAACCTAGAGGATAGAGACGGAAGGGGAGGATAATGTAGTAGTCCGCTATCGGAACCACCACATTTTTGGGAAAGAATGGGTGGGAAAGGGGAAAACCTGGCTTACATGCCATCGAACCGGAACACATCACAAGATATTTGGCGGTTCGTCTTTGACATGATAGTGGTCATCTTTGACTTAGATACATATCGTTGTATTATGGCTAATTTATCCAAAAATCTTTATAAATCGTAACTTATGTGTTATTGTGATGTATGTATGATGCTAATATTATAATATAAAAGTTTGTTAGAATACATAAATGGATGTTTGTGACCCTTTCACGCTGAAGCTACTGAAGGGATCTAGATGAAACTTACAGTTATATGATGTACGTATAAGCTCAGGTAAAGCTGATAGCTTATTTTCTTTAGTTATAATAATGACATTATACCTACAAATACAGGTAAAAGCTTAACCTGAGAATTTTAGAAATAAAAAATTGTGATCAAGTATATTATTATTCTATAAAATTATTTTTTAAATATATAAATTTTTTTTATTTTTTTTTTAGCTTCACGCTGTATCCCGCACATAAACATTCCGTTCTCTTTTAACACTTTCGTTCCCCACTTCCCGCGAATTGAGGAATGCGTGCTGAATGGCGGAACTCAACGCCGCGCTTTGTTACCAGAGTGAGAAAATGAAAATACTAAATATTATTTTAATATATTCTATAAATTATTATTATAAAAATCAACTTACATAAAAATGAAGTAAGCCACTTAGGTTGTCTATAGTGCTCAACAGCTACGCAAATTGTGTTGAAAAGCACCAGCACGATAACAAACCAATAAAACCACTGAGTTTTCACTGTATGTCTTATCCAAAATCGAAACCTCTTTTCCGCCCTCCAGAAGTTCGCACACTTGCCGGCTGTTCGCGCTTTGCTTTTCAAAAACCCTGCGGCATTCAATAAGTTTTAATATAAAGGTTAATTTTTTAAAATACTCTACGTATCTAATTTGTGTTGTTACACGCATATTGTTAAGGCAAAATCATAATCGCATATATTGTACAAAAATACATTGTGCCATAAAATATAATAGCAGAATTGGAACTAACTTGAAAAATTATGCTTATATATTTGCAGATAACCTATCTGTGGTAAAGAAATTAACATATACATATCTTAAGCTATTTTTGTTAAAGTCAAGTTTCCAAATTAGTTCCAACTTTATTGAAAAAACTGAAAATAACAAAAAATCCTATATTTTCGTAATTATATAGATATGTGATTTCTAAAACATATCAGCACTGAACGTATAGTAATTGGCTTCTCAAAGTGTCGAAATTCTATCGGAGATGCTATCCGATATTTATTGCATATAAATCTTAACCACTGTCCTTTGGGATAAATAATTAATTTTTTTTTTTGCAGAATATTATGTTTGAGCGTTACGCTATAAAGTAACTTTTACAAGTCAATATAATTTAAGCTTTCGGAAAAAAATGTCAGCTAGGAAAATTATCTATTATTGATTAATATAAATCCTAGTTTCTAAATCAATAACTAAAAATAATAAATAAACGGGATCATATGGTTGTTATTTATAGGGGATCAGGGTACGCTATTCCTAATTCTAGATCTAAACTAGATCTACAAAGAAGATGAAAAGGAATATTCTACCAGCGATACGCTTGATCCCATACCTTGCTTTTTCTTTGGAACTGTAAACAACCAACACACAAATAGAGTACGAATACGTATGGAAATGGATGAATACAAGAGTTAAGTTTTAAAAGACAACGACATGCAACATTCATTTGTTATAGACAGTTAACAGAACTAAATGATAGTAGACTATTTACATAGATTCAAGTTACACTAGATAGATGTTACGGGCTGATAAACTTTTACTTAACGATCTGTTTTTATTACACACAGTTTTATAACAAATTCAAAACCAATATGCTAAGAAAAGTAATATTTCTGAAATTTGAACGTCTATCTTTAGAAATAAAAGGATAATTTACTCAAAAGTAAGTCTACTTAAAACACCACACATGAAGTATGCATATGATATGAATGCTGTACTGACCGTCATCCCCACAGTCCTCGTCTTGTTCTTCTTCTTCTGTATCTGTGCTTTTACTTTTGCCTAAGTTTTTTAACTTTTTCTTAGCTGCTGCTCTTCTTCGAGCTATCGTAACAAACAGAAATGTAGACAATTTTAATTTGATTGAAGAACAATAATTGATATTGTCGTGATGATTAAAATATAAGCATATGGTCCATTACCTTCTATTATGTGCATTCTTTCTTCTTCCGTCGTCCTTTCTTCTGCTAATATAACTTCCTCTGGAAATTTATAAGCAAAATGAGTACTAATACATTTTTTTTGGCTAGCACTAGTAGTAGATGCTTACCAGCTTTACAAATCCACTCAACGTAGCCATTGAGTTCTCTCTCTAGTACCTGTTGTCTTCTTAATTTAAGAAATTCTTGTCTATTTTCTACTTTCTCTCTTTCTTTAGCGAATTCACTGAAAATACGGCCACGTGATATAAACTAGCAATGGAACAATGAGCTAGGAGTGTTTTATAACTTTAATACATAAACATAAGTCAATTCTATGTAACACAATATGAAGATGAATGTCATGGATATCTTTTTTAATTTTTCCCTCTAAATGGAGAAGATGAAAATGAATTTTAATATACTTCTGTAGCGACTACATTACTATACTTAATATATCTATGGTAAACAATATAATATTTATAAAATTTAGATCTTATGGTTTTAGATCTAGCAGTAAGAGCTTTTACATGTCACACTCTATCAGACCTGCTTCAGTGATCCAGTTAATGTAACCGTTAAAGTCTTGATTGAACATTTGCCGGGCTCTTTCCTTTTGGAATTGAGCTCGACGCTCTACACGGCCTCTCTCATTAGAAAACTCACTGCGTATATTATTATATTTTAATATAAAATAACATACTTAAGTAAATAAACATTGATATAGTTAATATAATATGAAATCAAAAAAGGATGGAAATTACAATATCTTTTTAAAACAGGCTTAGAAATGGAACATTACATTATCTTCAATGATGGATAATAATAAAAATGATAGTATATAGAAGTATATTATTGATACTCACCCGCTAAGGACACCGAGAACTAAGTTGAGCATAAAGAATGAACCCAATACTATGAGAGGCACAAAGTAAATCCAGTTGAACGTACTACCTAACGCATCATTTGTCTGAAACAAACATTGGTTTTAAAAAAAAATCAAAAGGAAAAATCTTGTAGGTTCTCCTTGCGTGCACTAGGTGCTGAGATTGATCAGCACATTAACCTCATAGTAAAAGTGGCCACAGCTATCTCATAATTAGTAGATAACTATTATTTCGATTAAATCAATATTTTTACCCTACAAATTGGCTACAGAATACAAGAAGCAGTGTTCGTTAGACACTCGTTTATATAAGAAATGAAGTATTTAGTTTATATACTTTGTTCTAAGTATCAATGATAGATATTGTTTATACATATAAAAGGTACACTTGATTCCTTAAACATTAATCTAATAAAAAATATAGTCGAATATCTGTAGAGCTGCTAGCTTAAAAAACGTAAATACCCAATAGAGGATGGCGGTCCAACCCTCCATGGTAATGCACTGGAAGACTGTGAGCATCGCGAAGCCGATGTTGTCAAACGACGTGATCCCCCTGTTCGGACCCTCCCACTTCTCCAGGCATGTGCTCTTGTCGTACGTGCACACGTGCGCGCCGTACGGCGCCAGCGTCTCGTTGTCTGCGTTGCATGGTGTTGGGTTGTCGCCGTCATTCACTATTTCACCTGTAGTTTAGTATGTTTATATTAATATTGTTAGAGTTCATTGAAATAATTGAATATATTGAATATCCTTTATTCAAGCACTTTTGAATCGTTGATGTGAATGAAAATATCAGTACTGTCCTATAGGAATACCACCCACGCAAAAACTTGTGTTTTTCTTTTATAACAGATGATGGCATGATGGTACTGGTCCATAATATACGGGATATGTAGTGGAATACACTACATGGTCTATAATTATTTACGACGCAATAATATACGTCTCCTTAAAAATATTTTAGTCTGGACTGATTGATTTCGCGTTATCTGTATGCCAGTATTTATTACTATTACTTATATATGAATTACTTGGCTACTCACGTGCTAATTATTGACAAATTTAATTGAATTACTTAGTACTTAATCTAAATTTGTTATATTTGTTATAGTACAAGTTCACAATCGTTTCATCTAATACTTTTCCTGTTCAAGTGAAAACAAATAATTGTGGATGACAAAAATAAAATGATCTCCTTTTTAAACTTACCTAACTCAAATAATAGCTTAGTAAGGTTATGTCTAGCATTTGAATTGTATTTCTTCCATAAGTTTGTGAAATTACCGCCACTGCGGCAACTAGGTCAATACTTGCTATTTATGGTCGATGCACAAAGTAACACGAGTTTATTTGTTTACTACCAAGCGGAAACTTCGGTAGTTTTTGCAAAGTAAAATGCTCAAGTTGACAGTTAAATTGTATGAGCTACGAGGTCAATGTACCATTATTTTTGGTTACACCTTTTTGTTCCCTGAAATATGATGATTGAAAAATTGAAGATACTTACTAATATCTTCTAAACTATAACAAGTCTTATGTAGCGCCCCTGAATAAAACTCGAGGCCAATGATAGCGAAAATGACAATCGCGAAAAGCACCAAGAGGCCGATCTGCAGCAATGGAGCCATCGCCTTGATGATCGACTTCAAAACGACTTGCAAACCTGCGTACAAAGTGATCTTATAACCCTGACATTACATATTAAATTTGACATAAACGTTTATAACTAAAAATTTTGATAGTATATCCGAATGATATATTTTGATAATTTTGACAATAATTTTACATTTCAATTGATTATTAACAATGATGAAATTAAAAAGCCAATTTGCGAATTACATAAGTAACCGAATGATGATCTATACATGTAGTAATTAATATTAAAATTAATGTTAACATATTACGCCATAAAGTTAATAAGAAAATAGTCATGAATGTAAAGAAAACGATACAATATAACATTAAAAAGCCAGCAAATGGAAAAATTACAGTGATCGTGCACAAGAACATGTGATTATACAATTGCATAATTTGAATCAAATTTCCTTTTTTTCATAATGCTAATATATTGAACGCCACGCAACTAACTCCATGGTAAGAGTTAATTAAAGAAATTAATAACCGTTTTGTTCAAGTTATGCAAAAGCTACAATAGGTGAGTCTACGAATGCTAAACTAAGAATGTTCTAGAACTCACTAGGAACGCCCGATACTAATTTAAGGGGCCTCAGCACCCTAATGGCACGCAAGGTCCTGAAGTCGACGTCGGCGGGCGCGATTGGCAGCTGCGTGATGATACTGCCAAACACATATCACTCGATACTATAGCTTGAACTAGCAACTAACTTAATAATAAAATTACTACTAAGGAATATGCTCATGAAAGCTCGAGATAACTACGCAATACCGTTAAAAGTTAAAGTTTCAGAACCATATTCCCACACACACTCAAAGTCAGTCACTAGCTTAGTATCTACTATCTAAGTATTGTCTCTAGTTACATTTTTATTAAACTAATCACATGTTAAATGTTACAAAATTTAAACTATATCATATTTATTCACACCTAAGTAGTTGTGTTTAGCTAAATTCTTACGTTAGGGTTTTATTTGAAAATAACAATACACAATATAATAAATGTATTCTATTATGCAACACGTAATAACCGAAATCCAAAGTACATTTAGCATCGACAATAAATCACAAAAAATCGAAAACCACTCATCTATAACGATTCTCAAATGGCAAGAAATCGATGCTACGTTCTCTCTAAAAATGTAAAAGTACTATTTTCAAAAAAACTAGCGCTGTGTCATCTACGTTCAAAAAAGTTCCATGGACCACATCTAGCCAGAACGTTCTATACAATATATAAAGGTTAAGTTTATTGAACTTTTCGCCAATTACTGTGAATTACTTGGTATCCGCGAGACGAGCTTGAGCGGGCGGAGCACTCTGAACGAGCGCAGCATCCGCAGGTCAACATCCACGTTGTATTCGGCGAAAATCGTCATCGACCTAGTTTTTGTCATCGAATGTTTAAGTAAGAACCCCATTCTTACCTAACTTACTATCATACACCTAGGCAAGTGCAATATTTAAATATCTCCTGATTCCAAGCATTGAAGAATTTTTGATTTTTGTGAGATACATGCATTCCAATTCGTTTATTTTATCAATACTATATTCGAATGCAATGATGGATTATTTATAAGTTTTAGGTATCATTTCTAATTTACAAAGAAGGTAATGGTAAAATTTACTTACCCAGTTACTACAACGAAAAAATCCATTATGTTCCAAATGTTTCTAAGATAAGAACCCCTGTGTAAAACAAAACCTAAGGCTAAGATTTTTAACGAGGCTTCTACACAAAATATGCCTAAAAAGTACGCCTCGGTCTTTTCCTGAAACAAATAAAACAATAGACTTCATATCATGCATTAAAATTAATTATTTTATAGATAAACATTTTTTGCAAATTACATTGAATAAGAACCAATAATTAAATTACAGATTTTGATAATCTATCGCAAAAATAAATATAAAATAATCCAAATTTTTAACATTCTGTTGACAGGTATATACGCCTTTTAAATTTATCAAACTGTAAACTTACCAGATTCTGTGCTAAGATGGTCTTATCGCCGTTGGGCAGATGCTCCTCCAGCGCCAGCACCACGCAGTTGGCGATGATGGTAAGCAGCACCGCGTACTCGAAGGGCGGCCACTCGATGATAAATTTTGTATACCTGGAATAAATAAAAAAATGTGTTTACTTTACTGGCTGCTTAAACTTAATTTATTGTACTTTTTTATTTTTTAAACAATAAAATTAAAAAAAATAGTTACATAACAATTTTTTTTTAAGATTCTCACCATTTTGTTTTTATTATATAAATACATAGCTTCACGCTGCATCCCGCATATAGCAGGATAGGCAGAGGGAACCTAGTGTAAAGACACTCCATTCCCCACTTTCCACTGAATTGAGGCATTGCGTGCTGAGTGGCGGAACTCAACGCCGCGTTTTGCCTTGTTATCAAACCCAGGAAATGAAAAATTCCATTTCCTGGAATAGGAATCGAACCCACAACCTGTCGCGTCTACAATCGCACGATTGTGCCTCTGCGCCACGACAGGCGTTTTCGTTGTTTTATTATATACGATATCAAAATCGATCAGACCGAGTAGCATTAACATCGAAGAATATATTTAAATAATTTTCTGACTACAATATGCTCCATATCTATATGGTACGTTCATAATACACAAAATCTTAACAAATTGTAGCTTATACGTTCCTATGCGTGTCTATGCATTCACAATTACTTATAATATTATAAGCATTAATACATTCTGTATTGAATTGCATATAAAATATTTGTTTTGAGGTATATTTGTACATAATATACGAGTATATATTGAACCTAACTACTATTAGACTTATCCCAGCTGTTTAACAATGATGTAAATTAATGAAAATTAATATTCAATTATAGACGTTCATACAATGGAATGAAATATATAAGACTGCCTTTAGCCTCATAAATAGTCAGAGAAGCAATGTGCCTTTTCTTTATAAAATATAAATAGGAAATTTTTACTAGACAGAAATTTATAATCAACAAAAAACAGGTTCATCCTTTATGTCACACAACAGGGTAATCAGGGCGAACCTAGTGTCAAGACATTCCGTTCGCCACATTCAGCGATTACGTGTTTCCCTGTGAGGGGACGGGGTTAGAATACAATTCCCGTCCGCCGCTGGGTAGCGTCCCGTAAGAGGCGGGTATCCCAGTAGTTAGGTGGTAGGAGGTTCGTCCTCCAACTGGCTCGCGACCAATATCATGTCAAAGACGAACTGCAAAATATCTAATGATGTGTTCCGGTTTTATGGCATGTAAGCCAGGTTTCCCCCTATTCCACCCACCCTTTTCCCAAAATGTGGTGGTTCCGATAACGGACTACTACATTGTCCGCCTATCATCTGTATCCTCTAGGTCGGCAACGCATCTATAACATATCTGGTGTTGTAACTGTCCATGGGCAAAGATAACCAGTTACCATCAGGTGGTCCTTCTGCTCGTTTGCCATGTGCTACCCATAAAAAAAATACGTGTTAAATAGCGGAAATCAACGCTACGTTCTGCGTCTGCGTCTGCTATCAGAGCGGAGACATGAAAATAATTTAAATATAATTATGTCCCCGAGTGGTACTGAACCCCCACAACCAATCGCCTTTATAGTCAGTATATATTAGTATCGTAGTAGTCATCTGCATCGCGATGGCCATATAATCTACAGTATCTGAAATCATATACTTCAGATGCAAACTTTGTTGACTATACTAAATAAATCGAAATATGAGCAGTAACTTTGATGTTGCGAGGCAATATGTTTGAGTTACTCTAGATTACTTTAAGTTAATAGAGGAAGCCGATAATAATTAGAGGCTTTCTAGGCATGTCAGGCGCATTCTGCACACGATTAACGCTGCCTTCGATCACACGCCCATTACTCGATTTACGTGAAACCTTGCTGATATCATCTGTTCAGTGTTTAAACTAAGGTAACTTTATAACTATTTCAATAGAATTTTAAATTTTATTTAAAAGTAATACAATATCATGAAACGTTACATAATAATTAATAAAATTACACATATTACTGATTTTGTTTTCTGAACGATTATCGATATAAATAAAAAATCACTGAAATACGAAATTCATATAACTTCTGAAAGACTGCATCGAAATGGATAATTCTTTTTACTCTATTTGCGTTATTATTAGAACAAGGTTTGTATATATATATTCTTAAATCTTATAATACAATAACATTTTCGGCCATTCATAGAATATGTAGAATTGCTCAATAGATTTGAATCAATTAAATTGAATTTATCAACAAGGTTACAATTCCTTTGCTTTGCGAATAGCAAACAAATTGACTGTACAATTTTTTCGATTCAACGAATTTAATAAAATTCAATTTCAGTATAAAATATATCAAATTTTTTTCTTATATTAAAATTAGTAATTTTGAATGCACTTCTATAAGCTTCTTACTAGTAATTTATAATTAAAGGCGGCTATAGTATTACTATTTTTTACCGACTTATATACGAATAAAGGACGACGTTACGTACGCGATACCGCGTAACTTTTTATTGTTTGACTCAATTTGGATGATCCTTCTTTTATATAATAACATGCTTCTGATGTGGTTCGATTGAATTTAGTTAAGATATGCCTAGAGTTTTCGAGTTAGTCGTAATATATTTTTCTTGATGCAGTTTATTAGAAATGAAAGAAATAAAATCCGACTTGTTTTCTTATTTGGTAAAGTTTTCATTATTTATTATCTATCTAGCCTACACAACAAAAAGAATAAAGTTATTATCAAAACAGAGATTTACTTGTCGACTCCGCAATTCGCCATTTCTCGTTAATGCTAATAGTGAGTAATTGCTGTCGTCATTGCGTTAGCGTTTGACACAATGCACGTATACAATGATTAATTAATCACAACGTGCACGTCATGTTTATTGCTTTTCTATGAATACATCGACGCTTCCAATTTTGTGAGTGATACGATACCTGTTTGGCTTTTAGATTTTGAGGTGAATGAGTTTAATGCTTGGACAGCTTCCTAGAGTACTGAATTCGGTTCTCAGTATTTTAAAATTTCATACATTTTTAACCGACTTCAAAAGGAATTCGTCACTTGACTGACATTATTTTATGTGTGTTACCACATAACTTTTTTACTGGGTGAACCAATTTTGATGAATATTTTTAACATCATTGCTAGTGCTTCATATGTAGTCCTATTTAGGTTCAGTTGAGGTTTAACGAAGAGTTTGTAAGTTATTCGTAATGACTTTTTAGTGTATTTTATTTGAAATCAGTTTTCTTTTACTGATAAAATGTTTCCGATATTCTGTGTGTGTGAAAAAGGCTTTAAAATTATTACAATTGTTTATAAGTAAGTTTTTCGATACTGTAGTAATTCAAATATTTATCCATTCCCTTGACATACTTGATATTTTGTTAAATCTATTCAGTTTTTACTTATCAACATCTATAGACAAATTTCCAAAAATATGCCTTTATCCGAAAGTTCAGCTTTACAATTATACAATGACAAAAGAATATAAATAGAGAAGTATTGAATAAGTTATATAAGAACAACATTACAGAAAATCAAAATAAATAACATATACGAGTATAAAACACTCAATAATACCTACAATAAAACCATGCTTTGCGTTTTAATAAAAAACTACAATTTATATTTAAAAGACAAAAATTATTAAAGAAATTCAAACTCATTATTTCAAAGAGAGATAGTATTATATTTTAAAAAGGAAAACTATTCGCGAGATTTTATAAAAGCAAGGCTTTTCGCAGTACTATATAGCAAAAGTCGGCTACACTTCATCAGTTAATATTATTCTCCTGACCTGTCCTACATACATATTTTAAAACACCCATTAGATTTGAAACGCTGCGACAACATTAATTCGGGTCAATGGAAGATCAAAACTTACAAGTTCTTATGTATGTTGTGTAATGAACATATTACATATCATTTTGAAACCTAAAAACAATTTTAAACATATTTGTTAGATGATAAAGGCTATCATGTCGCTGTGGAGTAACATGTGACTGACAAATAACAAGATAAGTGTGGGGTTCCAACCCCCTTCGGGTGAACGTGTAAGTTGTGTTCCGTCCATTCAACACGCAATGTCTCAATTTCGGAAGAAAATTGGACAACAGAGTGTGTGGACACTAAATTCTCTCCGACTTCATTGTTATGCTGGGAAAAGCGTGAAGCTGATTATGTTCTTTAAGCCATGTCATACCGTAAGTAATTAATTTTATTTCGATTAACTGCATTATAAAGCCAGCCTTTGGTTTTTATTTTCACCAAGAAAGGTTGAACAAATGTTACGATAACCTAAAAGTAAATGGCTCAACCTGAACCGAACTGTGTGTATGTTATGAATATTTAGGCAAGAAGCGTTTTACTCGGCGCATAACCCACAAAGAGCCACAGAACCTTTGTTTACAAAATGCATGGGAAGAACAAGGTGCCCGTTAAATATGTATTAGACATTAGTTACTGCTTCCTTGCAAATGAGACTGGGGGAGTTTTCTCATTAAACTCGAAACAGTCGTACTGTTTTGGTACTATAATTACTACATTAAAAACTTAACGGCTTTTAGGTGCAATTTTTTAATAAGTATATGGTATAAATTTTCCAATATTTTAATTAATGTCTTTTCTTTCTGACAATATATACATTCCTTACGGGGAAATATACGAGTATGTAAAACTGGGTAATTTATAAGAACAAAAAGCCTATTAAAAATTACGTATCATTAATTTTAATAAAATAATTACCTCCGTATAGGATTTTCGTCGGAGAATATAAAAAGCGAGCTGGGCCCCGGAGTAGCGGGCTGGTGCGCGCCGCCCATGGTATCAGCTGGCGCCGCGCGAGCCTGCGCGCCCGCCGCCTCCTGCGCTGCCGCCAACCTGAAAACCATTTTGCCACAGCTTAGAAATAAGCAACAAACATTTTCTAAGTATAAAATATAAGCAATAGCTTTAGAGTATCACAATGGTAAGTAAACATATCGTTATAAAATAATAAAAACCGATAATCGTATGGTCATTGCACGTGCTAAAGTTTAAATTAATCGACTTAGATGCGGTATTTCAATACGCACCATACTAGAAAGCAGTTATGTGATTGATTTAAAGAGTCATATAATGTAGTACTGTCCCTCTTATATCATTAAACGCTGGAAAAAGTACCAATTCCATACTAGTCCTAGGGCAATCGGAGTGAAAGTGAGACTAATTAGTAGTTTATTTTCCTTCTGTTGTAATACAAATGTATATTTTTTACAAAGGTTGGAAGTTGGTGGTTAGTCACTCTGATTTGTACTTCCCGCCCTTATAGAAACATTTCATGTCGGGTTGCAAACAAGGTAATATTTAACATTTTGTAAATTTAAATAAATAAAATAATGTACGTATAAGCATACGTATAGGTTTATACTCAATTGGTACGCGAAATTTCTCTATAAGCTACTTAAAGACCTCGGCCTGTCTAGAGCTATTATTAGTTCATTTCTAGCAAGTATTCGTAGGATCTTTACAAATTAGGTAGAGAGAGGTAATTGCTAATGAGAATTCTCTTTTTATACTTTATTGAAAACCACTAAATACATAATTAAAATAGAACGGAATTCTTGAAAGAGAACGGAGTGTCTTAACACTAGGTTCTCTGGTTCCCTCTGCCTACCCCGCTACATGCGGGATACAGCGTGAAGTTGAAAAAAAGAAACAATTAAAATTAATTAAAAATTAAGTCCATAATAGGGAATAGAACTAATTTAATTTAATCCTGCATGTTGCGTGCCTAACCACTATATGACGTTGTATGACGTTTGTAAGCGACTAATATTTTCAATTGAGAGTCAAGTGGTGAGTCCAGCTAGTATTATCTTCAATAAGCTCAGGAAGTTGATTTTTTGTTTGCTGCTAGTGAATTTTTGTGCAGAGTGCCATATTATCTTCGATTGATTTGTGTACTCGTATACTGGACATAAATCGTTCTCATGCTATTGATAATTATTTAAATTTTAACAAAATAAGAAATTGACTTTACTTCTAGAAAAAGTAGTAAAACGTCAAATTATTACGAATAACTCAAAAACTACATATCAGTTTAAGAAAACTAAATTAAAATGGGACATCAGGAGCACTATGTCCCATTTAAATTTATATATATCATATAAAAGACGAATTATCAAAAAACTCAGTAAAAATTTAACGCCTGTCGTGGCGCAGAGGCACAAGCGTGCGACTGTAAACGCGACTGGTTGTGGGTTCGATTCCCACTCCATGAAATGTAAAATTTAGTATTTTCATTTCTTGGGTTTGGTAACAAGGCAAAGTGCGGCGTTGAGTTCCGCCACTCAACACGCAATGCCTCAATTCGGCGGAAAGTGGGGAACGGAATTGTTCTGGTTCCCTCTGCCTACCCTGCTATATGCCGGATACAACACAATAAAATACAATGAAATTGAGAACCTCCTCATTTTCTGCAGTCGGCAAAGAATAATGCCGTAATCATATTAATATATGACGTAATGGCGTAGTCATAATCATATTTGCTACTATTATGCGACCTGCAACCCTATTCAAAGAAATACAGTGCTTGACTAGTTTTGGATAAATCCGTACCAGGAGTGGATAAGCTTAGAAATTTAGAAATGCATAATATTCAAATATTTTTAAGCTCAAGCTTTATTAGTAAATTCTATTTTTATATAATTCAAATATTTACAACTATTTTACCTGAAAGTTATTTTATTTGATTACTTTTTGAATTTAGTCATTTAAACACACTATAAATAAACCACGTCATAATGTTTATTAATATTTATTATAATAAATTTTAAATGCAAATCGAACCTATTCATGTGTGGGCAAGAAATATTGTTTGTCAAATTAATGTCAATTTTTGTACAGTGATTATTGAAATAGCTAATATAAGCTATTGTTGAACTTTAAATCCATCCGTAGTCATAAAGAATGTAATGAAAAAACACTCCGTTCTACACCTTCCACCCGAAATCAAGACATTGCGTATTAAGAGAAGTTTTCGCCCCGTTTTGTTATACCAAAACGGGGAAATGATATTGTCTGACACTGCCCCACTGCACTATGGTCTCAAATCTATCGTTTTACGTATCAAATTTATCTTTGAATTCTAAGGTTTAGTTTCTTGAAGTTAATTTATTACATAAATCTTAAAATTCATACGTTGTATTTTTAAATTCTCAAAAAACTCACTCCTTAAAATATACGATATAGATGGCGCCACATGTTACTATCATGAAATACCCCCAAGGCTATCCACTTCTAAGACTCTTTTCATTCTCTGTTTTAATATCTTTTGTTTCATGCCTTACCCTTAAAATTATAAATACTAGTTTTATGGAAAAAATATACCTCAATTCACCTTTAATATTGTTTAGCAGTTATATTTCCCTGAGCCTAACAAATTTATACATGTCTAGGGTAGAACGTGTTACGATATCGCGTGCCTAACGACGTTATGAGCTATGATGTTAGAGCTTAGAAGTTTAATAACATTATCATCGGCAATTAAACGTAAATTTTGTTATTTATGTCTAAGCTACTTTAAGTTTCAAAGTAGTTTTAATATTATATTTATACTTATCGCATAAACGTTATCTATAAACTAAATTGGAATTGATCTGAAACCAATACACTGATGTACATTTTAGAAGCGTTTAAAATATTTCAGATTTTTCTAAGAGTTATAATACTAAAATATAGTTAATAAGCTATCTTTTTATTTTCATTTTTATGTTCAGACGATATTAGGTAAACCAGTGTGTTTGAAAAGTATGAATAGAATCGTGGATGGAAAGACTATCGAGCACGATTCTTGAAATGGCTACGGTCGGTCAGAAACTAGGCGTTCTGAAAGAAGACGAAGGTGACACAAAGCAACATTTTTTTTAAGCTTAGTTCCTAGAACTTTCGTCTGTCAAAGGATTTATTTTTGAATTCATAAAACATTAGTATCCAACAATATATAGCACAATTTATATTTCGCTTTCAGTAACACTTTCCTTTTTAATAGTAACAACGATTCCTTTTATTTTTCATATTTACATATTTCACTATAACAATCTATATATAAATAGTAAGCTTTTTGCAATAAACAAAAATGACCTAAATTTTAAATAAAAATTGAAATATGTAGGCAGAGCTTTAGTCATGCTTTTATAGAAATAGCCGTATTGTTTCATTGTATTCGGATACACACTAAATATTTATTTGGTTGTATCAAAGTGATGTAGATATTTACAAAAAAACCTGTCTATTACTGTCTATTTCTGTATTATGGTAGGTGTCTTATTATACTGGTACTATGTTTGTGGTATGAAATGGAAGTGGGGAACAGAAATGTTAAAAGAGAACGGAATACCTTAACACTAGGTTCTCTGGTTCTCCCTGCCTACCCTGCTATATGCGGGATACAGCGTGAAGTTAAAAGAAATATGGTAGACTAATTGCCTGTATTATTAAAAAAAAAGTTTAAAAATGACATCAATGCACTCAAAACTTCATTTAAGAGTCGAACACAACAAGGTTAGACACACCTTTTGCTTAGACAGACATTGTTACTACATAAAATGTAAATTTAAATATTGCACTTATTTAAAAGCTTCAAACATTATTAAACATTCTCAACAGCCACTTTTACAAATACAATCGTTTTATAAAAAAACTACTCCAGTATGAAATTAGTTGAAAGCATATTATAGCATTTGATAAACGTCGTACGCCCCTTTTAAACCCCCAGAGACGACGAGTTGGAGCATACATAAAACTATTAATTAATCTAATGCATTTCGTTAGCTTCCCTACATAGGGCTTGTGGGCTGGCACTGACCTACATTTCGACTTCACAGTATGCGTGTGGCTTTGTTGTATGAAAACAAAGATTCAATATCGCTGTTTGGGCGTTTTCGACAATACGAGAAGTAAGCTTCTATTGTAATAAGCTATTTAAGTAGTGATTAAACATAGAACATATAAGAAAAAATTATACTAAAAGTTTTTAAGCTCTGTTTGTCTATAACATTAGAGGAGAAAATGAAGAGTGTAAGGAAATGAAGTGGTACATAATTATATTATATTTATGTCTCCATATTTTAAAGCATAAAAATCTAAATAATATACATAAGCCGTTTTTCAGTAAAAAAATGCGATCAGCATTTTTCCTGCGAACTTAAGTGCATTTCATTTAAGCAAATAAGGCTAGTTACTTTCCTAAATTGTTTGTTTTCATCATTACAATCAAATTCGTGAAATAAGCATATACACGTTATATACGCATGTATGTATATCTTTATACGTAAGAATTTTTTATAAATTTTACATAAAATTTAATACTATTTGTTGCAAACTTCAACTGTACACAACTTTTTATTCCCCATTTCAAACATTGAAATGCCAAAATACTAAAATAATTTACTCGTAATCAATCCATATTTGCAAAATTCTTCTGTTCCTAAGTGATTAACAGACAATGCTTGGCCGGAACTAATGAGCGTATAGGTTTGGAATTTAGCATACAGCATAAATCTATATAAGGTTTATTGATGACTTTAGGGGAGCACAGAGCGGGAGCAACAAGAGATTTTTTCCAAATTCTCACGAGAACGGGGAAAACCGAATTTACGGTCAATATTTCAGAAGTCAGAAGTAGTATAAATATGGCAAGGGTTGTAAAGTCCGCGCAAACCGTTTTTCAGGTGACTACGCGTTTTATATTAAATTTAAAATTGTAACCATACAGATATATACACGCCTTTATGGATAAAATGTGACGGTGAAATTGTTTACTTTATTTTGACATTATTTCCTGTCAATATTTTTGTATGGTACGCTATAACAATACATTTACAACAAAACAATCTTAAATTGTTAATGAATAAAGAGTCCTTTATGAAATATTATTTTTCTTTAACAAAAAACATATTATAAAATTAATAATTTTCGATTTATCGTCCTCGTTCCACCATGGATTCTACCAGTCAAATTACATCTTTCTTTAACCATCAAAAATTGTATTATGTTATCTGCCAGTCACTTACTGAGTAACGAAGGATCTTTATATACTCATATATTGATGGATAATTGTACCGTCTACTCATACAATGTTATGATATTGCAAGATTACAATTGCGCGTCCTTTATACGATTTCCAATGTGTAAATTTATTAAATTCTATAACAAGACCAATAATATTTTGTAATATTTGTAGCTTTAATGATTTAGGCTTAGTCGAAATTAATTAATTTCAATACGAACAAAACTTTATTCAAAATAAAAATTGCAAAAAGCCATTGTAGTGGTGATATCCCGTTTTTACAGTGATACGTATTGTTTATTTTTACAATTTCTCTATCATTGCATGTGTTCATTATTATTAAGCATATATATAAAATATGCCTTAATTCGGCGGAAAGTGGAGAACGGAGTGTCTTAACACTAGGTTCCATCTGCCTACCCTGCCGTATACGGGATACAGAGTGAAGCTATGTATGTATTTAAATAACATTTAATCTCAATATTATTTATGTATCTATACCTTTTGAAGTAAGTATTACCCCTTTATTGACATATTACCCATGACATTTTGTATACTTGAAATATGCCAAAGCTATTTTTTACTTAAGTAGATTAAGAATTTCTAATTAAGTAATGCTTATTTTACTATTTAATCTGTTTTTGTGATATTTAAGACATACCACTATAAATTATCAATTGTTTAAAAACTGTCTAATTTTTTGTATAACATAATTGCAAATGTATAATCCGTTTGAACTGAAACTTAAATAATCAACTTTATAATAGGAGTGATTTCGTTAGTGATTATACCCCGAACAGAGGCTGCTTCTACATTCTCTTTTAATTTTATTCTTTACCGCCGGCACATAGTCAGAGAGTTCGTTCTCTCCATTTTTCGCACGAATTCTAGATATTAAGTGTTAAATGGCTTATCGCCGTGCATTGTCTTACCAGAAGGGGAAAATTAAAAAAAATATATAAAAATTATCATTCACCTGAGTGGGAATCGAACCCACAATTGTTTACAGATAAACGACAATCCACTGTGCCATGGTCTCCTCTATATATAATAATATAATGTTTAATTCACGTATTTACACAGTAGATGGATGTGCATTTCGCCAAAGCAGTTATTAGCTTATAGAATTGACTCATCGATTTAGGTCAATAGAGCAGCTAATACCGAGAATAGCGTGACAATTCCATTTTGAATAGGTATAGCTTAATTACCTTAGCCTTGTCACCAACTTAATACAATACATGGAGCAAACTCCTAATATTGTTTCAAATAAACGTGTTTAAAGTGTATTTCAGCTTTACAATTTTTATTGGTCATTACAAAAAAAAGCGTGGCGGCGTTAACCTCCGTAATTCTACTTTACATGGTCCCCAATTTCTGGAGAAAAGAGGACAATTTAAATTTAAATTTTAGAGCATAATAGACAATTTTAGTGTCCGGACACGACGTTCTCTTTGAGTACCCGGAGCGGGAAAAAACGTCAAGCAGCTTTTTTGTTTAATATTTATGTGACTTATGGAGTACAAATAGTAATATTTATGATATATTTGATAGCAGGTTCTCAGTAAAAAAGGTGCTTCCCGCTTTGCCTGCATAGACTTTCTATCCAGGCAAAGCGGGAAGCACTTTTTTTTTAATACAAAAACTGAATTATTATAATTATTTTTTATATTTATTTCTAATGAATTATTAATTAGTAATTAGTATACAATATAAAATGGCATAAACATAAATCTGATATAATACAATAGTTAATTTGCCACACTTTTACACAGTGTATGTAGCAGTTACTATTTCCGCATTCATTTGTTCCCATTTAAGAAAAGAAATAAATGAAATCTTTTCTACAGTACATTTAATGTAACCAAATTAGAGCTTATCAGAAACTCAAAGCTGAGCAAAGGATATAAAATTGTTACAGTGGAGACCGATGGTTTTTACCCCGAGCTAACATAAGTAGTCAACTTTTAAATGAAAACCAGGTTTCCAGGAAACAACATGTTTGTCTTAAGAAGAAAATGAGATGTTTCTTTTTATAGAACAGTCATGTCATGTCTAGACATTAATTAAGGATATGTCCTATATGGGACTAGACAACAGTGCTGCCAAATAGAGACTTTTAAGTGAAAACTTGAGTAAATGAATGCTATATATATTTCAAATTGGCAGTGTAATTAATAGGGTAAAATAAGCCTTAACCATCGATATATAAATCTTTTCTGTTACTCACTGAGTAAACCTGACGTTTGGAAATGTTCTTCACTTTAGTATAAAGGGGTATTAAGAGAGAATTTACCAAATTTCTATGGGACCGGAAAAAATGGAAATTTTCGTTTTATAGTTGAAAAACTATAAAATATAGAAATGAAATGTATGGAGCTTATGTATAGATCATAATATTTATGGGAGGAACATAATTACGGACAACAACTAGTTACGGATAAGTTAAGAACTGTCAAACACCATTGATTATTATCTACAGAGTGTATATAATTATATTTGTATGTATCTATATATATGTATAACCCTTATATATATATATATATATCAATTTAAAATTTAACTTTCCGCACCTATATATGTATTTCCTATATGAAGAAGATTGGTTGGGAAGAGAATGCTAAGCTATGCCCACCTTTTGTACATTTTATGGTTGCTTTTCCGCACTATATATGTATTTCCTATATGAAGAAGATTGGTTGGTTGGAAGAGAATGCTAAGCTATGCCCACCTTTTGTACATTTCTATTTTAATTGTGTGCAATAAAGATTTTATAAAATAAATAAAAATAATATTGTTATTTGTCATTATAATAATTATATTACTTTTATTCAATAAGAATAAAATGTAAATCAACAAAAAAACCTTTCTTTATCTTCACATGCGGGACTGGCAGGTTGAATATATATTATTGTGTTTTAAATGACCAAAATATAAAAATTTCACTTTCTATAAATTTCACTCATTTCACCAGATCGAATAATCAACAAAAACGCTTATCACACTTATAAATATTCCTTGGCAGGGATTTGTACCCACAACTAACATACCCGAACACATAACACCATAACATGTAAAACTACCACGATAACATGTAAAACTTTCTGTAAATCTGACTAATAAATCTTTCAAGTCCAATTTACTGGATCACCTTTTTGTAAAAAGTATATATTTAAATATCGCTAGATAGCATTTATGATAAGGCCTTCGAATTAACACATCATCAATATTCTTAAGAATTTTCAATACTCTATGGGGGTCACTAAAGCAGGGTTGAGAAATCAGGTCGAGTGATCAGCGGTACTGAAGGATGCGCATCTTGGCCTTCAAACCCCTCATTAACTAAACGTTCGAAGTATTGTCATCTGCCTAAAGAAAAGACGCCTTGGTCAACCGTCGAATTATTGACTTTCCATTAGAAAACCGTTTATGAGAATGTATGTTGAAAGAGCTGTCAATTGAGGAAACTTTTAGAGAAAATTTGCACTAATGCTTAAACATATTTGCTTCTTTGTAAGCAATACTACAGGGGCCGATTATTTTAACGATCTATCAAAACAATAATTATTAAAAGTTCTACTTACGGAGTATTCGCCATTTGTCAAGAAAAATAAATAACATCGTCCTTTTAAGATGATTTCATAATTTTCCAAGATATCGCACTATACATAGCACAAATAAAATTAGAATATCAATACGTAACGTGCATATTGACATGTCAACTGATGCATTTGTATATATTTCTGTTTACCCCACGATATTTTTTCTTCTCTTGCCTTCTTGCCAAAGTAAAAATAATTAACTATTGATAGTTTTTTTACTTTATAATGAATAAAGTATTTATTAAATAAAAATGAACTAATCATGAAATAAATTATTAATCCATTTATGTTAAACTTACTTAATCTGATTCAATTCTTGTTTTTGGTTTTGAAATTGTTATAACTATTTAGGCGTTAACTGTCAAAAATATACGAAAGCGCGCGCAAAATGAACATTTTTTTATTTTTTTGTAATTTGTTAATATTTCGTAAACATACGATATTAAAAAAGGTTAACTATATAGATTTATTTTTTAAATTCATGATCTTTATTTATAATTCTTTAATGAAATTAAATAATGAAATGAATTCTTTAATTAAAATTGAAAAATGAATAATGAAATAATTCAAAATATAATTAAATTTCATACAATACATTTCAATAAATATATTTTATATTTAAAATTGAAATAAATAATTAATGAAATTAATGATTTTTTTTTAAGATGAAGTATAAATTTAAAAAATAAGAATTGGAATTATAAAATTGACAGTCTGAGACTAATGTGAAAAATATATTATATTTATGATTTTGTGATATTGTATCGTTTATTTATTCTTTATATAAATGTATTATTTTTAAAATAAATTACTTAAGTAAATTATTGTCAAAAAAAAAATGTTACAACGTAAACTAATGTATGTTTGAAATTTAGACTAACTGTATAATCTATACGGGACGAAGTCTTTATTACCACTGACCAGCCAAAAATATGCGCAAAGCAAACATCAAAATATGCAAATAATTTAAAGTAAAAACTGCGTCTGCAAAGAAAAATGGCCTATCACAGCATGACATTGATAAATTATAATATACGCCATAGGGTTTTCCCGGCGTCCCATTAACATAACGGCTGGAGTGACCTCGATGCCTATATCTGAGAAAAAATGTTTTCTGGGTTAGTTCCAATGCGTCTTTCTGTAAGAGGCTGTAGACGCGACGGCGCCGAATTACCCCGACTTAGAGGCGCCTCGCACCGCATCGAACTATCCTGCGACTGCTATGCGGCTAGTCTCATGGATGTGCCACTTTCACATGTTATGGCTATTTTATCTAATATGTACGATATGATTTATGATATAGAAAATGATTTAGTATCACAAATATTTGAATGAATTCCAAGAAGGTTAATGGTATAGAAATTAATACATATGTGCGTAGTGCATATGTACATGTAGCCAAAATATGAAACAACCAACACAACTCTCCCACAAATTCCTATTAATAAAAAAACCGTTAAAACCGTCAAGTAACTATTGTTGGTGGCCATTTAGCAATTTATACATAGATTACTAACGTAAAACAACCTAACGATGTATAAAACCTCTTAATTCTACTAAACAAGCGAATGGCACAGGCTCATTTATTTGACATCAACAACAGTGACGCAATGGCTGGCGTGGGTGTTTACTGCTTCTCGGAATCGTGGCACAACATCGGCACGCGCATGCAAAGGTGTCGCTTGGAAAAACTTTCGATCGCATGAAAATATATTTAATGAACACAGAAAAGAAAAATAAAATTATAAGAAATTTTATTTAAATTTTAGAGTGCGTAGTAGTAGCGTACATCCATATTTAATATATTCAATTTAACAACATAAAAAGAACACCTAATCACAGTTCAGTTCAGTTGAGTTCTTTGACGCTTCGAGCATGCCTGTTTAGCACAAATCACTTCCCCAATGTCACTTTGTATGGAGAACACACGAAGGATTTACTAGATTGACAAGTGAAACGACATTCCGTTTTTCATTTTTCTTTCAAATTCAATGCACATTGTCTTAAGAGGACAGAAAAATAAAAACTTAATTATTGCATTGAATGCATATTGACGCTAAAATTATGAACATATGTAGTAAATTGTACAAAATAAAAAATAAATTAAAAATATGTAATTTTATAATAACTTATTAATGATTAAAAATCTCAATCACTCAATTTAAATTCCTCTTCAAACAAAACAAAACCCAAAAGTTGTTAATGAACGCGTTCGTTATATAAGAGTTGCAGTTTGGATGTTGGCCAAATGCCTGTCCTTGGTCCTTTCGAAGACGGGCCGGCGCCAATGAGGCTATGGTTTTACCGATAGAGGTCGATGGGTACGCATTTTTCCAACAAATTCGCGATCCGAATAAATGTTCTCAATATTCAGCATTAAGTTATGCTTTTCCTTTTATTTGTATACAATTTATATACCTATATACGAGATATAATACATAGAGTATACTTAAGTATATCTTTTTCTATATATCTATCATGTTTTATAAATTGTTATCACCAACTAGATATTTAGTTATTTTACAAGAAAGAATCTCTCCTATTTCCCTGTTAAGTGAAGCATTTGACATATTATCTTGTATAACTACAGTTAGTATACGTAGGATATATAGATTCTCGTACGTATAATTTTTTGGATTTTACCTACCGACTCAAAGCGAAAGTTAGTATTATAATATTAATTATAATTATTTTTTATGGAAAGGATAAGGAAAGCGTTTGTGTCATATGATGGTGAGTGATCACCATCGCCAACGACTCCGTGTAACACCACAGGAGCTACAGGTGTGTTGCAGGCCTTTGACGTGTAATAACACGCGCTTTTTGAAGGTATCCATGTCGTATCTAAATGAAAATGCTATCGCAGGTAGACCATTCCGTAGTTGTGGTGGCACGTGGAAGAAAATTCCTACAAAACCGCGCTATAGTGGAGTGCCATGTATCCAGATGGTGTGAATGATACTTAAGTTATATGTCACACATATTGTGCGGTAAGAAGATTTTCGGGAGAAATTGAGTCAAACAGCTAACGCCAAACAGCCCATGACATATGCGGTAGAGAATTCACAGCGAGGAAATCTCTCTACGCGACGCCAAGATGTCTAGCCTTTCACAGACTATTGGGTCTAAATATTCGAACTGCTATACGTTGTATGCGATCAAATAGCTCTAACTGATACTGGGGTGCACCAGCGAACACACAGGACCAAATTAAAACAGGGTTTCGTATAATACCTTAGCAAAAGGTATTTGTTCAATTTTTCATATACTGTTTATTAATTTAAAAGTTAATTAGTTAAAAAGTGTTGTATTGTATATAATAGGAATCCTCATGTTTTTTAAATATTAAATAAATATTTCAGTAAAGACAACACAAAATTAAAATACACAAATATAAATATATATATACTATCCTGATGTCTACGCCACAAGTATTGTTTCACAGTACAGTTTCATTCAAATTTGTTCAGTAGTTTCTTCGTAAAAGGTGTTACAAATATACATGTATCCTCAATAAACTTTCGCATTTATAATATTAAGTAGGATGTTATAATGATTCAACCTTACTTCAAAGGTATTCAAAATACCTACAAAAAGAGAATATTTCAGCGTTCATTATATATCGTGGAGACACATTAAATCGTTGTATCGTAACAATTTTACCTATGCGTACATAACCGATTACCACGGCTAAGCGCTCTTCGCTATATATTTATAGTAAGCAAAAGGTTCGCAAGCTTCGCTTGAAATACCCGTAAAATGACGGGTTAATCTTGAATATAAATTTAGCTTCAAAAGTTTAAGCGATAACTAATGTTTAAATTTGCAATCTCTTTTAAAATCGATGCTTTGATAAAAATATTTTGACTATCATATTGTAATAATAGCAATCGAAACTCTAACAGAAAAAGATTATTTACTAAACAACTAGGTTATAGTTATTTCAAATGGAATAATTGAACGTAAAAATATATCAATCTTTATACAATCAAAATTACGAATTGATGATGGTTTCAACGAAAACCCTCTTATTATCTTAATTGGTAAACCAGCCAATTTTATCTGGGAAATGTTACAGAAGACATTTAAAACAAACAGAAAACACGTGCATGAAGATGTCTGGCTTTTGAATTGTAATATGGGCAGATAGTAATTATATTGAAATTGTTATTTTTGCAAACTACCCCGAGACTCCATTGTGTATAATAATATACTACACCAAAGACATATTTATCACGAAAAGTCAAGACTTTGATACCATGATAGACAGATCTGAAAACGTCGTACTAGTTATATAGACGATATCTCTAATGAGCAAATAAATATTTATATTATTTATTAATTTCATATTAAAATCTCTTAATTTTAACCATTAATTAATGTGCAATAAACACAACTAGCGTCCCCGTTGACGCGTTAACAACGCGTTGTCTTTAGCAATGTATGTACGAGTATATGTCATTTTACGTAAACATAGATGTTAAACTATGGTAGTGTGTGTAGCATTTATTTAATTAATTTAACATACTTTTTATGCATTATTTAAAAATATATATTAACTTCTCACTCCTTGTCTATATGAATTATAAGTGTACCAAGTTTCATGCTCCTCCGTCCGTGTAATTTTCGTAAAAATGGGTACAAAATTTTAGCTTCTCGGATTTATATATAAATAGTGCTGCTATTTTAAAAATCGTATATATTTCTAGAGAACCTATAGACAATATTGTGTTCCACTATTCTGTCCATGTCAGAAACATTTTGTGGTAGAATAAATTTTAAAATGATACCCCAGACTACTATAAAGTGTTCGAAACGTTGAATTTTCTTAAACGTATTTTCAAATATCAAAATATACGCCTAAAATATTTTCATTTAATTCTATACCTACTTTCCCAATTACACCATGATGAAGAAAAGAAGGTGAAATAAAAAATAGTATCCATTTTAATATTCACAATATAATAAGAATTTTAACAATAAAAACACAAAACCGTCTTCAAATAAAATGAACCAAAAAATAAAATTATTACGAATATTAAAAAAATCAATTTTAAGTAAATAGTTTTAGTCAGATCTTAAATAATGAAACATCATATAAAAAAATAATCATGAAAATTGGTTCAACACACACAAAAATATACAGCCGTATTGTGGACCTCCTCCTTTTTTGGAAATCAGTTAAAAATTGCATTTAGATGGTTAATATGTCGATTGGGTTCACAGATTATCTAAATTTGTTGTTTTGAAAAACCACATGTCGCAGTATCTCCTGTTTACATGTCAAACACATTATAAACGTGATTATTATTGACTTTTACGCCTGTCGTGGTGCAGAGGCATATCCGACTGTAAAGCGACAGGTTGTGGGTTCGATTCCCACTCCAGGAAATGAAGTAAAGGGTGTCCCAAAATTAACGCAAGATTTGACTTTGCCGCCATTTGCTATCATATTCATTATTCATTCGCTATTAAAAGACTAAAATGGCATTTTCTATTTAATTCAAATCTTGCGTTAATTTTGGGACACCCTATATTTTCATTTTCTGGGTTTGGTAACAAGGTAAAGCGCGACGTTGAGTTCCGCCACTCAACACGCAATGCCTCAATGTGGCGGAAAGTGGGGAACAGATTTGTTGAAAAAGAACGAAGTGTCTTAACACTAGGTTCTCAGGTTCCCTCTGCCTACCCTGCTATATGCGGGATACAGCGTAAAGTTAAAAAAAATAGAATTATTGACTTTTACTATGGAAATATTAGTGATGTTTTAAGCGATGTACGTATATTATTAAACAAATTAAAAGAAATTCGTGGTACTCCAGTTGAATATATTGATTTTTAATCTTATTTTACGCTAGCTTAGGACTAACTTTTACATAGGTTTTTTATATCTTGACATGTTTTAATACCCTCTTTATACAAATACATAAAATTTGTTATATTAGCTAATTATGTATGGGATATATCTGTATTAGTTAGGCCACAAGGATCGGGGTGATATGTAATGTTGGCAACATTTTTTATTAATAACAAAACAAAATCAACGATAAAACCAGTACTTACATATATTTTCAAGTAATACAAATTTATTGGATTAATTATTTAGTTCATACGAGATAGGCTATATAATATCTATGCTATCAATTTAAATTATTGTTCTTAGCATTTACCTGTCTGTGTTAAAAAAATACTAAATAGTTAAGAATTAACATGCGAAGAAGAACTCGCTTGTAACTCAGTAAATGAAGAAGAATCTCAGTTGCTTTTACTCGATAGATTTTATATTACAACTTAAAACATTAATAAAACGATGCACAGGTAATAACATCCACAATTTTTAGAAAGTGCCATTGTAAATTTATATTTTTTGAATGAATTGTAGAAATTCTTACGTACTTTCTTACTTAATACCTAAATAAATGTGAAAAAGGCATATTTTCGTTCACTCTCCAACTTTTAAATATTAGGAAATAGAGTTAAGTCTTATTGCCAAACATAAAATCATGTAAGATTATTCAACTGTGTGGAAAGTTGTAAACACACCTAAACCACTTAACCATTTTTGACAAATAGTCTGGACCTTGGGAAAGACTATAGTCTACTCCTTACCATGTCGCGCGATATAACCGAATTCCACGCGGACGAAGCCGCGGGCGGAAAGCTAATAATATATACATACAATATTACAATACCAATTAATTAGTCTACTTGACTAATTGGCATTGTAGGTAAATAGTAATATTTGCAATACATGATATAATTCAATTATTTTTGTTAATTGTTTTTAATTTTTTTTACTGATATTCAAATAGAAATATACATTCGAATTTATTATAAAATATATTATTATCATTTTAATTAAAAGATAACACATATTAGGTAACGCCTGTCGTGGCGCAGAGGCACAAGCGTGCGGCTGTAGACGCGACAGGTTGTGGGTTCGATTCCCACTCCAGAAAATGTAAAATTTAATATTTTCATTTCTTGGATTTGGTAACAAGGCAAAGCACGGCGTTGAGTTCCGCCACCCAACACGCAATGCCTCAATTCGGCGGAAAGTGGGGAACGGAATAGTTGAAAGAGAATGGAGTGTCTTAACACTAGGTTCTCTGCTTCCCTCTGCCTACCCTGCTATATACGGGATACAGCGTGAAGTTAAAAAAAAAACATAATAGGTATACATTGAGAAATATAAAATTTAAATTTAAATTTTTATATTTACGTATATATTTATAATATGTTATCTGCATAATATATGTTATATGTTCTAGTAAACAAGTGTTACTTGTTGACTTTCTAGTTAGTGTTAATAACAACTAATAACTAAGTATCTAACTTTTATCAGCATGATAAGATATTTATTATTAAGTATAGAACAAGTGTTAACCAGGAAAATGTTTTTCACATTTTATGAATAATATTTAATATACATACATACATAGCTTCGCTATATCCCGCATATAGTAGGGTAGGCAGAGGGAACCTAATGTTCGTTCGAACTCCGTCCCCCCTTTCCGCCGAATTGAGGCATTGCGTGCTAAGTAGCGGAACCCAACGCCGCGCTTTCCATTGTTACCAAACACAGGAAATGCAAAATTCCATTTCCTGGAGTGGGAGTCGAACCCACAACCTGTCGCGTTTACAGTCGCACGCTTGTGTCTCTGCGCCACGACAGGCGTATAATATTCAATATTCAGAGTGTTTTGTTGAAAGGCTGCATTCAGTTGTTGTTTGCTTCGTATTTATATTAAAAATAATAATAATAGCCTATATAGAAAATGGCAGGTTTTGTAAGAAAGAATATATATTTTACTTTGTCAAAAGAGGTAACTGAAGCCTCGATTAACCGATGAAAACCTAGCATACAATAAACTCAAAGACGTTCAAGTGAAAAGCTTGAAGACCCCCCAACGACCATGAAGAGAATAATGACGATGTTGATGAAGATATTGCTGTTTAATATTTATTTTAGTATAAATTTTAATATTTAAATTAAATATTAATATGAACTATATGTAATTTTATTTAATTATATAACTTTAGGTATTTTCGCTTTTGAAAGACTTCTTACTTCATTACTTCATACAATTACATAAAAGGAATATATATTTTAACTAGGACATAGATCTCCTAATATATAAAAATCCGACAGTGAATCTAAATATTCCTTTTTCACACTCAGTCAGGTATTTTATGGTGACGCATAAGAAGAATGCACTTCTAGTAGTAGTATCAACACATTCACATGTTTATATAAAATATGACAAAGTGATCAAAATATTGTTGTTAGATATATAATTATGTCTTAAGTTACAGCATATATTATAAATAATTCTCTTATTTTTTTAAATAAGAAAAAATTGTTGTATTTATACAAGTTTTCACCCTTCATTTGTTTAGGCCTTTTGAAAGTAAACATACTACTTTGATTTCAATTTATACCTAAAGATTTTTTGCTTCGGTGGTATTTATTTACATGTAGTAGCGTATCAGAGTTGAAGCAGCTTAAAACAAAATTATACCCTATATCCCGTCAAGGCATTTTATAAAAATCAATCAAATCATTGCAGTGATTCCAAGAATACAAACACACACAGACAGGCTGACAAAAATTTTAAAAATATACTCTATTACTGTCTTTATGTCCCCCAATGTCAATTATTTTTATTCTATTCTATTTAGAAATTATTCATCTGAGGAAAATAAATTATTTTCCTGTATATCTAATTATAAGAACCGCTCTGAACCTGCAAGCATTGTATACAATAAGAACTGCATCTAAAATGTTATAGTCAATCGATACGATAACTTTAAAGTTTAGCTTAGATCATTATTTGTAAGTTATGTTACATGAGAAGAAACTGCTTAGCAAGCCATGGAGTGAATGGAAACTTATGAATTTAAATTTGAAAAGATCTTACAGAAATAATAGCTAAAAAATGATCTGATTATAGTTCTAGAAGCTTATAGCTATGTTAGTAAATATAATGTGTATTTTATTTGAGTACAATCAAGTACTTGAGTAGTTACACGCGTCAAAACCATTCAATGACGTAAACCTAATTACCTCTTTAAATAATATCTTCATAACAGTCCAGTCAGGCTTCGTTTATAACTTCAGTATAAAAAGCCAAGATTATTTAAAAAAAAACTTACAATATATGTGTGTGTACATCTTGGATGCAGTTCTAAAAATATATTTTTTATTATATTTTTATAATTAATAAATCTTCATGTGTCACCCATTATACACTACTTAACTATGCTTGTTTGATTTAATTGCAACGGGATCTTAATGATAGATACTAAAGTAAGGAAATACGAAACGCATACGATTTTATACTGTCAATATAAAAATACTAGAACGAGAACTGAAAAATAATAAATATATGAGGAACGGATATATGACTTTCAAATTTAGTAAAGTTTCGCATGTTTTTTGTAAATATTTGTTACTATAAAAGCCTACAAAGCTACAAACATCACTATTTCTATTAGCATTTTTGTTAAACCGCCAAATAAAATCTTTTAAAATGCATGTCAATGACATTTCTTGCCGTAAAGTTCACTAACCTTTTGCCAATCTCGTATTTTTTAGTAATATTTTAATAATATTTAGAGTAAAGGTTGCAATATTATTGTATGAAACACTACTCTTTTCCCTCCAATAATAGTATGACAAATCACACTACAGAGTTGCTGAAAGACTAACATTTAAATTGAAATAAAGCAACTATTTTTTTAATATCCCTAACTATGACGATAGTAGTACATTAAATAGTAAAAAGAAAAACTTATCACAATTTTCGAGGTGTCAAGCAAAGATCGGATATGGGGCAATTTCCCGCCAAAAATGACTGTCACACAGTCGCAAACGATACTGCAGTGCAACTCGAATACTGGGTTGATTTAACAAATGTGTATTTGCTTACATAATTATGTGAGTATTTTAAGGTATCAACTATTTTACCTATCTTTAATTTTAATAACTAGTATCTTTCATTCAAATAAAATCATTTATTACAGGTTTTGCTTTTACTTTACTTAAATTTTTTTTTACACGTTTAAATGAACTACAAGCTGAAACTTCGTAAAATGCATTACCTTGTCTAAAAATCAATAGTTTTGTTCAATATTTTGTATGAAAAAACAACATATAATAAAACCTAGACACACATCAGCCTAGTGTAATTTTTCGGGAGCGTATGAATTTTTAAATTCCTAAATTTATTTATTAACTTATGAAAAAACTTCGTACAAAAGTAACCTATTTATATGTCAACTCTTTTATCGACAAAGTCAACACACGTATTCTTAGTATTATTTTCATAATTATGTTTTCCATAGGATTTCATTTAACTAACCTTCTTGGAAATCTCCTTTGTACGTCAAAATTCAATATCAATTAGACATTACTTTCTATACAAAAGCAAATATAAATACAAACAAATTTCACTGTATCACTTTTATTAAATGAAATTGTTACTAATTTTAGACTACAAAGGGCTAGGAAAAATAAAATGTTAGCGTTCGCTTTGCAATTCATTATACGAGGTAATATTAAATGACCCTCCAGCTTTATATATAGATTGTGGAGTATAATTTTATCTAATGCAGCTTAAAAGCTTCTCGATGCACGTGTCATAGAGTTATTGATTTTTTTTATAACGTAAATGCTTATAATAATTAATTAAAAGATTAACAGTACCATACATTAAAACAACTTCTTGGATAATCATTATACATACTGGGGTAAAGCGATCTCTATGAGTAAACCATTACGAGAAAGTTATTAAATCATGACAGTTGGCATTTTGAATGTGACAAACCCGTAAAATTTATTTACAGTCTTTTTGAATACATTTATGATTATATTTATGGTATTAAAGATGTTTGCTTCGCCCAATAATTACATCACTAAAGATGACTGATTACACAAATAAGTATACAAAAAAAAAATCAAATATAATGTATATTTGTTTACTTTGCCATAAAAAAGTGGTAATAAAGCAAACTACGTTTTTACTGTTTAATCGCATTTCCGACTATTTGGACAGAAAAGGTTACATCTAGAGCTAACTAGCTCTAGATGTAACCGGTGGCGGCAATAAGACAAAAATTATGTTTAATTTATATTTGTTACTTCTTCCTTTACTCAGTGATTGATAGACAGGGAAAAAGTTACTGGGTCATAGGACCACGAGCACTGAGAGAAGATTTTGCAAAATTCGTACGGTATTCGGAACTGAAAAAAAAACAAATTTTATCTTTTATAGTTCACCTAAACAAAGTTGCGGTTTATGTTGCTTCATAACATAATATGTTAAGGGCAATTATTTATTCTTTATAGATACATCTAAGCAAAATCTCAGTAATAATTTCTTGTCGAGCTCATTTCTTTATATTAATTGACTATTTGAAGTGTTAAAACAATTAAACAATGACGATATTGATTTTAGCGATGATGTGTTGATTTTAGATTATTAATACTAATTATTATTAGAAGCCATCGTGGCGAATTGGGACAGTGTCTGACTAAAAATGCGATTGGTAGTGGGTTCGATTTCTACTTGGTCACATGATTATAATTAAACTATTTTCATTTCCACCACTCACCACGCAATGTCTCAAATTCGAACAAAAGCGGAGACCGAAGTGTCTTGACACAAGGCTTTCTCCGCCTAGCCTTATATGAGGGAAAAATCGTTAAGCTGAAAATAAATATTGACAACATATTTGCTTTACTTACTTATATGAAGACATTTGGAGTGGTTTAATGTAGAACCGAATAAAAATATTAATTACAGAAATTATTTTGATGCAGACAATGAAAATGATTATTACATTCTAATATGAAAAAATGTTTTATATTTAAAAACATATTTTTTTTCATTTTTAGTTAGATCGATTATAGTTTTCTGGACCATTGCCACTTAATTCAATCTTTTTAAAATGGGAAGAAAATCCAGAACTACAATCTCTTTTCTCTACTATAAATATTTCGCATAAAAAGAAAAAATAGCATTCTTTATATAATTTAGTCATATATGTTTTCATATATAACGATATACAACAATATCATTGCCGTAACAATATATGATTAACTTCATACAACCCTACTGTGAGCGCTAGTTCTCGGTTTAAATAGCAAGGCGGCGAAGCGTAGAGCTTGTGCTGTACTATGTTAAATACGCCTTAGAAACTTGGAACGATTACATATTTCTATAACTATATATTTTTAACTGGTTTTAAAAAAGGAGGATGTTTACAATTGCGTGTTCTTTCTATGTGTGTTATCGCATATTTTTTTACTAGGTGAACCAATTTTTATGATTTTTGTTTATAAACTAATGTCCCCGTTGACGCGTTAACAACGCGTTGTCTTTAGCAATGTATATGTCACTTTATATAAACATGGATGTCAAACCATGGTAGTGTGTGTGATATTTATTTTTTTAATTTAATGTACTTTTTATGCATTATTTAAAAAAATATTAGTATTCTGCACTCCTTCGGTCTATAAATTATAAGTGTGCCAGATTTCATGCTCCTCCGTACGCGTAATTTCGTAAAAAGGGGGTCGTAAAAAGGGGTACAAAGTGTTTTCACGTGTTTATATATAGATTTATCTAAGATCTGATGATTTGGACGGAGACTTAAGAATTTTTGAGTTACCTTTAAAAAAAATACTTTTCAGTACATTTTAATTAAAGTTGTTTTTTTTTTACCTTCATTATATATTCATAATATAACATCGCTTTAATATAATAGGGCTAATTCATGGTAGGTAAACATTTAAATAGTAATGTCTTTTATTTACAGAATATTTTTGATACATAAATATATAGAAAATTATTTTAATTAATTCTTTATGTTTTATTGTCATTTATAAAATGACTTATTATAAGAGTATAAGTGATGATCAGTTCGTCAAATCAACCTACAGTTGCGTCTCTAAGATGCCGGAGTACGATTCCTTACTAGTCGAATTATGCTACAGATGTAATACTGAAAAATCATACTTTTTCTAAAATAATATATAATATAAAATGATCCATTACTTGTGGATAATAAATAAATATTTCGTAAATAAATATTACTAAAAGTTTAATAAATGGTCCTTTTTCTTCTATTATTATATTTTCACATTTTCATGAATGGATTAAAAATTATAAATAAAAATAATAAGAGTTTTTTTCATGTAAAAATATATACAAATTATTTTTAAAATTATGAAATAAAACATTATCGTTCCTCAAAACCTATTCCTCTTATAATAAGCTTAATATGTCAATGTTAAGTACTAATAGAATACAAATATTTTTTTGTGTTTTTATCAAATCATCGTTTAAATTATCTAAATATTCTTGAAATAATGTTGTTCATTCATTATTATTAATTCATATAAAAAATATATTTCCTCTACGTTTACCACGTGCTCGACCAATAGCCTGGATGGTTGCGTTAAAATAAATATTAGTAGCGTATTTCGGAACGCAGCCTTCACTAACCCGGTGGGTAAGTACGAAAGAGATGCCAACAGATTAGCCGAATGGTGTGAGAGGGACACAACGATGTTATCCGATCGATAGCCGCAGCCGCAGAGTGCCTCGTGTGACGTCACGCGGCCGTCTCGTCATCTTGACTCTACAAGAAATTGTCACTATATTTTTGTACGATACAGCATTATAGCTGTCGACAGGTAAATGCTCAGCAACTTGCTTATGACATGGACGAAAAATGAAGCATCCATCCTCCTTTAATGCATATAAAATAACAACCGTAGGAAATATTTGAAAGATTTCTCACATTGAGACAGATGTCATGAATGAACGTGGTATATTGTAACCACTTTGTACGTTATTTAGGTGCAAACAGTCAACAATAATAAGAAAAATCGTGTTTTTTAATTTACTTTAGTGTTCTACGAATTCGCGTAGCAAAGCGTAGCGCGGCGATGAAGTGCCGTAGCAGTACCATTTTCATCTGCTAAAAATAAGATGTGTGTCACGCGAAATCGAAACCTTATAAAACACTTTCCGCAAAATGAGTACATTATAGATATACTTTGAAATATTTACGTTATTGTGTTAAAAATATTTAAATTAAGCAAAAGATATATTTACAATAAAAAAAAATTACGTATGAATTGGTAAAAATAAAAATATTGAGAGTAAAATATTTTTGTAATTATTAATACACAAAATACCATCTGTTAATATTGTAAATAACCATATTATTTCGATAAAATTGTTACAAAGCTATGTTACGGTCATGTCTGTAAAAATATACAGTAACCTTTAACCAGTAGGTAGTGTCTGTTACTTGGTTTTTTATGTTATATTGGAGTATAAAGACGTTAAGACAAAATTCATTATTTTTTGCTATTATATTATTTTAGCGTTTATTGAAAATTACTTACTTTCTGCATCACCTGACTTAGTCTTTTTTATCTATGACTATATTTATTTTTAATAATTTAATATAATTTTTATATTTTTTTATGATTTATATTTATTACATATATGTTAGTTATGATTTCAATTGTTTCTCAAGGAAAATGGTTTTATAGGATGAGTACTACATGTAACATCTTGGTCCTTACCAATGAGCATCATCACGCCTAGCCGTATAGAAGGCAGTCAGAAAGAACCTAAGACGCTCCGATCTTTAATTATCGGGCTAATAAGCGGAAAAATCATAATTAAATGAATTTTAACATAATCAAGCTACAAATATTTCAACAAATCCCAATACGACCATATAATGTATTGCCATCTACAAATATTTTATATAACGTCCTTATCATTTAAAGTACAAGCGGAATAATAGACATTATGTCATAGGTTAAATTTTTAAACACGTCCGAGGGAGTTCCTCAAAAAACAGGAGGAGCGCCGGCGCGCATTTTAATTGGATCGTGTAAATATTACACACGCTGTGATTCTTGTATTTGGGCTACACTTATATATAATGTGTGAATTTTCTAGTATATTTTACATGAAAATGCTGGCAGGTGGTGTATTTGGGACAAGATTTGTAACAACATATTCTTTTTTTCTACTGTCACTAATTAATTTAATGAATAACTTCAGTAAAATTATATCTTTTATTCAAGTATAGTTGTATTTTAATTTTGTTAGGTGGTAGGAGGTTCGTCCTCCGACTGGCTCGCGACCACTATCATGTCAAAGACGAACCGCCAAATATCTAATGATGTGTTCCGGTTCGATGGCATGTAAGCCAGATTTTCCCCTTTCCCACCCATCCTTTCCCCAAAATGTGGTGGTTCTGATAGTGGACTACTACATTGTCCCCCCTTCCATCAGTATCCTCTAGGTTGGCAACGCATCTACAACATCTCTGGTGTTGTAGATGTCTATGGGCGAAGGTAACCACTTACCATCAGGTGGTCCTTCTGCTCGTTTGCCGTCCGTTATCAATAAAAAAAAAAAATATATATATAAATTCTTATCAGTAATCAAATAATAAACTTAGTTCACTGTTCAATATAATGAATTGAATTCAATTATAAATTTTGTTATCGGGATGTGAGGTGGATATATTTAGCAGAAGATTGGTGAGGGTGAAGAACGTTTAAAATTATTATTTCACATACTGTAATATGATTATATATGTTATTGAGTTTAGATTTTTTTGCAGCTTCAAGTCTTTTCTCTAGGAAGACACTAAAAGTAACTAAAATCTTTACATTCTACCCAAAGTCGAGTCATTTCTTGTTATGTGGCAGAACAATTTAAAAGTTTTAATACAATTATTGCATTCAGTACGAATAGAACTCACTGAGATCATAATCAAAGTTAGACGCTGTCATACTGTGCCTTAAGTTTTAGATTTATATTTCATAAGCTTACTAAAGTAAGAAATTTTTGTGAATGTGAAAAAGCCTTATAATTTTATAATTATATGGACAATCTACTTGACCATAAATAGCATAACTCCAGCTTATTATTTTTTCTGTTACCACTTCACACGTTTCACAAAGGTTAAATGTCCACAATGACAAATACGTCCCACATTCATCCTACTACATTACCTTTAAAAAAATTAAATCAAGATTTACAAGATATTTACTCTATAATTTTTATTAAGGTTATTAAATTTATTGTTAATATTATAAGCTAACAAACTAAGAGGTCACTGCTGATTTGGGGTAAAACACTCAGATTTTCAAGTAATTATAAACCCATAGACTCATTTTATTCAATTAAATTTAATAATTCATTGGAATTCATGCCTTTAAAGGTTACATCGTTTTTTAAATACATCGATTCTAACTTACTACCCCGACTACCCCGCCTCTCTCTGACTACCCCGCTTGGGATAAAGCGTAAAGTTAAGTAAGTAATTTAGTAAGTAAGTAAGTAATTTAGTAAGTAAGTAAGTTATTTAGTAAGTAAGTAAGTAATTTAGTAAGTAGGTAAGTAATTTAGTAAGTAAGTAATTTAGTAAGTAAGTAAGTAATTTAGTGAACTGGTGGTAAATTATTTGACGTTCAAAAAATGAAGCATGTAACTTCTTATTTTGAATAAAATTATTTGACTTTGACTTTGACTTTAAGTAAGTAAGGTTCTAACTTAGAACCATATTGATTAATGCATAAACCGAAAATAAGCTATAGTATTCTTTTTCTTTTACCTTACTTTCCACCAACTCTAAGGTCTTTTATAAGAGAGTATTGCCATGCTGTGCGAGAGCAAGTTATATTATGAATAAAAATATTCCCTCGAATGAACTTTTAAATCAGAATTAGTACGTTCAGTAAGATAATAACAAACGGCCCACTAATAGTGTCCTAATAAACCCTTACTAAATTAGTCCAATAAAATAATTTCAGACTCAATATGTATAAATACATCATAAAAGTAGCCGACTAAATTTTCAAATACAATAAGGCATAAAAGCTGTTGACTTCTCAACGAGCCATAAAATCGGATCGTAAAAATGAACTAAATAACGTCAATTAATGAAGATCTAATATATATAGTTGTTTAACAATAAAACTAAAGTAATATATGGTTTTAGTAACAATTAAAAGAAAATGACGTATGACTATAGTCGAAACAAGTTTATTAGGTATAAATTTTATGTTTTATCTAAGTACGATTCGGCGGAGAGTGGGGAACGGAATTATTGAAAGAGAATAGAGTGTTTTAACACTAGGTTCTCTGGCTCCCTCTGCCTACCACGCATGCGGGATACAGCGTGAAGTTATCTAAGTACGTAAGAAAATTATACCAGTAGAAGATAAGCTTAATACTTATGCTACTATTGTAATTTATACTGTGAGAAGAAACTTCATAGCAATTCATGAATTCACAGCGCGGGAGCCATTTCCATTGTAGAGAGAGGAGTTTGGAGAATGCCACACAGTGGGACTCACGACCCAACGTGTAGGTTTAAGGGGCCCCTTTAAAATGCGCATTAAGTTTCACCTCCACTGACCGCGCTCCTCTCTTTACCTAACCAAATTTGAAAAGGTCCTACTAATATCACCCTCAAATTACGTGATAGAAAAGAACTGATAATAGTTCTAGACAGGCTGAGATCTTTTAGTAGAGTATAGAGAGGTTTCGTTGTTATACCTCTCGCTCCTACCTCTACCGCGTACAAATAACTTTAAGCCTATTCCTGGTCAGTTCGTTGGTAAGTTCATAATACTTATTCCCCTTTAAATTAAATACAAGCTATCTTGTGTGAATTAAATGATATGACATAAAATTATATTCAATATACAGCATGAATAGATTAAGAAATAATGTTTCCCGCGAGATTCGATCTCATGTCCTCACTGATGATATACGTTCAAGTTAGCTCTAGCCAAGTACGTCAAATATACATACATACCTATCTATTTATATCTTTTACGTCATCTAATTGACCACGCTGCTTACAATTTTGTAACTATAAAATCTTGTTCTCATTTTACTCTTATATGACATTTAGAATAGATTCTTTTTAAAACATTAAAATATGCAATTAACACGCATCATAGTTTTTGTGGTGTTTTTGAATATTTTTTGCATCTTAGAAAGAAAATTATATAACTTTTTGCAAGTCGTCTTTCAAAATAATTATTTTTATTAATAATTCAATTCAATTAGACGAAAAATCAGTAAATCGCCAAAGTGTTTGAATAAAAAATATAATTTAGAAAATGGATGGGGCAGTCCTATTTGTAACTTACGGATTTTGTATTCTTTTAAGATAAAACACGGTATAGCTAACATGTAATGAAAAGTTAGCGGCGAAGGCTTCTAACATTAATTTCCCTTTGCTCTATAAGCCTTCCTATGCAATAATTGACTAATTCTAAGGATCAGATAGTTAAGAGGTGATGATATAATACATTTATTTTTATATCATAATGTATAATTATTTAAAATTATAAATTGAAATAATTATTGTAGAATGCATAAATATAGATATTGTTATAATTCTTACGTGTGGAGTATTTGTTTTAATACGTGAAGCTATAAAGAAATGTTATATACTTATAACATTTAATACAATGATACATAAACAAACTAGACGAAAACATATACATATAATATAAAAACAAGCAGGCATTCATGTATTCCATTTTAAGTAAAGTTTTAGGGGACACAGTTTTTGTTTATTAAGGGGATTCCGAACCTACAATCCCTTGTGAGTCTCACGGTGGGCGTAAAGAATTACACCAAATTAAGTACGAGATAAAAACTTGCGATAAACAAACGATTCATACTGTATCTCGCAATATCCTTTGCGTGGACTGTAAAACCTAAAAAACCGTATTTCCCCCTTCATAGAAATTTCAAGAAATGTTCTCTTGATTTCCTTACAGTTCACCCTAAGGAACCTAAATGACAAATTTCAGCTTTCTAAGGCCAGTAGTTTGGTTTGTAGGTCTTTTTTTAGCTTCACGCTGTATCCCGCATGTTGCAGGGTAGGCAGAGGGAACTTGAGAACCTAATTTTAAGACACTTCGTTCCCCACTTTCCGCCGAATTACGTGCTGAGTGGCGGAACTCAACGCCGCGTACTTTGCCTTGTTACCAAACCCAGGAAATGAAAAATTCCATTACCTGGAGTGGGAATCGAACCCACAACCTGTCGCTTTACAGTCGGACGGTAAACAATACAACAAAATGCCTCTACTTGAATATATACATAACTTCATATAAGCAATAGTACGTAAATCATTAAACATAGATTTATCGTACTTCGCTTCAAAATAAAACGGGAGCTTAAGAATAGTCGGATCTAAATCTAATCGGATGGAGTCGAGCTTAGCCTGTATTTGATATTTCCTTTATGATATCTTAAAGAAGATAAACTTTATAGGATTCTTCCTGCAATGCAACAATTTTAACAACAATTGAAATACATATTTGGAAAACGTATATGTATGTTTTTTATGTATATTTTTATTATTGTTTATGTATGTTTTTCGTTTTCTAAGTGATTGACATCTTAAAACTTCAAAAATAATTAAATTGTTAGTATTTGTTGTATGTTAGTAGCCTTAGCAAAGTTAACAGGTTTATAAGCAAAACTTTATGTCAAATATATGATAATATGATTAATATTTATTATTTATAATAATGTATTATAAATATATTAATTTAATATATTTATAGTTATTATAAAAAATACATATAAATTTTATTAAAAGGGACTTTTATCTTCAAGTATTAAAAAAAATAAAACATACATATATAGCTTCACGCTGTGTCTCTGCCTACCCTGCTATGTGCTGCCGCATATAGCAGGGTAGGCAGAGGGAACCTAGTGTTAAGACACTCCGTTCCCCACTTTCCGCCAAATTGAGGTATTGCGTGCTTAGTGGCGGAATTCAACGCCACTAAAAACGCAATTAAAAAAGTACTTATTTAAATGACTAGATATATATATTTTTTAACTTCATGCTGTATACCGCATATAGCGGGGTAGGCAGAGGGAACCAGAGAACCTAGTGTTAAGACACTCCATTCTCTTTCAACATTTCCGCTCCCCACTTTTCGCCAAATTAAGGCATTGCGTGTTCAGCGGCGGAACTCAACGCCGCGCTTTGCCTTATTACATAACCCAAGAAATGAAAATACTAAATTTTACATTTCCTGGAGTGGGAATCCAATCTACAACCTGTCGCGTTTACAGTTGCACGCTTGTGCCTCTGCGCCACGACAGGCGACAGGCTAGATAATTATTATAATAGATATTTATTAAAATTATCATTTCTTATAAAACAATTTTTAACCCATTCAAGTGTCATTATAAATTAATTGTTTTTACACTACAAGCAGTAAGGCGCATGACTTATAGCATCGTTCTTAGTAAGCACATTAAAAGTTTAGTTATATTTTTCATCGTATCTAATGGTAAAATTCTCATTTTGTTACCGTTTAAAATTTAGTTATTTTTATTATTTCAATTGATAAGATATTAGGGATGTCCATCTTTTAGTCAATCTTTTTTTGCAATACCACTCCTTATAGAAGTATTGTTTTAAATACATTTAAAATTTAATCATAATAAATTCAAACCTTAAAACAAAATAGATTACTGATATTTAACAGCAGTTTGTTTGGGGACTGCTTATTTCAATAAACACAAGGCACACGCAATCGCATGATTGAAAGCGAGTTCGTTTGTAGCCATTAAAGTACACGAAGTAAGAGAAAACGCGCCTTACCCTTGTAGTTACGTTTTTATAATCTTTATTGATAAAATTTGTTAAGTGATTACAACGTACATTAAAATTTTAAAATTCTTTTGCAATTTTTCTTTCACATCTTGGTAAGAATAGAAAAGTGAAATTTAGCTAGAATTAGATTGTTTACCAATTTAACATTTATTTAGAAATATTGGATATCTATTAGTAGACCCGTTTACGCGTAAATTATGCATTGCCTTAACAAAGTGTTTGTCATTTTATACAAAAATGTACGGCAGAGACGCGGTGATGCTGTAAAAAATATTGACCTTTGCACTTTTACCACCGAAATTACTACTTTAAATATATCAAATATCGACGTCCGCATAATTTTCGTAAATAAGGGTCCATTATCTTTCACGTTTTAGAATAATGATAATTAATAGAATAAAATCTATAGGATAGATTATTTCCGGGAAACGAATAACTTTTAAATATAAAACGACTGAATGTGAATGTGTAAATAAATAGTCTAACTTCAATCCAGTTAGACAAAGCACATCAGCGTCACGACAATGTCTCTGAGAAAGTAGCGTTATAGAGTAATCAGTAATATTTAATTTAAAAAAAGTAAATAAAATTTATTTATTTAACTTATATATATATATATATATATATATATATATATATATATAAGTTTGGTTGTCCACTAAGAACGTGGGCCGTACTTGTTTAGCCAATTAATTATAAAGGTACAACAGCGAAATCTCTTTATGATCTAATAAAAGAAGCCTCTAGAAATACCATCACTTCAGTCTAGTATGTATTTCTAAGGCGACAATAGTAGGAACTTTTCAACATGGTATGATAGAGAGAGGAGCTTGGACAGTGGAAGCGAGCGTTTATATTTATTAAAGGGCTCCTCAAGCTTAATCTTGGGTGGCAAGTCAAGTGTCAAAGTCACTGAGCTCTTCTTCCCGCAAAGCGCCACCCAGCACCCGCATCGTGAACCCATGGAATGCTAAGAAGACTTGTCTTTTCTTGTATTTATAAAAAAAATAAAAATACCTGGAACGTAATTTTAATAAGGAAGTGATGACAATGGATGAAATAAATGAGATATGACAATTCCAGAAATTTGTTGTCTGTTTTTTCTAATCACGAACTATCGTGAATATGTCATATAGAAGCCCCAGACATAGCACAAAATTAGTTCATTTACGATCGACGAAGACTATTAGTTTATCATGTCATACATGTACGACAATCTCAGTTGCAACGAAGTTAGGCTTTTTAATAAATCATATTCAGAAGCAAAATGCTTCGAACATATTCTAAGTGCACTCAGCCCTCTCCATTTGAACCAATGTAAAGTAAATTAATATGAGCATATTATACCTATGTTTGTCTGGTATATTGTGTCTCCTTTAGTCTAAGAGCTTTAGCTTTACCGTTACAAAAGTTATTGGAAACTTAGGTGGAACATTTTTTAAAAATGTAAGTACAAGAATACGAACATAGAAGGATTCGAAACTGTCCAAGCGCTTTAATCACTGAAATTCGACATGTTGTTGGCCTCTCCATGGAGAGATTTTTACTAATTTTTGCTACTCAAAGAAAATTCGTATGAATAATCCTCTTTATGAAGTTAATCACGCGCATAAGATAAGAAAATCACTTTTCGAAAACATGTAAAAACTTGGCCATGCCGAGACTCAAACCCGTGCCTTTAAAGATAATCCTCAGTGTGTGATTAACATTTCAAAAATATTAAAAATTTAGGATCAATTTCTTTCATGATGTTATATCTTCCTGCATAAAGACATTATGACATATTAGTTTTTATATACTAAAAGTCATAACTACGTATGTCTTATCATATTGAAAGGTAATGATTTTTGTGTCTGAGTACAAATTGTTAATAAATTACAAATAAAAAAAATAAGACGCCTTGAGGACAAAATTTCTGTCTACCTGTCACGATTGTGTTTTCAAATTCTGTCTAGTTGGGCTAAATATGACGTTGGATTCAACTACATAGCACGCCTCGCCAAATTGTGGAATAATATTAATATTATAAATAAAATGCACTAATACGTAATATTAATACGAAATATTCCAAAACCACTTGTCAGATTTTAACTAAATTTAAATGGGACCACTTTAGTAACAGCTAGCTATGCTATAAAAATAGTATCAACAAAATTGGTCTACCTAACAAGAAGTTATATACATATAAAAAATACAGTCAAATTGTGAACCTCCTCTTTTTTTTGATGGCGGTTAAAAACTAAATATTTGACAGCAAGTATTTTATTAACTTTATCTTCTTTTAGTATAAATCTAATACACTATGAAATAATAGTTGATGTTATGGCTTTATGAAATTATAATATTAAACAAAACAAGCAGCAAACTCCATGGCAATTTACTTTGAAAGGGTATGTAATCAATAAAATTATAGAGCTATATGCATTCAGTTTAAAAGCTAGGCAATAACAAGCTCGCTACATAATATGACATACACGTACATAATTAGTTGCTGCAACTATATAAATTTATTTTGTATGAAATTTCCTGCATAAAGAGGCTTTTAACGTCTACATAAAGCATGAATCATAATTGATTAATATTTTGCCTATCCTTAATTTGCAGCGTAGGTTAAGCAATATAAAAATCAGCAAATGACAGAGGTTAGCGATCATTATTAATGACTTTCAAGCTAGACATTATGACTACTACGTTCTACGGAGACATATTTAAAGGAAAGTGCTAGCAAAACTTCAAATAATTAAAGTTTTTATCAGAACCCAAACCAAACTTCAAATAAAATGCATTAAAAAGTATATTATTATATATTAGGATTAACTCAAAAACTAATAATCAGATTTTAACAAAATTTAGATGAGACTACTTCAGAAGCACTAAACCTGTAACCCGCATATAGCAGGGTAGGCAGAGCGAACCAAAGAACCTAGTGTTAAGACACTCCATTCTCTTTCAACAATTCCGTTCCCCACTTTTCGCCGAATTGAGGCATTGCGTGTTGAGTGGCGGAACTCAACGCCGCGCTTTGTCTTGTTACCAAACCCAAGAAATGAAAATACTAAATTTTACATTTCCTGGAGTGGAAATCGAACCCACAACCAGTCGCGTTTACAGTCGCACGCTTGTGCCTCTGCGCCACGACAAGCGTTATAAAAAATAAGAATCACCAAAATTGTTTCACCTAGTAAAAAGTTACTGTTACTGTTGACACATGAAAAAAAGACATTCGAATAGAAAACCTCTTCTTTTTTGAATGAAATTAAAAGCAAAGATTTTTTTTCTATTTAAAAATGTGCAGACATAGAAATAGCATTAATTTTATTAACGTCTATAACAACAATATTGATTAAAAGACTAGAAAAGTCTTTTTTATTCAAATCTTTCCATATCAATAGAAGCTCGTTATTCAAAAACCTAGCTATTGTAACTAGCAGATACATATGATAGTTGGATACGTATATATATATATAAAATGTTACTTTACAAGCAGGGTCAACTTAACACCCATGGCCAATATATTGTCCCCCTTTTAATGCCAATTGGCATAAACATAATTAGGCAAGGCTTCTTGGGGAGTGAAGAGGAGCTCTAAGAAAATCTGGAAATTTACAGAAACGAAAAAAAACGTTATACAGTCCACGCAATCGAAGTCGCGGAATACACCTAGTATTAACGATAATAACACAGTGTCTATACAATATATGTTCATATATTTGTATATATTTACCAACGAACAAACAGTAGTAGCGTAAGAATCTGTTTAATTTTATTTCTGTTATGTTTGTAAACAATTTTCTCCAGAACTTCTGGTTGTATTTTTATGGAACCATTTTATTATATAGATTTTAGCCTGTGCCCCATATAGGATATAATTGAAAACTAGAACACCTGATGTGAAACCATAATAGACCAATTGAACTATAAGAAATAAGGAAATGGCACCCAAGCAAAAGCTGTTCAGTCTAATAGGCATTTTTTGTTTACGAACAAAAATCAATAGTCGGTAGTATTTGGAGTGGATCTAAATTAGAAATACTATGTAAAATATATAAAATTTGAATAAGGAGTCTTAACAATTTATCGATCGGCGGAAAGTGGGGAACGGAATTGTTGAAAGAGAATGGAGTGTCTTAACACTAGGTTCTCTGGGTCCCTCTGCCTACCCTGCTATATGCGGGTTACAACGTGAAGTTCAAAAAAAAAATTAACTTCACGCTGTATCCCGCATATAGCAGGGTAGGCAGAGGGAACCTGTACCAAACCTAGTAAATGAAAAATTGCATTTCCTGGAGTGGAAATCGAACCCACAACCAGTCGCGTTTACAGTCGCACGCTTGTGCCTCTGCGCCACGACAGGCGTTAAAAAATATATATATATTTTAACAAAAAATGTAAACAGACTCAAAAAAACACACTTAAATACAATAATTTCGTATAACTCAAAAACTAGTCACCAGATCTTAACTAAATTTAAATGGAAACACATCAGAAGCAAAATTGGTTCACAGAAGCCAGTTATGCGGTACACAAAAAAGTACTTGAATGGAATTGAAAACATTATTTTTTGAAATCGGTTAAAAAAATTAAAAAAAAAAATACCATCCGCAGCATAAGCCAGGAGTACTATCGCATGATAAATAAATAAAATAAAATAAAGTTTATTGGGAACAAATAAGCCTAACAGTAAAAAACATTAAGCGCGGTAAAAGTTTGGATCCCATTTTTGCATTCATACCAATACATAGTGGTCATCGAGGCCATCGTGCCTCAGTCAGAAAATGGCATACTATAAATACGATTGTGTATGAAGAACGATTATTAAAAATTTCTTCACTTACCCGCTCTTACATAATGAGGTGTTAAATTTCGAATTCGGGTAAAAATCGGGAATTAGTGCCTTGACATTACGATCTCTGTATACCTTGCTGGGCGAAAAAAAGGGTGAAACTGTCTACTTGTACCACGTGTAAAATAAGAACTGAGCAGTGCCAAGAAACATGACGATGAAAAAAATCAAGTTCATCTCTAATAGTTAAAAAAAGAGTATTTCTACTATAGAAATTTATATGTTCATAGTTATATGACACTAAATTATAAAAATAATCAATATTTTCGTTAAATTTCGTTCGTATATTAATAGAGAAAGGTAAAGAATAACTTTAAAACTAATTTTAAACATGACGTAACGAAATCGCTGTGCAGTATATTGTTCAATATAAAACACATTTTAAATAAAACATCTGTCATAAGTAACATTTGAGTAGTTTCCGTTAAGTCTTATCCGCTCGTATGAATCCTAGAACGTAATAATAAATTGCATATTGATTCCTGAGGCCATTTAAGCGACAGTACACAGATGGATTTATACAAATACGTCGTAAAGTAGGTCGAGCCAGTCGCAGTGTGCTGAAATTAATTTTATTTCAATCAGTGTTTTAATAATTAAAAAATGTTGGAACTGAATAATAGTGAAGAATTCTTTAATGGAAGTAAGTAATTGTAACTTAATATCCGCGTCTATTTTAAATGTAATTAATATATGTACTAGCAAGGCAAAGAGCGGCGTTGAGTTCCACCACTCAGCACGCAATTTACGCCTAACGCCTCAATTAAGCCGAAAGTGCGGAACGGAAATGTTAAAAGAGAATACAGTGACTTACCACTACGTTCTCTGGTTCTTTCTGCCTACTACTATTACTAACCCTTATCGCATATGAAACTGTTCACGGCTTCTAATCTTTGATATTTTTACTTTTTAACACTTAGTAATGAACCTTTTTATTTCGTTTAGTTTTTGACAAACATTTTTATAAAACAAATGACTTAATATGCATTCTTTTCAATGCATGTAATTTGCCATATATGGCTTCGTATGCACTAAGGCATATACATATCTTTAGCTTTTCAGATATAGGTCCCACTTGCATTTACGTTACCTCCAAGCATGTAAATAATATACCTGTAGATGGTTTTATGAATGAAGATCAATTTGATTCCGATTTTAACCAAAAATAAGAATGTAATGGGGTACCATTACGTTAAGCTATGAAAAAAATCACGTTATCATGCTCGAATATAGCTCTAAAAGTTTCGATAATAATAGTTTTACGAAAATTGTTCGTTGTAGAAACAAGAAAGAAAAACAATTATGGATATCCTGCCAGTATTCTTAGGACACCAACATTATCGAGAGCTGGTACTCTCTCAGCCATTCGTCCAACATGCCAATTTCTCCGCTTTCTTCAAAGAGATTAAGAAAAACTCCACTGATAATCGGTTGAGTAGTTATGTCATGAAAGCGTAACAAACAAACTTACATTCTCATTAATAATATTAGAATAGATTATATATAATGAATAGTTAGTAGAGTAACAAATTGCTTTTCAATATTAAATTAATATTTATAAGGAATTTGTTACTTAAAATAAGACGCACAAAGATCATTTTAAATCAAGTTCATAAGCCGATACTAAAAATTAGCTTTTATACCTTCTTAAGCATTTTGGCATCCAAAATAAAGTATATTCACATTCATATTTGTGATATATGTTCTTCATTGTAAAATTTTTATTTAGTCTAATACGTTCATACTTCGCTTCTATTTCATTCCACCTTTACAGCCATTCGTTTATAAAAAGCAATAACACAAGCATTTATTTACTTTTAATGGTTTCTCTATGAATATTTAAGTTTCGTGCCATTACTTTTTAACGTAAAGTTAAAATTTTCTGATGGAAAGTAAACAACTACAGTTGAATATTTAGTAGAAATAATGACAAATTAATAGGTCAAGTTAAAGTCATTAATACTTTGTATGTACTAATGCCTCGTGTATGTATTTATTACTGTAAATTAGAGATAAATATACTTGTATATTTAACTTAGTATTATCTATATACAGGGTGTCCCAAAATTAACGCAAGATTTGACTTTGCCGCCATTTGTGCAGTGAAGTGTTGGCAACCCTGAAAAAAAAGCAATTTGACAGCTAACAGTATAGGGTTATTAAAAATGGAGCGTTACACGATAGAACAACGTGTCTTCATTATTAAAGAATATTTCAAAAATAGTGAAAGCTTAGCGGCTGCAGTTCGAATTCAAATCTTGCGTTAATTTTGGGACACCTGTTATAAGTACGTGAAGCTAAAACTTTGTACCGCTTTTTACGAAAATTACGCGGATGGAGGAGCATGAAATTTGGCACACTTTTAATGAATATAAAAAAGGAGTGCAGAATGTTAATATTTTTTTTAAATAATGCATAAAAAGTATACTAAATTAATGAAATAAATGTTACAAGCACTACCATGGTTTTTTTTCTACTTTTTTTTTTTTTTTTTTCCCTCACTTTTTCAGTCTACTATCAGACTGCCCCCGCGATTTGGTACGGGCGACAGAATGATTAGGTTTAATGAAAGTTTTAAGTAGTTAGTGTACACTACCATGGTTTGACATACATGTTTATATAAAGTGACATATACATACATTGCTAAAGACAACTTGTCAATGATTAGTAACACAGTAAAGCAATGACTTTCAATTATATGGAGGCACCTGAAGTTTAAAGCTAGGGCATATGTACATATTTCGGCAACAATGATACCAGGTTAAGCTAAGATACGTACCATAGCGCTGAGAAAGTTCCAGCTATGAAAGTGGACAGGCCCATTAAAGTTCTGCAATGAGCATTGTGATAGTTGAAAAGATCCGCGGATGCAGTTCATCCGATTTATGGTACTCTTTCTGGCATATTGAAGATAGATAATCGGAGGGGTTTTAGTGGGTAAAAATCCCACAGAACCTGACCTTACCCCAAGGAACGGGTATCTTTTGAAGATTTTCCCTATGTAGATAAAAAAGCACTATCTAAGGTTCAATGCAGTTCAAACAAAACAAACAAGAGTATGTACTTATAGGCAGAATTACTCTTTCCCATTCAGCATCAAGAATTTTACTTTCTAAATTACCAATAACTATTTCTTAAAATTCAATTAATTTTCCTCTTATTTATATATAGAATGAAACCCACAAACTAATTTTAAATTCTTGATCATCAAAAATCCTGATTAGAATTTAAAGCCATAACCACCATAAAGTGTAATTTTCAAAACAAATAAAGAAAACCAAAAAAAAAATTAAATGAAACGCACTACACTACAATTATGACGAATAACTCAAAAAGTATTCGACAGATCTTAACATACCACGTCAGAATCCTTAGCTATCATATACAAAAGAAACATCAAAATCGATTCACCCAATAGAAAGTTATGGGGAAATATATATAAATGTCGGTACACATATAAAAAACGCTCGAATTGGGAACCCCCACCTTTTTTGCAAATCGGTTAAAAATTAAGCTATAACAAGCTTACATACCTAGTAATTTATCGGCAGGGATTACGACACAGCATTTGGCATTATTGCTGACAACGATCCACTTATTTAACACCGAAATAAAGTCATTGAGATTTATTGGCTTCATCCTGTGTTGACTGACATTACTACTTTCGAAGTGCACTTGTTTATTACGTTGTGGGAACATAGTGACTAATCATTACCGATTTTTTAACTAGCTTCAAAAAAAGGAGATTTTTATGTGTGTTATAGCATAAATTTTCACTGGATGAACCTATTTTGATTACACTTTTTTATATGATAGTTAGAGCTTCTGATATAGTTAAGATCTCACGTATGGTTTATGATTTATTTGTAAAAGTTTTACTTTTTGGTGCATTTTATTTAAAGTCAGTTTACTTTTTTAAAAAAAGTTAATAATTTAAAAAAAAAAAATTCTAATTTTTAATTCGACTATAGATAACAAAATCTTTGTTTTAAAAAGATTGTGATCACTTTACTGCAATTTAACTGTTACAATCTTTTCCCTATACCTGGGAAATTTTAACCAACGATCTCTTCGTAGATCTTACATAATCTACTTCTATTAAATGAAACATGGATGTTGTATATATTTTATGTGTTCATTACAGAATCAATGTTTAACATTGATCAACTATACGAATATGGAAATCCATTGCTCTTGCACCTGATCATACTAAGATTTCTTCTAACTGCCGTGCAATTGAATTAAATCTTAAATAAGAAAAATCATAAAAAAATTTAAATTCTAAAATATTCACTGGCTATATTTGTATTACTAGAAATGAAATATCATTTAGCTATCAACATCATAATATTAATACAACATACTCATTTATTGAATAAATAAGTGGATAACACTTTATTGACTCAGATAAGCGTGTATAATGAGAACACTCTAGATGCTTTAAACCAATATACTTAATCACAATAGTGTAAATAGTACCCTAATTATTAAAATAATATGACTATAGATTCAACATAAATATGATTGATTAGGCGATTAAGTTTCTTTTTCTAGTGACATGACTTAGCTTTATATGAATAAAAATAAATGTACGTAGTAACAATACGCTAAAATTCTTTTAAAAATAACTTATAGTAAATGTATAATCATCAGTAGAATATATTATAATATTGAAATAAGTATTCAATAATAGATATATTTTTAATATAAAATTTCTTTAAATGATATATATTTCGGGTATATTTTGGTATCTGAGAACTAACATTTCGAACGCTTCATAGTTTGAAACGATAGATAGACTACGTATAGTTCATTCAAAATATATCTAAAAAGACTGAAAACCCTATTAATATTAGATTTTACATTTTTACCAAAGGTTTATTCTTACAATATAGTGACATCATACAGCTTGTATTGCATTTTGAACTTAAACGAAATTCTACTTTATTTCATAGTATAATGGAATATAAATTTTTAGTGAGTAATTAGATAGTAAAAAGTAGTCGATTAGTCATAGAATTATTCAACGTCCAGAAAATTATAAGAAAACTGAGTAAGCTTCACATGAAACCATGATTCACATAGTGTAGCAATCTCGTAGCGACTCCATCAGCTTGTATAAAATGTATACATACATACTACTTGTTAAGACGTTAGTAAGTATTGTATATTTTTTTTACATTAAATTTTTTTTTTTTTATAATTTTATGGAAATCATCAAAGTATCTATAAAACAATTAATACATCATATACAACCTCTTAACTCCATCTGTATTATAAAAAGTTATTACTCGTAAAATATTTTCTTTATCTGTATCTGTAAAAGTTAATACGGCATAAAATTGGCGAAATCGTCGCGCGCCCACCATTCCTTGACTAAGAAACATTTCGTATTTTAGTGACCTAATTTCAAAGGTTGTATTTTGTCCCAATTTTCACGTAAGAATCTCAGTACTCACGGATAATATTTGAAGAAATAGCTTTTAATATTCGTTTATGTTGGTAAATGCTTGGAATACAGGATTGAGGTTACGATGTTACAAGGAATTATTATTATTTTAAATAATAAGTTTTACAATTTTTACGCATATCAGGGTAGGCAAAGAGTACCTAGTGTCTAAATACTCTGCTCTCTACTTTCCGTGCAAATTCGAAACATAACCACGCTCTGTTACCAAAGAGGGGAAATAAAAACAATTAAAAATAAACAATTAAATGGTTGCAGATTGCATTCACTTTAGGGAATCGAGTGTAGATTTTCCCTACAATTATAGTTTCTTCCATAAGGCTTACAATCGGACGCTGTTCCACTGCGCCACGATAGCCTCTATTACAATATTATAATCGTTCATCCTTACTAATATTATAAATGCGAAAGTAACTCTGTCTGTCTGTCTGTTACGTTTTCACGCCTAAACCACTCAACCGATTTTGATGAAATTCGGTATGAAGAGAGAACTGAACTTCGGAAAGGACATAGGATACTTTTTATTGCGAAAAAAATTGTAGAAGAGGTTGAAATAAGGGATTAAAGTTTGTATGGAAGTTCCTTATTGTCAAACATAAAATCATGTAAGATAGTTCACCTGTTTACAATTTTCACACCTAATCCACTTAACCAATTTTGACAAATAGTCTAGACCTTGGGAAATACTATAGGCTATTACTAAGTCGCGCGATATAACCGAATTCCACGCGGGCGAAGCCGCGGGCGGAAAGCTAGTAATAAATAAAGGTATATTTTGTAATATGTATGTATACATCTTAAAAATTATTACAAAATTAATATATGAGGATGGAAAGAGAAGAATATGATTTTTTCCATGCTATTTTTACACATTTTGAAGAATTATACATTTTGCCCGTATAAAGACAGGCATGGCAGTACTTGTGGCCTAAGATTTTTTATACATACATATATTACACCAGATACTGTACTCAATATGCATAGGTACATATTTAGACTTATACATTTTTTATATTAGAAGAAGATTAGATTTTTAAAATTTTTAAAGGTAACCTTTTTTTATTTAATAAAATCTAGGTTAATTTATTAAATTATTTAATTGTCTATCAAGACGGAGGGGACATCTACATTAACATCGTATTTTTAAGGCATTATTCATAAAGAGAATACATTACTTAATTCATATATTTCTACTATGGTCTCGCTACTAGATACAGAGTGACCATGAGTTTCTTTGCCTGTATCTTCTCATGAGCTCAACCATTTGAACGGGCTTTTTTCAAGTCAAAATTGCACATATTTTTTGGTTATTTTGTTTTGCATTTTTTTTTCTACTTTTATGACATGTCCAAGTAAATGTTAAGCATTTTTATGGAATAAAGATATTTTGACTTTAACTTTGACTACAAAGTAGTTAATATACAGGAAGGGTAAAATTATAGGAATATGAAATTTTGTTATTAAGTTATAATATTTATTTCAAAATTACAAAAATATAATATATTATTACATACACATCTTGCTTTATATCGATTTTTATTTTTCTCATAAAGCTCTATCAAAGAAATATACCTATATTAATAACGAAACACTGAAGAGGAAAACGTAAGCAGCTTATAATTCTATTATGAACATACATTAAAAAAAAATTTATAATAATATAAATTTGGATACTAATAATGGCCCAATTAATCAATACTGACGCACGTGGAATGTTTTTGTTTGAAATATTTTCGTTTATTTTGCCTAACTGAGCCACGATCTGGTGTTGAGTGATTTGGTTAGCTTTCTCTATCTATCCTATTAAGAAACACATCTAAGGATAAGTTTTAAATTACCCTACTTTATATTATAAATGCGAAAGTGTGAGGAAATGAATGGATGGATGTTTGTTTCTTCTACCTAGATGAAACTTTTTAGTAATATGGTTTATTTTGCTAATGAAGAATTTATACAATTAGGCCATAATAAACTATAAGTATTTAGTAATATATATAATAGATAAAAAAAATATATTTAATGAATGTTCAACTTCATACGTTTACATAAAACAAATTCTTTTCTAGGAAAATGTGTAATTATAGCTTTACTTATACTGTTTTCAAGCAAAACTCTTTAATTAATTATTTTGCTGCAGTTTAAATCAACATAGCCAAGATAGCAGCGAGTCGCAACCAAGTTTAACTTTGCCAGTTTGTTGCCTACTTGATTACTTCATAAATTATAACGACTTCTCTAAATAGTCTATGATTTCATCGGGGTAGAAGTACAGGCTAGGTATAAAGTTGGAACTACAACCAACTCGTTAACATTTCAAGGAAATTATTTATTAACAATACTAATTATTATAAATTACGTGAAAATATCACAAGAAACTGTATTTCAAAGCTTCTGCTAAAATCAATCTTGCCCAAAACGTTACGCCGTCACTGTCATTTGTATTTGAAAAGAGCGCGAGAGAAGAAGACAAAACAACTGCTTTAAAATTCAACCTAATACGAATCAGTATGTTAATAGACATATAATGTATTTACATTTAGGGAAGCTACGCAATATCGATTGCCTTATTCATAGAAAAGGAACTTAAGTATCGATAATATTGTGATATCTCGAATCATTATAATAATTATTTTGTTTTCAAGACTTACTGTAAGAGTTCAATTATAAAAATAAATTCATTTCTTACACTTTATTATATAATATTGTAAAAATGATTGTATTGCAAAAAATATATAAATTTAGAGTTCAATTGTCAAAAGTAAATTTATTTACGAGTAAGAAACAAACAGTTTCAATGATATCTATTCTATACAATTCTACACGTATTTCACGCGATAATGGCACGTTTGACGAAGCCTTATAATCTAGCACTCACCAGACTTAGGGGCATGGGCGCGGCGCGTCGCTCACGGGCGCACTCCTTTAGTTAAATGTATCCGTTACGAAATATCGCTTCTCTTATCTTCATTTCCGTCATAGAATCCCCGCTCATTTAGCTAGGGCTAACTGAGAAGAATAATACTACCGCCGCGATCCACTGTTGCTAGGAGCGGATCAATCGTCGACCCTTACAGGTGACATGAATGAAACCTACACACTTTCGACGCGTATCAATATTTCATTTATCGAATTAACCCTCGCGAGGATACGCACGATCGACTTATTATTTATGAAGTAGTTACTAAAATCACAACGGTTTTTGTTAATACGATGGATTTGGCACAGCGATAACCGAACTCGCGAGAGAGGGGCGGAGGATTAGTCGTGAGGCCTGAGCCTGACGTGTCAGTGTCGTATAACGGACGAGCGGTAGACGGCGGTGGCGGAAGGTCGGGGATGCCGGGAGCGCGGCTCGGCGCGAGCCCGGGCTCCGCTGACGTCAGCGACGGCTCGGCGCCGCGCGGCCCTTCTCACCACCGTCGCCGGCCAATTATTATTTTATATACACGAATGAAAACGGAGCGAAACAAAAGGAGACGACAGCGGGGCGCGGGCGGAGAGCGCTCGCCGCAGGAACGACACGCGGCGCCATCTAGCGGGCCACGCGGACCGCTCGCGCCTACTCCTTTCGGTCTGCGGACGATCGAAACGGGACGAAAACTCTACGCTGACCGACCCTCACTCGCATCGGAAACACTGTCACTGGTCGGGAGCTACACTCGGGTTCACATAGCGTACCGTGGTCAGAGCGTGGCTGCGTGTGGTGGTGGCGGTCGGGTGGGCCATGCTGTCAGGCGGCGCGGGAGAGGCGCGGGCCGGGCATGGCGGGCTCCTGCTCGACACTGCGGTGCGGCCGGTGCGGGCGTCCGCGGCGCGCGCTGCACGCCACTGGGCCGCGCACCGCCCGCGCCCGCGCCCGCGGCCGCCCGCCTTGCGCGCGCACGCCCGCACTCGCCGCCGCGGCAGCACCGCGCCTTTAGCCTTCTGCCTCCGACCTGCACCGCGTGCACCGGCACCACACCATCACGCAAACACCACACTACCTACACCTACACACGCCACCTATCGATTTCAGAGTTTTCCCATTTAATAATTTGTATAAAAATATCGGTAGACCTAAGAAAAAATTCAAAGAATAGAACTTATGCAAATTATTGTTATATTTTTAAATACAATAAATAAAATAACTTAGATTTTATTATATAAAAAAATGTTACCTTTATAAATAAGAAACCTATAACACTCCTCGAATAATAAAATTAATAAGTCTAAATATGTGATATAATATCTGATATAATATATATGTATACAAATATATACACTAAAATACAGTCGCAAAATCTGTTCCAAATATCAAAGTTTCTTGTAATAGATAAAGTCGCAAAGCTCCTGTACAAAGAGCGCCTACGAGACAGTCTGGCGATGGCCCAACCTTCCAAAAAAGTTTTCTTAATGATCATAGAAGAAATTAGTTAAATGTACACTTTCTTTAATATTATACACAATAAATAACTTGGTATATAAATAATCATATAAACATGTGTATTTTTAGATACTCTATCGAATATCAACAATACCTATTGTATGTATAATTTGTGACGTAGCATATCGTAGTTGTTTTGTGCGTGCTACACGAATCCCCGACGCAGATTTCCCAAGTATAATGTACGTTTTACTTAAGTAACTAGTTCACCTATACGCATTTATTCTTCTAACTATTTATCAAGTATTAATGGTTTGTAACGCGCGGCATCAATTTTTTTATTAATATCACTTTAATATTAACGAACGCTAGAAAGAACTTTGAACATGTTATTAGCTAATTAAATATAATATTATGGATGCAATAAATCCCTTTTAATATTTTTATAAATAAAATTATTTCATTTTATTTGTACGTATACATAATTTATTCACAAATTCATAATAGATAAATACTTATATACTCATATATGCTAATACGTAGCTCTCTAGCGTAGCAAGGGCTGGTCTATCGCAGACCTAAAAACAAAACCAATTGCATTCAATATATGAATGTTAAATAGCTTGAAATTACTAAAATGAATCCTCCTTAAATGTGAGAATTTTACTAAGTATTAGTTATTAATATATTATACTAGCTTTCCGCCCGCGGCTTCGCCCGCGTGGAATTCGGTTATATCGCGCGACGTATAAGGAGTAGCCTATAGTCTTTCCCAAGGTCTAGACTATTTGTCAAAAAAAATTATAAAAAATAAAAATATTTTTTTTTATAAAAAAAATTTCGCTATAAAAAATATCCTATGTCCTTTCCCACGTTCAGTTCTACTTTCATACAGAATTTCATCAAAATCGGTTCAGTGGCTTAGGCGTGAAAGCGTAACAGACAGACAGACAGAGTTACTTTCTCATTTATAATATAAGTAAGGATGTACCTTAATATATTTTTTGTTACTGGCATTTTTTAGCACTGCTAAAATTTTTTAAGAAAATTCTTGTACAGCTAAGAAAATGCCCCACGTATTGGTTACAATATAGGCAAAGGTAATTTGGTGCAATTGGTCCATTTAAGGAGATACATGCATGTATGTAACCTTGCATGCGATTGTTACAGGCTTAATCGAGCAAAGATCCCTTTGCACTTTAGTCATATCTGTATTTTTCAAATTCGTAGAGTAGAGGTGGCTGACGAGTTTATGTTTTTGTGGAAAGAAAAATGGCACGTGTTCGTAGCACATATTTTTAAAAAATATTTAAAAAAATATATATATTATTATAAATTTACAATTTTTCAAGTTTTACTGTTTATATATTAATATCTCTCGGTCTGTGTGTGGTCTCGGTTTTTCATGACTGAATATCACGGCCATAGTGGAATGTGAGTCTGGAAAGTACAATCTGTTTCTAATGGCTCCTGTCAGTTGCTGTAATGATGACAGTGTAGAGTGATAATTGTTGAATTATTTATTTGGTCAATGTACAATGTTTGGTATATATGAATGTAGCATGGTATAAAACTATATTATATAAACTTTTCATTCTATCTTTTAGCTTCCATTTAGTTAGCAATATGTACATTTCGTGAACCGCATAAAAAAAACATAAAATAAACCGTAATATTTATATATTATTGTACTAAATTATTGTTAAGTGTCCCTCTTATTGAAATTCAAATTTTTTTAACATTTGAGTCAATATTTTTAATATTTTCATTTGTTTTTACCTTTATATATTTTGAATTATACGTTTAACATAAAGTAACTTTTATCTTCAAGTTCACGCTTCATCACGAATGGCAGGGTAGTTGAAGAGAACCTAGTGGTCAAGACATTCCGGTCTCCATTTTCTGTTCAAACTCGAGATATTAAGTATTGAGTGGCGGAATTCAATTCGACTTGGTCTTTTCAGAGCGGATAAATGAAAATAATTTATATGTAATCATTTCCCCGAATGAGAATCGAACCCACAACCAATCGCGTTTATAGCTTGAATAACTGTCCAACTACATCATGATGACCTCTATAAAGTGACTCATATTCAATATTCAGCTATTATTTATAATATTATAAAATAGCTCTACTTTACCATATGACACGTGTTATTATTGGTATTGATTGTATATAGCCTTGAAGTTTATTTTTATCAATCGAGTAATAAGATCATGGCTTCAACATAACAAGTGTAGAACTTGACACTTACATTATGATATATGCTACTGTAAATATCTGTAAATAATAAACAGATTATAAAATATTATGATTTTTTTTGAATTGTCAAAAAATAATCGATACGTAAAAAAGTATTCGATTAAAAAATAATTGAAAAGAATCATTATTTCTTATTATTTTTTAATATTGTAAACACAACAACTAGCAAATTGTTTTATTGTAAATGTATATATCGTATAGTGATTTTGTTTTCTTAACAATTTATACGAAGGAGTTTTGGTAGTATATAGCTTTTCCTTTTTGTCGGCACATCATCATTTTATGAAATAAAAAATAGGTAATTCGAAGAAAAAAATGATGTTTCAATTTGGATCAAAATTATACTATTTATAGGCTTATAAATTCATTCATTACAAAACCTAGCTAAATACTCATTTTGTTATTTTTTTACTATTCAACTTATAAGCAACGTAGAGGCCATCGTAGCACGATGACAGTGGGACATCTGATCGTAAACGGGAGCGGTTATGGGTTTGATTCCCACTTGGAAAAATGATTATAATTAGATTCCTACTGTCTGCCCTATTATACAGAAGCCGAAAAACAATTGATAGATTTAGAGCAAGAATTAGGTTGCCTTTTAAATTAATTAACTCCTGTCGTGCCGCAAAGGCTCAAGCGGGCAACTGTAAACGCGACAGGTTGTGGGTTCGATTCTCACCCCAGGAAATGGACTTTTTCATTTCTTGGGTTTGGTAACAAGGCAAAGCGCAACGTTGAGTTCCGTCACTCAGCACGCAATACCCCAATTGGGCAGAAAGTGGGGAACGGAGTGTCTTAACACTAGGTTCCCTCTGCCTACCCTGCTATATGCGGGATACAGCTTTGTATGTATGTTTAAATTAATTACAAATGATTTAGCAGCTTCGGAATATTTCCCGCACAGCATAGCATTCAGACCAGAACCTAGTATCAAGCTATACCGTTTCTTATCACCTAAAACATTACATGATAAGTGGCGCAACTCAAAGCTGCACTCTGTATCACTAGAAAAGAAAATTGAAAATAATTAATCATTATTTCAATTTTCTTTTCTATAGTCATTCATCTTAGTGGGGTTGGAACCCACACCGATTGTGATACGGTGTCCCACTACGCCAAGAATCTACGTATATAAGGTGAGTTAATATTATTTCATATCAGTATAACTTTTGCAGAATATTGTATAATTATAAATTGAAATCATTGGACTATTTACATATGTCACGTTTACTGCCTTTTACACACCCATTATAGTAGACTTACAGCAAGGTAATCTCTCAACGAGTTCAAACGCCTTACATACTGACACATATATAATTAAAATTTTAACAAAAAAGAACATCGACTCAAAATAAGATGAACAAAAAAATAAATTTATGAGGCATAACTCAAAAACCACTCGTCATATCTTCACTAAGCATCAGTAATCATATAAAAATTAATCATCAAAATTGATTTACTAAATAAAAAATATTTAACACTGATAAAAGAATACAATCTAATTGAGAACCTTCTGCGTGTTTTGGAGTCAGTTAATAATAAAGAGGCCGAGCGAGGCGATTCGTAGCGCAAAGGCACAAGCGTGCCACTGTAAACGTGATAGGTCTTGGGTTCGATTCCCACTCCAGTAAATGAAAATATTAATTATATTGAATAATGAACATTTTCGTTGAATTCCGCCACTCAGCGCATAATACCTCTTTTCGGTGGAAAGTGCGGAAGGGAAATCTTAAGAGAACGGAGTGTCTTGACATAAGGTTCTCAGGTTGCCTCTACCTATGTGGGGGATGTAGCATGAAGCTATAAAAAAATATAGTAAAGTAAACATAATAGTGTCTAATACTACCAATATTTTTAGTTTAAAGTAATTCCCATAATAAGCAGGGGTGGCATAGAGAACCTAGAGTTAAGATACTGTTCTTCATTTTTTTTTTAACTTCACGCTGTAACCTGCATATAGCAGGGTAGGCAAAGGGAACCAGAGAACCTAGTGTTAGGACACTCCATTCTCTTTCAACAATTCCGTTCCCCACTTTCCGCCGAATTGAGGCATTGCGTTTTGAGTGGCAGAACTCAACGCCGCGCTTTGTCTTGTTACCAAACCCAAGAAATGAAAATACTAAATTTTACATTTCCTGGAATAGGAATCGAATCCACAACCTGTAGCGTTTACAATCGCAAGCTTGTGCCTCTGCGCCACGACAGACGTTTTACGTTTTTTATAAACACTACATGTTGGGTGGCGGAACTTTATGCCGCGTTTGTCTTATCAGTTCAATATTTTTAATTTTCAACTAAGTTAAGAAACTAATATTAGTAACCTCTTATATAAGTAGATAGTAGATAGACTACATCAAGTACATATGAATTGTAGATAATCAATTAAATTAATATAATCTTTATGACTTTTTAGCATATTTAAATATTAATTTAATATGCGAATTGTAATTTATATCAAAATAAGTTCCGTTTTATCCCATCTTTGTCAGATTTAAGTGTCTTTTGTCAGATTTAAGTGAAAAACTTTTTTTTTTTTTTTTTATAATGTATACATAATATTTTATATCAAATGTTAGTTCACTAGTTATATCACGAAACATAGTCTTGTTTGGTGGTAGGAGGTTCGTCCTCCGTCTGGCTCGCGACCACTATCATGTCAAAGACGAACCGCCAAATATCTTATGATGTGTTCCGGTTCGATGGCATGTAAGCCAGGTTTTCCCCTATCCCACCCATCCTTTCCCCAAAATGTAGTGGTTCCGATAGCGGACTTCTACATTGTCCTCCCCTTCCATCTGTATCCTCTAGGCTGGCAACGCATCTACAACGCCTCTGGTGTTGTAGATGTTCATGGGCGAAGGTAACCACTTATCATCAGGTGGTCCTTCTGCTCGTTTGCCATCAGTTATCCATAAAAAAAAAAAAAGACAAACAAGTATACTGATTAATATCATGTCAAAACCCCTCTCATATCATATCCAACCAATATTATAAATGCGAAATTTTATGATGAATAGTAGATGTCTGTTCGCTACTTGTTCACATAAAAACTACTGAATGGATCTAGATGATACTTTACAGTAGTATAATTTTTCGTGAGAATAACATATCGGCTACAATTTGTAAATATTTTGTGTAATTTGCTCATAGTGTAACGATAAGTACCTAATATTCTATAAATTCTGAATAATACAACTAAATCCACGTTACGACATATACTTTGTTTCAAGCTTAAATTAGGTTTCGCTTTTAAGCGCTCACGTTTATTATTCTATATAATAAGATAAGTAAGTTAAAGACGCCAAGATGGCGGTTTGGCACAAAGACAATTTTTATATAAAAATATTGCTTACACTGCTATAGCAGTTAAATGTGCCCTCATAATACATTCTTTAAATAACAAAATAACAAACACAACCCAGATTTGAAAACGGAGGAGGCAGTTTTTGCGCAGTTTTAACGTGATTTTTAAAATAATCCACTGTGGCATGTTTGGCATGTATTTCACTGAACCTAACAATTGTTAATTCATATCCCAATTAGCAAAAATCCTTGTGAATATGTTATATGTTAGACTTTCCCCTGTCCGGTTGGACGAGATGCAACATTAAGCTCTGCTACTCTAAATATATATTATTATATATGCCCAAATATATGTCGTGGCGCCGTCGTAGCGTAGTTGAACAGCGTCTGACGCTGACGTTGTGGGTTCGATTTCCCTTCAGGTAAATGATTAACATTAAATTACATTTCTCCTACTCTGGTAAGACTAAGGGCGGCGTTGAGTTCCGCTACTTAGCACACAATGCCAAAATTCGGGCAGAAAGCAGCGAATGACTTGACACAAGGTTCTCTCTGACTACCCTGCAAACCTGTAAGGCGTGATGCTTCTACGAGTATTAATGGACAGTGGAGAATAGAAGATTGCTCTGCTTTTTTCACAAAATACGAAGCATACACAGACAAGACCAAAATTTATTTTAATATGTAAATTATCTCTAGCACCGCCATATTATTTACAAAATTCATAATACAGAACAAAACCCCTTATATACCTTAATAAATAGAAAACTATTAAGATATTTTTAAAAATAAGTCAAAAGAACATTTCAACCAGTTTAAATGCATTAAAATCACTACATTAAAGAAAATATTCAACAATAGTAAATTCAAAGAGACAAGAAAAAAGAAAGCCACGTTTCCGTGGGTACCTACAGATTAAATGGGTCACAAAAAGATAAGTGACCTATTAATAGAACAGAAATATGTTGCAACTAGAAAGTTTCATCCATTGTAGTTCCGAGATGCCGGTGAAATATTACTACAGCAGCCCTCCGCGTACTCGTCGTACCTTTTATTCCCTCTTTTTCTCCATCTTTCTTGTAAACTATTTGAATATAAAACGTTTTGAATGTACTGTATTCCAGCTTTTTCTTTTTCAACTTCATTGGTATAAGTTTAAAATAAGCACTGAATCGGATTTTTAATTTACATACCTGTACACTTTGTTACTTAAAGTACATTTGGCCAGTTTTTAACTTCGTTTTCTAAATAAAGTATAATTAAAAGTGTTGCTTTAATTGTTGATCATATTATTATTGACAGCATTTGTATTTTAATCGTCGTCGTATTTAATTTGTGACGATATTTCATTACATTCTTAAAAACTTTGAACTTCCCTTACGAGTATTATGCAGACAGAGAAGTATGAAGTTAAGCATGGCAAAAGAACTGTATTAGTATGAAAATTAACGTATATAATAATTGTTGCAGGACCCATATAAAAAAGGTGGACACTTAGAAACACAACGGACAGTCGAAACTACTGGGCGTGGAAAGCTGAAATTTGACATGTAGGTTACTTGTGGAGTATAAGCGACCACTGAGAAAGGATTTCCTGAATTTTCTGTGAAAACGAAAAACCACAATGTTTCATAGAAATAAATTTGAAGGCAAAAATACCCATTTTCGCGAAAATGTAAGTTCCCGTAATACATAAAGTTTTGAAAATATGTGTATTATTAACAGGGTATAATCAAATTATATGTTTTACAATAGAAAAAGAAACTCGACGCTTTATAGATAGTTAATATGGCTAATTGGAGAGACAACACTACTAAGACCTAGTGTTAAGACACTCTGTTCTCCGCTTATTTTACAATAAACGTATTTGCTAATTATTTTCATATCTCATACCTGTATAAAACGCACTACACACACATTGACACACACATAAACATCCACACACACTCGTATTCATCCACACATACAAACCTATAGGTTTATATGGTTTTTAAATTACAATTATATATATAATTGCGTTGTTGCGTTGCCTCAATTTGGCGGAAAGTGGAGAACGGAGTGCCTTAACACTAGGTTCCATCTGCCTACCCTGCTATATACGGGATTCAGCGTGAAGCTATGTATGTATTTATGTAATTATATATACATATATTTTCACGGTTCAAGGTGACAATATATGAGTTATTACTTATATATGATTAAATTTTATCTATAAATATCTGACTTCATTTTGCAGATAGAACCATATAAAATAATTTCGTTCTTCATTATTCGCTCATTTACAACTCACTCGAATAGTTAATTCAACAAAAAAGAGATTAGATAGTTCCTCCCGCTTAATTTTATGTCATTTGCCGATAAAGTAGCGAGCCTGTTCAAGTTGGCCAAATTATATGTATCCTTACAAAAACCGTAAAAATTGTTGTACGTAATTAATAAAATAAATAAATGTTGAAATTTATTTAGCACATAATTTTCAGTACAAAAATGAAAAAAATTCAAAAAAAAAAGAAAAAAAGGACCCTATACATAGTGAGCGAATGTTTTTAATAAAGGAAGGTGAATTAAATATGTGGACTACAGTGCTTATATAATATAAGTTACAACAACAAGACAAAGTGCGGCGTTGAGTTTCGCCACTGAACACGTAATACCACAATTCGGCAGAAAGTGGGTTACGGAAATCTAAAGAGAACGGAGTCTTAAAATTAGGTTCTCAGGTTTCCTCTGCCCACCCTGTTATGTGCGGGATACAGCGTGAAGCTAAGAAAAATATTTTTTTTTTTAATATATTACTAAAATCACTGTTTAAAACTACAACTGCCTGCCATCACACTTATACCAAGCTATTTATCATTCACGTGATAGGATTACAGTAGGAGTTTAATTTATACATACAAGTATTTCATAAAAAATATTCTTTCATCAACTTGGTTACGGGTGTGTTAATTAAGGCTGGCGTTTTTAATCTATTTACATACGAGGACAAAACTCTAGCAAAAACGTTAAAGCAAAAAACAAGATGTCTGCCTCTGGCTTTGGTGCCCCTTGCCAAAGTGGAGCTAAGCGATAACTTTAGTAAACTATCGTGGTTAAAAAAACAATTTAATGCCTAAATCGAGTAATAAATATGAATAAACGAAATGAGGAAAATTTTACATCTAGTTTGTAATTTAGAATAAAGCATTGTTGACTATAAACAAATTGTATAATGTAGCTAGCTATAATAGATATTACCTATCAAGTTAGTAGAATCTCAAAATTATTTTAAGTAACCTCTAAATAGATAGAATTAATTTAAATTTAAGTTTTATAATCGTAAAAGCAAATACAAAATAACTTCATATAAGTATTGCTACGATTCAACGAAATTTCTTTTAAGATTGTAACAACAACAATCAGAAGTTTATACGTTATTGCATCGGATAAACAATTAATATAATATATTTTATTACAATTTTTGTTGTACATAAGAATGCGTATTAAACAACAAAGTTCAAGTGTAGGTATATAATGAAAACATGGCTGCTGCGCTGCGGTGACCTACTGACCGGGGTCAACGCCCGGTGCAACGCGACCGGCAATTGACCCACGGACCTAGAAGTGGAACCTGACTTGGGTCTGATCTTGCGTAAATAACGTTTTTACTATGACTACTATATCAGTTGTCTGTCAGCATTTGGTAGGTTTATACCTTCGTAATTATTATAAATTAAAAATTTTTGACAACTTTTTTAAATTTTAAGATGTCTTATGTCTTAGAAAATAGGCAAGAACATGGTGTAAATGAGTCATTTCTTTCTCCATGTTCTATTTATTTAGAAATATTATGCAATAATTCGCAGAACACGACGCTACGCTTTGCTTAGTCTGGCTTAGTATAACCTGTATAACAAATATAAACACTTTCTAGCGTAGAATTTATATCTACTGCCATCCTAGAAAAAGGAAAGCGGAGGTGGAGTGTCTTGACACTCTGATATGCGAGATAAGGCTTGAAGCTGCCATCGTAAAAATCAAAACGTAAAAAATATGTTTCGATTAACTTAAAAAACATTTGTTTGTCACATAATTAAGCTTTTTAACTTGGTTTTTGCGACAGAAGCTCGTGGTCATAGATACTGTTTAACAGTCGGGTCTAATAAGCCTCTACTATATCTAATTATACGCATTAAATACAAAAAAGTTTGAAATTGTCAAAAAAAGACCGTAAAGTCTATATAAAGATCAAGATAAAACAAATTTGATGTATCACTAAGGTATGGCATATTGACAAAAATAATTTTTTTATTCAAAATTAATTAAATTTTAGAAGACATGTACATATTATAACACTGCACAACGAATTTATATTTTGCTTATTATCCTACCCGCTGCTTGGCTCGCGTTAATTTTCTTCATGTTGATTGAAACGTAAGTTAGGTAATTAAATAATTTATATATATATATTTTAACTTCATGCTGTATCTCGCATATAGCAGGGTAGGCGAGGGAGGGAACCCGAGAACCTAGTGTTAAGCCACTGCGTTCTCTTTCAACAAATCCGTTCCCCACTTTTCGCCAGGTTGAGGCATGCGTGTTGAGTATTGCGTATATATTTTATGTTTTCATTATTACATATAATATACATACACTCTTGATTCTTTTTGAAAAAACTGTCCTGTCCCCATCAGTGCACTAGTAAAAAAACGTGTAGAAAATGTCAAATGAGTGATTTAATATATTATTTTATGCCTGAAACTGTAACAAACAAACATATTTATTTTCGCCCTTATAATTTTATTTATATAAATATATAGGAACAGCATGCGAGCAATAGTGCAGTGACATACACTGGGATATAATTAGAAGTTTCTTAATAAAAAACTATATAGACCACAAGACTGTAACCATAAAGAAAACAAAAATGAAATTAATGATTTCTTTCTTCATCTCGAATTTATCTACTCATGGTGCATCATTGTATTTGCCTAAAGATAACATGGATATATCTTTGTAACAATATAGCATATGTTTAGTGGTAGGAGGTTCGTTCTCCGTCTGGCTCAAGACCACTGTCATGTCAAAGACGAACCGCCAAATATCTTATGATGTGTTCCGGTTTGATGGCATGTAAGCCAGGTTTTCCCCTTTCCCACCCATCCTTTCCCTAAAATGTGGTGGTTCCGATTGTGGACTACTACATTGTCCTCCCCATCCGTCTGTATCCTCTAGGTTGGCAACGCATCTACAACATCTCTGGTGTTGTAGATGTTCATGGGCGAAGGTAACCACTTACCATCAGGTGGTCCTTCTGCTCGTTTGCCATCCGTTATCCATAAAAAAAAAAAAAAAAATATAGCATATGCTTATGTTATATGCACAGGACTATTATACAATTTATTGTAATATTCGTTATGTATATTATGTGTATTAAACAATATATTTAAGAGTATATCAGTGACAAGACGTCCATATAACACGGTTCCCACCGGCTTACCATTTGGCATTTGACAATTTTTTTTCTAGAAACAATCTCTGACAACCTCCTAATAAAAAAAAAGGTCATCAGCAAAATTCGATAGTGTAATTACTACTACTTTACATCCTATACTGGCTTCCCTAAATATATATCCCTTAATTTACCGGCTTACCTTTTTAAAATTTTCACCCTTCGCCACTATACGTACATATTGTACGTACATAAGTGTAAGTGAACGGTATCGATACATAAATATAAACATTCCTACTTGTGGAATTTAAGCCCACAGCAGTGCAATCAGACGTCCCACGTTACCTTCTCTATTTTCAATATCATATTTAGCATATGGAGCTAGTTACCTTTGCTACCATATTGTCACATATGTATGTATGTATGTATGTATATAAAATTCAAACCATACAAGTACTGAGCGCATTTGCACTCCACCCTCAGCTAACAGAGGACACAAAGCAAACAGCTGATGCCCTACAAACGTTCGCTGTTTCATTTTACTTGTTCTTTTATATCTTTGATTTTTGCTATATAATCAAATAGGTCAACTGTGGAAGAAATTCTTTCAGCAAGTCTTGACTTATTATACTTGTTATAAAGCGTTCACTTGGCCATGAAGGTTTTTTCTTAAATCTTGCGCATCTAATTTCGGAATTGTATAATATATAAAATATTATATATTTGTGTAAGGACTGTATTTAGTATTTGAATATAACCTCAGGAATACATACAATTTTTGATCAACCTTTCTTTATTTTTGTGATAGAAAAGAGCATGTTAAATATTATAAACATATTCATAGCCCTCTCGACGCTGTAGGACGGCGGCTGACTGCAAACATTATCGGATATGGGTTTGATCCCCACTCCGAAGATTGATAATATTTGAATTGAAATTATACATTTTACCAGTCTGCACATCATGCAACATCTCCGTTTTTGGACATAACGTAGACAACATAGTGACTAGGCACTGAGTTCTCTCTGTTATCCGGGAAAAAACGTCAAGCCATATACACATATAAACGACATCTATATGTAACACCTGTCGTGGCGCAGAGGCACAAGCGCGACTGTAAACACAGACAGGTTGTGGGTTCGACTCTCACTCCAGGAAATCGAATTTTTCATTTCCTTGGTAACAAGGCAAAGCACGGCGTTGAATTCCGCCAAGCAGCACGCAATGCCTCAATTCGACGGAAAGTGAGGAACGGAGTGTCTTAACACTCGGTTCCCTCTGCCTACCCTGCTATATGCGGGATACAGCGTGAAGCTATGTATGTATGTATATGTAAAGAAATCGGTTAAATTCCATTGAAACGATCACATACATGTCATATTCGTAGCTTTTTATATCGGCGGTATAAAAGTCACACCCAAGTAGTAATTCAAGTTACGATCGCATTTGCACTCCGCCCTCACCTAACAGCGTCGCGGAGCGCACAAAGCAAACAGCTGATGCCCTATAAACGTGCATTGTTTCCTTTTAATTACTCTTTGATTTTTTAGCTCTGCAGACAAATGGGTCAGCTCAATAAGAACTCATTTCAGTTTTTTCATTAGGACACTTGAAATTGTCAGCTTTCAGTTATAGCTATTTTGTTTGTACAGTTTATGATGAGCAATTATTTTTTGTATATTTTTCTTTGTTTTGTCAAATTGTTAAGTCGTAAGTTTTAGGTTTCATATTATAATTATTATTGTTCCTCATTTTATTATTCAAAGGAACAAATGAATATATTAACAACTTAAATGTTGCAGTTTTTTTTTATTTAAATTCTATAATATGTAAATGAAAAATGTAAATGATAAATTTAGAATAATGTTAAATTTATATATAAATACGTGAAGCAAAAACTTTGGATCCCTCTTTACGAAAATTACGCGGACACGAGGAGGATGAAATTTGGCATACTTATAGTTTATATAGAGAAGTATATTAAATACATTGATAAAGACAAAGCGTTGTTAACGCGCCAACGGGGGCACTAGTAATCATTGTTCCTCATTTTAATATTGAAAGGAACAAATGAATATAACATTACTTAAATTTTGCAGTATTTTTATTTAAGATTAATATGTGAATGAAATATGTAAATGATTTTAGAATAATGGTAAATTTATATATAAAACATGAAGATATTTTAGAAAGGTTTTTTTTAATACATAATATGTACATCACATTTTTTCTTCTTTTAATGCTTATTCTCTTTGTCATACGCCTACTTGGCAGTCATAATCGTCTAAAATAGGTTAAGCCGTTTCCCGAACCATCTACAATGTTCGGTTTTTACGTACTGTCTCCGATGTATTGGACTATAGCATAGCTTTTTAAACTATTATAACCTTTTCCTACCATAATCAGATATTAACTAAACGACTGTAAAAATATGTCATTTCTTCTATTTAAAACATATACATACTTAAAGCATATAACATTTTGTAACCTATTTTCGTAACTCCATTCGTTACAGTATTACATAAAATTTTATTTCGTATCAAAAATCTAAATCTTTTGTTCATAAGAAGAGGAAATATATGTAAAAGTTTGTATACAGCTTTGTTACCCGAAGGTAGCAAACCACAAAGCTCTCAAATGAGATAATTTATTTGTACCAATTAGCAGACCTTAACGTGACTCATAGAACTTATACTATAATAATTATAAGAGAATAAATACATATTTACTTAAACTATAACCTATGGTAACTCTGAGTACGTTTATTTATAAATAATTTGACATATTTAATTAGGGTAAGTAACCAAAAACTAAATTATTGAAAGCAATTTGTCACCAGTATATGTCATGTACCAGTGTATGTCAGGTAACTCGTAATCGTTTGATTAAAGTGAATTTCAACCAAATTATGAAATAAAAGTAACATATTTATATAAAATTTAAAAGCATTTAACTATAAACACGGGCTGCAAACGTTGTTTCCCCAACAATTAAACTACCGGTTAGATTATATCGCCGACGGAACTTTTCACCTAATTACTTAGGCTGTATTAATATAGGGAAAGCGGCATAAAAATAGGTCATATATTGGTGGGGGAGCGAGATAGAAAATAGTGCAACAAATTGTGGTACGGCGCTATCTCTTTCTACCGGCGGAAATCAATAATGGCATCTGGCCACGTGGAGCCAGGAAGCACAGCCCGTTCCATTTACTCTGGCCAAACGTCGCCAACGGACGACTTAGACGTTCCATTATTTGAAAATTGAATTTTCAAGTCTTGGTGTGGCTTAGGCTGATTCAAAATGGAGGTGAATGAATCAAGTATCAACCTAGAAACCTATTGGATAATTAATTAACCTTATCAAGAAGCGAACTCAAGAAGTCTAGGTTAACAACGGTTGAGAAATCTTAAAGATTACAAATGAACCGTTGTCTTAAGTCATTTATAGCAAAAAAACATTGTTATGTTACTTATATCTTCTACATCTACTAAATATTACAAGTTTTCTAAGATATTATTAAGCCCCTATGTATCATACACCTAATTCAATTTTGTTACGAGTACCGCCATCTGCTGGAGGGAAAATTCAAGTATAAAACCAAATTTAAATCTCCTGAAAAGTGCCCTCTGTGCCCTAACCAAAGTGACAACAGATGGCGCTATGGGAAGTAGTTCAAATTTCCTACACAATGAAATGGTGGCGCTTTGGTATAACGCACAGGGAAAAGGTTTTCCAGAAAAGCTCTTCTGAACCGTGTTCCAATAGAGGGCGCCTGTTTTATATAAAGAAGTTTTTATAATATTACTGTAGATGTCACTGTACTAGTAAAGTATATTTTAACTAACGTATTCTTTAATTCAAAAATGAAGAGTTTAAATTTGTTATTATTTAGTTTTTAAATATTTAATTAAGCATTATATCTTAATATTTACTGACTAGACTTTTGTTTAATGTTTAGAAATTAAAACGATGTAATTTTATCATTATGTTGAGCTGCACTCATTTTCCTTTTAATCTGTGACAATTTTGGAAGCGCTATATATTTGCATAGAAACTGTAAGTTTTATACAAATTTTTGTTATGGTAACATTAATATTGTAAGTTCATGATTAACATTCCTAAAACTCTAGCGGGAATTGTAACAATTCTCAGTCGAAACTATAAATATCTCAAATAAATAAATAATTTTATTAGATTAATATTGTAAGTGTAAAGTACTACAAATATCAGGTTTTCAAAAATATATTTCCGAATTTATATTCTAAAGATAATACCATAATAAATGCAATTCATCTGGTTAGTGTCTTTTACCATAACGTTATTATAGATATCTGTTCTGAAAAAAGTATTACTCAATATAAATACCTCGATGAAGTGTGTACTGTGTTTTTGTACAAAAACTTGTTTGAACTTCCACTTTTTGAAATTGTTGAAATTCCACTGACAGACGGTCTCGGTTTTATAAATTAATTGTTTTAATCTACATCATATTTAAAAGCTTACGTTACATAGCTCCGAATATCGTATAAGCCCTTACAGCCTGAAGGGAGGAAGCAATCAGTGTAATTGAATATTTTGAGCCCATTGAGCTTAAAAGACTGTGGGATAAAGTTGTAGTCCGTTATGTCGTTGAACTTTGCAGTCTTTAATGTATTTGTTTCTTTGGACACGTACAGTAAATTTCGAGATTTCGATTATTAATATATTGCAGAATTTTGTTGTTTTTCCAAGATATACCTAAGGCAAATCAAATGAAAGGTATAGGTATAAAGGTATAAAGAAAATATCTATTCTTTTAACCCCTAAATATTACGGACATGGCCTAAACAGACGCGCGGTTTTTGTCTTTCAAATTAACACGTTACGATCACGTCTAATCTCAGTGCGCTGCCTGCTTTCGGTGGGTAGACCCACGTCGCACTTCCACGGAGATAAATACGTATTTTACTTAGGGAAAGATTACTGTAGACAACATTTATATCACATAGTGATTTTCTTTTTTTATTTATGGTATTTCTAGGTCAAGCTGTTTATATATTTATTAGTTTCTATTCAGAATTCTAATACATGATTGCAAAAATGATAAACCAGCTGCAATAAAACATCAGTGCACAAATTTCATCATTGCAGAACATTCGAGAGTAGGTAGTTTGATATAAGTGATTATGAAACAACAATACAGCATAATTTTGAAATAGAGGAAAAGTATGACCATTCTGTCGGTAATTCGGAAGGGAAAATAACGAGCAGCAGTTTTCAAGGTCAATGAAGCAAAACTCCACTACAACATTCAACGAGTATTCGTATTCGACAGTATAATACTGTTCTAAAAACAAAAATGTCACAAGTAGAAAATTTAGAGAACATTTGTTTACCGATGACGTGGTCTAATCTATAATGCATTGGGTTAATCAAAAGCTTAAAAAATAATATATTCCGCCACTGATGCGGTTCGCATGTGACAAGTATACATAATATGTCAGCAATAAAAATAAGCGAGAGCACGTGAATTTCTCCCTAACAAATAAAAACGAATTTGTACGTGACTAAACACTGGTATCTCATGTACCAGAAAAAATAAAATTGTAGTTGTACTTCCTTTTATGTATCATAAAACATAAAAACCGGTCTTAGTGCTACTATTTGTCCAAGATCGAAGGACATATAGAAAAAAATATTTATTTTGTTATATATATTGGTTGTAAATTTTGTAAGAAATCTATTTGTAAGCCTCTTTTAGTAGCAATTTTTCTACTAATTGTTTACCATCCCAATCCAAATAATAACTTTCAGTGTTGTATTGTTATACGCGTTTGTAATGAGGACTCTAGTTCTATTGAGAAAATTTCTTTTTTATTGTGTTTATTGCTCATTTTTGTTATTATGATTACATGTTTTTGATTCCTATTTTAATCTAAAATAATAATATGTTAAGCAGAAGTTGATTCTTTTGTTAAATTTCGTTGCTTTAGGTAATAAAAATTTATGTAGGCGATGTTGTTCCGTTTATTATAGCTTGTTACTATCTAAAACTTTATTATAACTTGTCTTATAATCTATATATTAATACATAAATGTCATTTGAATAATCATAATATCAATTAAGATGTCAAATTACATCGATGACAACCGCATACAGTGATACAATGATAATATCGAAATATCAACAGTTAGAGGATATGTTTCATCAATAAGGTACCATATTTAAACACAATAGAAGCTTCAAAAGTAGTAGACAAATAATAATAATATTAATAATATTTGTCAAAAAAAATACTTTTATGAATTTAATATTATATCAAAAATTGATAACTGGGGAACGAAATGGTTGTAAGAGAACGGAGTGTCTTAACACTAGGTTCTCAGGTTCCCTCTGCCTACCCCGCTATATGTGGGATACAGCGTGAAGATAAAAAAAAACTGATTGGAATTGTTCAGTAATTCATTTGTTTCGTAATAAATAATTTTAATTCAAAAATAATACTCATAACAAGGTATTAAAGATATCGATATTTGTAAACAAGTTTGCTTTCGATGTTTATTGTATATAACTTTGACATCGATCAGTATTAACATATCATATCCCTTATTTAGGTTGAAAATATCCAGCGAATAAATGACTTAAGAGGACAGCATATGTATGATGTACTTTTCTTTTCATCAAAAATAGAACTATATATAAGCTATATTTACGGTGTATAAGTTTTTCCTATTTTTAAAAATACTAAACATACTTCCATCCAAGTATATTGTATACTGTACCTTTTTTATATGTCACACGAGCTAACATATAGTTTACAGTACTCGAGCCTTAAGCTGACTATTATTGCACGTGTTTAGTCTTTCTTAAGTTCACATCGTACACTTGTAGACAACTTAATCGTAATAAATTATTACGATACGTTTGACTTAAGTTACCAAATATATATATTTAACTTCACACTGTATCCCGCATATAACAGGCTAGGCCGACGGAACCAGAGAACCTAGTGTTAAGACATTCCATTCTCTTTACATTATGTTTTTTTCTTTCAAAAATATATTTATTCTATTATAATAATTTTAAACAAAGAGTTAAAATAATATGTTTATATTATCCACGAAACACAACAATATATCATACATATATCTGCAAGAAAAACAGGAGCTACACTTTCTAGATATATTTCGTCCCATATGTACATATTTTAAAGTTCTATCAAATAAGGTATATCCTTTCAACTCACATAATATCCCCGAGCTTGAGGCGCGTGTGTATAAGCGCACAGGTCTTATGGTCGGAGACGGCGACGGCGGCGCGGCGGCGGCGTGGCGGGCGCGGCGACGCCGGGGGCGACTCGCGCCCACCACGCGCGTGCACACCAGGGGAGCTGCCGCGCCGGCGCACCGACGCGTGCCGGCCTCCCACGCCACCCAACATTCTGAAAAATAATAACATGTTTTATTAACATTAGAAAACCTACAGTTGATATATAGATGTATGAGGATTAACAGCAAATCCGATTGACCGAGACAACCTAGTGTTGTCAAAACCTTTCGTTCTTCTAACAATGTTAAATAGCCTAAGCAGAGGTAAACAAAGATCTTTCTGTTGTAAAGCTAATAATGATAATGCCTATCGGCATTATCGGCATTCTAATCGTTGCTAGCAGTGTCTATACAGTCTTACATTACATTGTCTTTGTTATTTGTAATAAGAGAAAAAAAGCAGCTTCGCCCTTTTATGCCGCATAGCAAAGTCGTAGCGTAGTCAGAGGGAAAATAATGTTAAATCACTCAGTTCGTAACTTTCCGCCCGAATTTGAAACATTCCATGTTATTGGGAATGCGAAATGAACCCACAACCCGTCACGTTTGTAGTCAGAAGCTACTGCGCCACAATAGCCTTAACAACTACTAGTAGAAGAACAAACAAAGAAAGAGAACACCACATTTTTTGATTTGATCATTTTAAAAGCAGTATTAATAAAGATTCAATTTCCTTCAATAAGTACATTGATTTCAAAACATCGGAATTGGTTAATAGCGTATAATTAACAAATAAACTGCTCAACTGCCTATAAGGCTTTGATCTTTGATCCTTGTCAAACGTATCAGCAACAGGTAAAGTTCATGATAACTTTATAATTAAGCCACTATACATCTGAAGAGATTTTGTAAGGCACTACCGATTCCTGTCGATATTTTTGGGGAAAACTTTGGGATTTGTATTATTATTTACTGTAGAAGAATACTATATATAATTTTTCTGTCAAACAAGGGTAAAACTACATTTTTGTGTGTTTTGACGCCTTTGCTCGTATAACAACGTAGTAGGAGACAGCCAAGAGTCAAGACACTTCGTCTTCCGTTTATTATTATATCCTTATAATCACAAATCTTATCTCCGATATTTTGGAAAAAAGAGTGAATGTGAAGTGTTACCGTACACGGCATTGTATTAGATCAATTAGTTCTTAATCCTCCTCTAGCTTACTCAAATTAAAGTTTTACTTTTTTTACGCGTTAGAGAAAATGTACATTTTAGTTTTTTTATGAAATTAACATATATTAATACGTTATAATAAAACTTTCTTTATATTATTAGTAATACTATAAGAAAGGCACACTATAAGAGGTCAAGACAAATGGAGTAAGAGAGTGATACAATGGTATCCGCGAGAGGGTAAAAGGAAAAGTGGCAGACCTCAGAAAAGGTGGTATGATGATATCAGAGAAGTGGCAGGAATACCGTGGAACAGAGTGGCTCTAGAAAAACCAGAATGGAAGAGGTTGGAGGAGGCCTTTGCCGATTGGCAAACAGATCTACAGATCATTAAGAAATATCAAATACTATATTGAAAATATTTATTACTCTTATTTAAGTGTACTTTGGAATACTGTTATTAGGTTAAGTTGATCTGAATTAAAGGGCTATTTATTTATTTATTTATTTATTTTATATTATTAGTGTCGTTTTCTCTACAAATATAGGATAACGCAAAAAATACTAAATAATTGTTAGGCCAAAGAAGAACTTCTTACATACATAACACACGTGCGTTTTTTTTTTATTAATTTCTCGCCGCATAAATATTTTATAGTACGAGCATCGTCTCCTTTCTGTCCTAGGATTCTAAAGTTAAGCTTAGAATGTGGTGAGTGCTCGCCAGCGATACAACCTTTGTATTGAATCACAAAAGCCTTACAATTACGAACGCTTTATAGAAGAGTTTATATTTTATTTTCAATTTAATCCGCTATTAACATAGTTTGTGATATGATAATATTTTTTTATTGCTTAATACGTGAAACAAAAACTTTGTACCCGTTTCTACTAAAATTACACGGACGGAGGAGCATGGAACTTGGCACACTTATAGTTATATACTTATACTTATATTATATAGCGAAGGAGTGCAGAATGATAATATCTTTTTAAAAATATATAATTTAATAAAAGCTAGGCAACGAAAAGGTTCAACAAGACACTAGTATATTTATTACCTCAATAATAGTTCAAATGCTATAAATGTATAATGAATAATATATAGTTCATAAAATCTACAACGTGAGATAGATGTTTTTTATGTCTCTATAAATGGAGTGTAGAGAGTAAAGAAATGTCACTCCAGATATTCGTCTTTTACCATATGATTGCAAAAGGTAGATGAACATAACGTCATTATATCAATGCGCAATAATCATATCATTATTACAAAAATTATGCGGCTCCGTCCGTAATATTTCGCATACTTCAAGATTATATAGAAGAGTTAGAAAACCAATATTTTTTATACATTAACATCACGCTGTATCCCGCATATAGCAGGGTAGGCAGAGGGAACCTGAGAACCTAGTGTTAAGACAATCCGTTCTCTTCAACAATTTCGTTCCCCACTTTCCGCCAGATTGAGGCATTGCGTGCTGAGTGGCGGAACTCAACGCCGCGCTTTGCCTTGTTACCAAATCCAGAACATGAAAATACTTCATTTCCTAGAGTGGGAATCGAACCCACAACCTGTCGCGTTTAAAGTCGCACGCTTGTGCCTCTGTGCCACGACAGGCGATTTTATATAGATATGTTAAATAAACATCCTTTTGTGCAAAGTGACATATATGTACGTCGCTAAGACAACGCTTATTTTACGCGTCAACGGATTATTATCGTTAAGGGACTATTAGTATATAATACACAGCTATTTCAAGTTATATCACTATTAAATATCATGTTATTTTTAGTAAAATTCTAGAAAAATGCAGAACAGGTTCTAGTTTCATTTTTATCTTTTAATATACTGCTCTAAAACTAGCACGTTTGTTGTTAGTAGCTGAAACACTAGACTTTGTGGAAAAAAGTTACGGCGAAATGATTCCTTTTAAAAAAGAGGTAGAGGGATTCGTTTTTTTTTTATTATAGACAATGATTTTTGCAAGACTATAAAAGGCAACCGAATTTTAATACTTTGTGTATTAAAAAACTAAAAATAATGTTCCGAATGCATATTTGGTGACAATCTAAAATTATAATTGAACATGCACACATATTTGGTGGTTTAGAGAGACACTAAAGTAAAGACACTCCGTTCTCCACTTTTCGCCCATAAATCGAGACATTGCGTATTAAGCGGTGGAATTCAAAATTTCGCTTCCCTGAGTAGGAATCGAACCCACAAACAATCGCGTTTACGCATTTAGTTTACACCGCTGCGCTGCGATCACCTTAAATGCATTCACATTCAAATTAACTATGCCTTTTTATTAATACTAGTGTTTCCGTTGACGCGTTAATAACGCGTCTTAGCAACGTATGTATATTACTGCCTTATCTCATTGATGTTTTGTCTATTATACGTGACATTGGCATATTATGAAAAAAACGTATGTATATATCATTTTATACAAACATGGATGTCAAACCATGGTAGTGTGTGTAACATTTATTTTATTAATTTAATATACTTTTTATGCATTATTTAGAAAAAATATTAGCATTCTGCAATCCTTATCTATATAAACTATAAGTGTGCCAAGTTTCATGCTTCTGCCGTCCGCGTAATTTTCGTAAAAAGGATCCAAAGTTTTTACTTCACGTATTTATATATAGATACTAGACGTACTCTACTGAGACACAGTGTATAGGTACATACATGTATGTATTATGTTCAGCCTGAGAAACTGCACTTAAAGAATACAATTAGCTTGCTTAAACGTCACTAAGCCTTAATTCTAAGCAACCATTTACGAGTATATTAAAATAAACTTAAAGATTTTAAAACAAATAAATAAATAAATACGAACAGAGTATGGGTATGGTGGTATCATAGTACATTAAAATAAAATAAAAAGTTCAATAACTTGACATATCTGACATAACCTACTGTGAGTTTTTATACAAAGTAAATGTGTACAACGAAGCCTGAAAAAATCAATCAATCAATAAATCAAATCAATCTGAATCAATCCTGAAAAATGTTCCTTTATAAAGAATATATCTTTATACGAAAAAAATATAAAACCTTTTGTAATAATTATTTCACGGTACAACTTATTTATTCATTTTATTGACAGCTTAACAAATGTTGATCTTCAACTCAATTTACAGTGTTTCTCTTTATATTCAAAATATATACTTAAATACGTTAATCCGTTGCAAAAAGTGCAACGTTGAACTCCGACATAGTACATGAGATACCTTTGGGGATTCTGCACAACTTTAACTTAAGTAAGATCTATCTCATGGATCCATTGCAGTAAAAGAAAAAACAGTATATGCTTTTTCTTTTCTACCTATAATAGGTAGAAAAAAAGATTTTGACCAAGTGTGTATAAAAATGAAGTGGAGAAATCAAATATAATATTTTTAGGGCAACCATTTTGAAGTTTAAATTTTACATGTAATTTCTATTTTTATGTTATTAACCTATTTGTTTCCTAAAAGTATTCGATTTGTTTGTTTTTTTATGTTGTCATAAATACGCCTTGTAATAATAGCTATTGCATTATTTTTTTAAACGTACATGCAAGTCGATTTATCAACTTATTAACGCCTAAAAAATAATAAATAAATAATACCTTGTGAGTAACTAGGTCATAATTATAATATGTATTAATTTCTACGTGAGCTTCCATATAAATCCTACTTCATAGAAACTATTGGGTTTACAGAAATATAATATTTCAATGGTTTTCAGAAACGTGACGTTAATTAATACAGCTTCAAGGTTCGATTCAAAGGTTCGTTCCAGGAATATCAGCCGAAAACAATAGGTATGTTTTTGTATATCCACCCTATTTTAATAACATATATTGAATATGGATAATATGCATTTACCGAACAGTATAATAGTATATCTAATAATATTTAGAATGCGTAATATCAGAAGTAAACCTATAGTTGTTTTTTTTTTTTTTATGGATACCGGATGGCAAACGAGCAGAAGGACCGCCTGATGGTAAGTGGTTACCTTCGCCCATGAACATCTACAGCACAAGAGATGTACTAGATGCGTTGCCAACCTAGAGGATACAGATGGAAAGGGAGGATAATGTAGTAGTCCGCTATCGGAACCACCACATTTTGGGGAAAGGATGGGTGGGAAAGGGGAAAACCTGGCTTACATGCCATCGAACCGGAACACATCATAAGATATTTGGCGGTTCGTCTTTGACATGATAGTGGTCGCGAGCCAGATGGAGGACGAACCTCCTACCACCAAACAAAACAAAGTTGGCTTTCTATTTCATATCTTAAGTATTAAGTTTGTTTAAATAAAATTCTATGTTACAAAATAAAGAAATACAAATCCATATTACGTAGATTGTGTTTGAATTAAGATCTTTTGTAATATACAAAACAGTTTACTATAGTACAACTTAATATGCCAGTTAAAAGATCACTTGTAGTGATAAAACCGCCATTGCACATAACATGTTAAACTGTAATATTTCACCAATGTCCTCTAAACTTTTATTTGCCATAAAGTATTATTAAAACACTCCGATCTCTTGACGTTCCCCACTTTTATTATCAATACTTTATTTAATCTGACTAATAAATTTTTCTTTTCCAATTCTTAAAGTATTTTTAAAATTTATGAGTATTTTCTAAATATAAACCCAGAACTCTAAATACTTCCTGCCAAATAATGTTAAGCAATGCCAATTTAATCAAAAATTACATGTCTGGCACTTACACGCCCGTAGTGGCGCAGAGGTACAGACGTGCGACTGTAAACGCGACAGGATGTAGATTTCATTCCCACTACAGGTAATGATAATTTCTAAATAATATTTAGTATTTTCATTCCCTGGGTCTGGTATCAAGGTTAAGCGGGGCGTTGAGCTCCGCTACTTAGCACGCAATGCCTCAATCCGGCGGAAAGTGGGGAACGGTTCTCAGGATCCCTCTGCCTACCCTGCTATATACGAGATTTATCCCTCATACAGGAAAGAAGCAGCTAATCAAAATTTACATGAACTACGTTTTATACTGGATTTCTATTTTATATAAGTTTAAAGGTTTTCACTGTACCGTAGTTTCGGCCTTAATTAGAAGTACGCAGGATGCATGGAGTCAACAAGTTTCGCCGTCTACAGTATTGGTCAGGCTTTGTTTGATATAGTGAAATTGTACAACTATTTTATATAATATCTACACTTAGAATTTCAAATTCATTTGCGACTGACATTTGTTCTATGAAATACGTATATTCCCAGCATATTCCACATGAATCGTTTTGGTTAAACGCAGCGAAGTATAAGGTGCTTTGTACTAAAAATGTTGTACTATTAAATCAAAATGGTATTTCCCTTAGTTCATTAAATTTGGTTCATTTACTATAGAAAAAAATATTTTTATATGCTGTTTTTTTTATTTATATATTAATAACTACAAATTATTTTTATTTTAGATTCATTCACAAATAAAAACGCAGTGCCTCATAATCACAAGTCTTCAATCGATAAAGACACGTAAGAGTATATAAAAAGATATTAAAAATAAGGTAAGCAACACTAAGCGCATCTGTTAGCATGGCTGTTTTAATCGGGTTGTACACGGGGGACTAATTAAATTGATTATAGCGATAGCCTACTCTGGAAACTGTGGCCTATGCTTAATGCCATCAATTACAGACAATTTAGGTCGATGCGTAGTCGGGATTATATCTATTTCCAATTATTAAAGATTTTTTGACACAACTTGAAATATTTACACTAAACTAAAAAAAAATATTAAAATAAGTATGCAGTTGCATAAGAAATCGTCTAAGACTTTTTATGTATGTATGCTATGTTTCTCACACTTCTAGCGTACTCCTCTCCTCTATGCAGTAATTTAATTATACATGGCTACACAGGTAAATTTATTATGATTATAAGAAAAACATATAGAGATAAAGAACTAAGAAAATCAGCGTCACCGTTTTTATATTGGGATAGTATTAAATAATAATTTACATATTTCTTACATACATTCATACATAGCTTCACGCTGTATCCCGCATATAGCAGGGTAGGCAGAGGGAACCTGAGAACCTAGTGTTAAGACATTCCGTTCTCCACTTTCTGGCAAATTGAGGTATTGCATACTGAGTAGCGGAACTCAACGCCGCGCTTTGCCTTACGAACAAACTCAAGAAATAAAAATTCCATTTGCTGGAGTGGGAATCGAACCCCCAACCTGTCGCGTTTACAGTCGCACGCTTGTGTTTGTGCGCCACGACAGGCGTTATACAAATTTCTTATGAGTACTTATGTCTTTATTTTAAATATATTAAGAAACAATATGTGACGTACTCTCTCTATTTAGATAAGATCTGACGAGTGGTTTCTTAATTATTCGCAATATTTTTACTTTTAGTGCATTTTATTTGAAGTTTGTTTTCTTTTTATATGAAAATCTTAAATATCTAGATTACATTACTTTCCTACATATAGAGTAAGGTCAAAATACTGGTACAATTATAATACAACAGAACAGAACGTACTAACAAGTTATTAGCTTCCCAGTAAGAAAACAACTCGGTGCTTGTTAAGCGCTTTGAGTCACTGCTGTTCTTTTATAAACCGTGCAGTATTGCAGGGTAAATTTAATTGACTGACGCATTCGTAACGAGATTCGTCTGTTTACGATTATATTTTTCTTTTTTTATTGCTTCATCATTCTTCTTGTAATTTATTATACCTCAATTGTTAGAAATATCCGATGATGTTCTTCTATTTATAAAAAAAATCGAGACGTCATTCTGCCAAAATTTGAGTAGTAAGTTCTTACGAATACGTAATTTACTCTTACGAATACGTTATTCTACCCTGTGAGGGGACGGGGTTAGAATACAATTCCCCTCCGCCGCTGAGTAGCGTCCCGTAAGAGGCGGGTATCCCAGTAGTTTGGTGGTAGGAGATTTGTCCTCCGACTGGTTCGCGACAACTATCATGTCAAAGACGAACCGCCAAATATCTAATGTTGTGTCCCGGTTCCCTATCCTTTCCCCAGAATGTTGTGGTTCGATAGTGGACTACTACATTGTCCTTCCCTTCCATCTATATCCTTTAGGTCGGCAACGCATTTACAACATCTCTGGTGCTCTAGATGTCCATGGGCGAAGGTACCATCAGGTGGTTCTTCTGCTCGTTTACCATCTGTTATAAAAAAAAACAAATAACAGGTAATCACATTATTATGTTACTAGCTGTTGCCCGCGGCTTCGCTCGCGTGGTAAATGACAGTCTATACATACTAAAATGTACATTGCGTATATGCGTTATTTTGAAGACTTTGAAGCAGCTAGATTTAAAATATGTGTACAAGGATAGGAGCTAGATTTAAAACATGTAACAAACAAAATTACATTCATATTTACAATATTAGTAGCTACATACATACATACATAGCTTCACGCTGTATCCCGCATATAGCAGGGTAGGCAGAGGGAACCTAGTATTAAGACACTCCATTCCCCACTTTCCACCGAATAGAGGCATTCCGGGCTAAGTGGCGGAATTCAATGCCGCGCTTTGCCTTGTAATAATAGTAGGTATTCTTCAATATTTATATTTGTAATAGGAAATCCATAAATATTGCATTTTGACTGGCGGAACCAAGCTTTGTCAATCCAAAATAAAAAATAACATTTGCTAACAGATATGTATGAATTAGTATACGCAATAACTGTAATTGCTCAAAAATGTATGTGCTTATGATATAAAAGACATATATTTCCTTTAGTATCCAAATTAATAGACGACAAGTAATTACATGGTTTAGTTAATATGGAATAATAATTTGTAAAAAAAATCATTGAATTATAGATATAGGTACGTACATTTTTTAAGAAAATTAATTATAATATATTGAACAAATGTATTTTTATTTCGTTCAAGTTTAAATAAAATGGAATAAAATATATCGTTAATAAAACCTTTTATCTGCTATTTTAAGCTATCGTACATTGTATATTTAAAACTGTTTGCTGCAAAATGTTCATAATAATTTCATACTGCTACGTAATTAGTGTGCTGTTTTGGTACATTTCTCATATTGTAAAGAGAAATTATAATTTCCTCATATTATTAGTTGATTTTATTTTAAAGACTCAAAAATACTTATTTTTTTCAAAGTAATTTGTTTTTAAAAATTTCCATATTACTGACTAGAACAATCTAAATTATTATCCAATTGTGTTTATGCTATATATTTATATTGTATATACTTGCGGAGATTTTTTTTGTGATTTTCAAACGATGATATTCAAAAATATCAAGCTTAACTATGTTTGCCAATCGTGACGCACAGGCACAAGCGTGCGACTATAAACGAGACCGGATGTAAGTTGGTACCCACTCTACGAAATGAAAATGTTAAATAATATTTAGTATTTTAATTTCCTCGCTCTGGTAACAAGGCAAAGCGCGGCGTTGAGTTCCGCCACTCAGCACGCAATGCCTCAAATCGGCATTCTTAAATCGGCGGAAGGTGAGAACGGAAATCCTAAGAGAACGGAGTGTCTTAACACTAGGTTCTCTGCTTCCCACTGTCTTCTCTGCTATATGCAGGACACAGCATGACGTTAAAAAAATAGATATTCCTGACCTTTTTTTTTCTATTTATAATATATTTTCAGAACAGTTATATCTTGCATATGTTAATGGTTTTAACACTTCAAATATGTAAAGAGGGAAATATTTTACACTCGAATATTTACTGAGTAAGATTGTAATGTTGTAGAAATTCCTTAAGGAGATCTTGAGAAAAAGGTCACCGAAAATATCGTACTTCATCAATCATTTTGTTTCAAATGAAATAGTAGACGTAATAATTTGTACGTTCTCTTATATTACTTTCAAAATATTACAATATATTTTACACATTATTGAGGCTGCCATTTCATATGAAATATTATTATAATAAAAAAAAATTGTTTTTACTTCACTGTAAGACAAAATGCGGCGTTAAACTCCGCCACTCAAAACACACAATTTATCGAATTCGGACAGAAATTATAGAACACACTGTCTAAATATTATGTCGTCTCCTTCCTTAATAAAAGCGTGAAACAAGCTTACGAAATATAATAGTGAAATACGCAGGTACATACACAAGTAGAATCTAAATTAGTCAATATAGAGACTCTATAACACAATATCCAATAGCTTTGACTGATCATCCAACTGTATGCCGCTAGCAACGTTGCTTGATTTCACCGATCTGTTAATCAAACTCAATTTAACTGAAAAGTTATTGTTAATTTCGTAGTATTTAACACTCATTAGCCTATTATTTTCATTCAAACTGGAAATAAAGAGAAAAAAGTGTTTCATGACTTCTTTTCTTTTGACTACCACTTCAATTTAAAACTATTAACGGATTCGACATCTGACTACTTAAAATAATGTTTTGTTTTTTAATTCATACTTTATATCGCATAGAAGGGTAGACAGATAAAGACTATAATCAAGACACTCCGTTCTCTTTCCCCCTAAATTTGCATATTGATTTGCCAATCTCAAAGCCGTGCTTTGTCATACCAGAGCAGGGAAATGAAAATGACATAAATATAATTAATCCCCCGACTGGGAACCGAACCAATCGCACTTTCATACAATGGGATACTGTCCAACTACGCCACAAAAAAAATGATGTTTCCATACAATTATTTTCAATTATTATTCTTTAAAGAATAACATCATATAACCTACAAATTGTTAATTAAAAATGTATAAAAACTGAATAAAAGTAGAATATTTAAAATTGAATTCATTTAAAATAATTGAAATTAAAATAACAAGTACAATTTTAAATGGCAACCATTTCGACTCTCTTGAATCGACTGAAAATTATACACATTTCAAAAACATAAAAACATGAAAAATTTATAAACATGCTATATGCACACAAGAGCCATCAGAAGTTAAGGGTAGAAAGCGATGGGGTGCCCCTACGGAAAGGTTTCTGCGCGAATCGTGATAGCACGCACCAGTGATCTGACAAGGGTCAAATATCTTTATTATAATTTCGACTCACGTTCAGCTACCACCAATAGTGAACGGCATGCCTTACTGATTTTTACAGATTAGTTTCTTATGTTCTTTCATATACTAAAACAGTGTTTATATATAACAAGGAATCTTTGCATTTGTAATACTATTTAATTTTTATATAAATACGTGAAGCAAAAACTTTGGATCCCTTTTTACGAAAATTACGCGGAGGTGTATGAAACTTGGTACACTTATAGCTTATATAGGGAAGGAGTGCAGAATGCTAATGTTTTTTTAAATAATGTGTAAAAAGTAGGTATATTAAAGTGAAAGTGGGAAACAGAATTGTTGTAAGAGAATGGAGTGTCTTAACACAAGGTTCTCTGGTTCCCTCTGCCTACCCTGCTATATGCGGGTTAAATTAATAAAATAATTGTTACACACACACACTACCATGGTTTGACATCCATGTTTATACAAAGTGACATATACATTACTAAACACAACGCGTTGTTAACGCGTCAATGGGGACACTAGTTATTATAAAAATGCAGCTTCACTCATTACCCTGAACAGCAGAGCGAACCTAGTGACTAGACGGTGCGTTCACCGTTTTCAGCCGGATTTTGAGACATTACATGTTAAATAGCGGAACTCAACGCCGCGCATATTTTTTAAGCAAAACTCAATCAAATCAATCGCGTTTATCATCATATAGTATCCCACTGCGCCACGATGGCCTCTAGAAGTAAAACTATAAAAAGTATATAAATATATTACTAATACCTATAGATATTTAAAACTAACTAGAGTTCTCGTTGACGCGTTAACAACACGTAGTCTATCAATGTATGTCACTTAATAACATGCATGTTAAACCATGTAGCGTGTGTAATATATTTTTTATTAAGTTAATATGTTTTTCATACATTATTTTTAAAAGATATTATGATTGGGCACTCCTTCGCTATATAAACTCTAAGTGTACGAAGGTTCATTCTCCTCCGTCCACTTAATTTTCGTAAAAAGGAATCCAGAGTTTTTCTTCATGTATTAATATATAGATAGCTTGATTTAAGCTACTATTCAAATGCTTAGTCTATTTTCAGGAATATTTCACGTATTGTGAAATGAATTAAAGCCCGCAATATCTTATAAAACGTAAAATTCTCTCTAAATGCTCCCCTCTACTTCTCCAAAAGCGAAATTTCAGCTTTCTGCCAGCCCAGTAGGTTTCGCTGCGCTTTAATCGTCAGTCACTCAGTTGGCAATGTAAGACTTCTATATACATACATATGTAGACTTTTACATATGTATAGACAAAGAAAATGTAATTAAGGTAGAAATTACTAATCTTCATTTTCCATACATTTAAATTTTTGGGTGACAAAACCAAATATTTGCACAAATGTGTACATATTAATCAGAATTCAGTAACAATAACCTAAAAAAGGTTATCTTTCAGTTTTAACAAGTCAATAAAGACGTCATATTCTTAGTTTAAAATACAAATAGGTAGTGATGAGCTATAGAAATGCAATTTGAATAATCAAAGCATACTCGTAAAAGACAAGATTTGAATACAAAATAGCTGCTGATTTTTCTAGTTACTTTGACATATTTTTTATCTATTAATCCTAGATTTTATTTTTAACTGACTTTGAAAAAGGAGGAAAAATTCTTAATTCAATTGTATTCTTTACGGCGAAACTTTTTACTAGGTGAATTTTGATGATTCTTGCTACATGAGCTAGTGCTTTCAATGTTGTGCCATTTAAGAATTGACAAGTAGTTTTTTGAGTTATTCGTAATAGTTTTACTTTTTAGTTCCTTTTTTTTTGAAGTCGTGTTTTTTGTTAAATTTTAATTATCTTTGTTGATTTATTTACCTTTTAGATATCCGCCAACATTTTAATTTTAAAGTGTAATTTAAATAATCATATGTATAAAACTAGACATTATCACAACCATTTCCTTAGTTTTAGATATAAATTATTTGTATATGTAACAATTTGAAGGAAAAATTTAAAAAATGAAATTATATTATTTTTTTAGCGTCACGTCTTTTTCTGTACAGCAGGGTAGTAGGTTAGGTTGGTTGTGTGAAGATATTTAAATTATCTTCATTTACCTGCTACGGTGAGACAAAGCTCGTTTACATTGAATTTCGGTATTCAATACGCAATGCCTCGACTTTGGACGGAAAGCAGAGAAAGGAGTATTTTGACACTAGATTCTCTCTGACTAACCCAATCACAATATGGTGGCTATGAGGGTTAGAACGTGAAGCCTGACATTCTTCTTCTTTGTCATTTCACTCTTGATAGAGTGATCGTGGTCGTCAGTTAAGGGTTGGTGGTACGCCTCACAATAATACATAATTTTTCACGGATGGCTGATTTCCTGGTACACTCGTAGAGATAGAGGCTATGTATAGCAGCTTTCACCTGATCAGTCCATCGTATCGCAGCTCTGCCGCATGTCATGGGTACCTTCTATTTTTCCCTGAATAACAAGACGCTCTATGGTGTCATTTCCTTGACAGTAAAGTAATATAAATAATAATAAAATATACAAAACTATACAATCTAACAAACATCAACTATTTGTATTGATGCTTTTTGCTATATGTTTACTTGCAATCATATAAATAAAGGTCGGCGCGGTCGGAACAAGTTTGCTCAATAAACAAACGTCACTCAAATAATACTGGTAGAGCTGGCCAGCCGAAGAAATTTAATTTTCAAAATGGCTTTGTGGCGGACACGGCACTGTCAAATAGTAGTCATCATATTGATTTTTCTAATATATTGTTGTTGTTGTTTTTCTTTATAAATCTTTAAATATCATGCGTGGCAGAGATAACTTAGTAGTATTTAATATGTTCGTCTTATACACTTCTAATTTTATATTGCAAACAAAACCTAGAAAATAAACTTTCTATTAAATGTATACCAGTGGCGAGGGGTGAAAATTTTAGTTAGGCAAGCCGGTAAATTAAGGGAAGCCGGTAAATTAAGGGAAGCCGGTATATATATTTAGTGAAGCCGGTAATTTTTAGGGAAGCCGATATTTAGGGAAAGTGGTATAGAATGTCAAGGGTATTTAGTAATTTCACTATCGAATTTTGGCGATGACCTTTTTTTTTACGTCTAAAAGATGTCAGAGCTTGTTTTTTTCCACTTTTATGCCCAATATTTTCCTGCTCCTTCTCCACATTTTACTGGCGAGCTTTTTTTTAGGTCTCATATTTGTACTTTGTAAGTTGGTGGGAATCGAGTTGTATGGACGCCTCGCCACTGGGGTATTATAAAGTTTGATTTTTTATTAAAACAAAGGCTAATAATTTGCTATCAACTTTAATAATTCTGCTGTCTATCTATATTTATATATCTTTTTGGTATGTTAGTAAACCGTTAGCAATTTGTTTTGTAAACATATTCTATCGAGCTGATATAAAGATATACGTTTCATTCAAGTTCAAACTTAAAGCACATTATTTAAAAGTGAAACATTGGTATTCCAACCGCCACATTTTGTTATTCATGAATGAGCTTCTGAGAAAACTAGCGTACTCGCGCTTTAGTAAAGCATACAAAGCATTGTTGCTTTACTATATAGAAACAATTTTCATTTTAAGTACTTTGCAAATGAAACTACAATGAATGCATCTCTATCAAAATGTTGCTAAGGAACGGCATATATTACGTGTTGGCTATGTACATGTCCCCTTGTCATTTCCTTTAACGTCGGAAGTTAAGACTTGGTTTGTATAAGATGAATGTTGGTTAAATGTTGCGTATTTCACTCGTTTGAATTTTATAAATGCAAATTCTCAGTAAAAACTCTTCTAAAAGCCGGCTCTTCTTGGTAAAACTGCCTTCCGAGCTGGTGGCAGCTTTTTGTCTATCCCACTGATAGTACTGACATTTTTATGTTAACTGACGATTCGAAAATGCTCCTAATAGCCCATTTAAGCAAATAATGTTTTATTTTGATATATTCAAGTGAAATAGCATTTTAAAACCCTCTCGCAACGAAATGAAGAATTAAATATAATTGCTGTATGTGGTGGTTGCGAGTGTAAAATTTATATGAAGAAATATTTACTTGAGGGCTGTCGTAACGCGCCTCTGCGTCTAGCAAGCGCGGTTGTGGGTTCGATTCCCACGCCAAGAAATGAAAATAACATTTAATTTTTATTATTTTTATTTTCCTCGCTCTGGTAACAAGGCAAAGTGCGGCGTTGAGTTCCGCCACTCAGCACGCAATGCCTCAATTTGGCGGAAAGTGGGGAATAGAAATGTTTTAATATTTCTATTCCCCCCCTTTCCGCCACACTGGGTTCTCTGTGTCCTTCTGCCTACCCTGCTTTATGCGGTGCTTTTATACAGCGTGAAGTAAAAAAAATACGTAAAATATTTTCTGTAATAATAAGGAGAGAATTTATTCTTCAACTTCACATGACACAATATTAAACGTGCTCTTTTGTTAATCATAAAAAAAACATTATTTGTTTTCAACGTACATAATAAAAAAGAATCCAAAACTTTATGCTTTTGGATTCTTTCTTCCTATGTACGTTGTTATTTAACTTGTCGTAATTTAATTATTTAAATCTTTGATTTTTACACATATTAAATGAAACTCTAAGCGTATATTAACACAGTCTACCTGTGACCAATGACTATTGTAATTTGCTCGTAACAAAATATATGCGATCAACTCTTTTAATATAGTTTTATTAAAGCCAAAGCTATTTTTTGTGTCACTATATATCTTTTTATAAAAACGTATCATTCCATATAATGTATTCCATAAGCCGACATGCCTTTTTCGAGGTTCAGCCGTCAGAGATCAATAGCTAATGACATTATAAATTGAAAGGCGTTGGATTGTGAAATTGTTTCTTCAACGTGTGGCAAGGATCTATTGAGTTCCATACACGGTCTAAATTTCATACGACATTAGGTGGCGTAGAGGTGGCGTTGTTATAAATTTTCTTCCTTAAGTAAAATACTGCGGAATGTTTCATATTTTTCTGTACATTTTGTAATTTGAAAATAATATATATATATATATATATATATATATATATATATA
>JAKGSA010000074.1:318178-350193 GCA_033558755.1 Philaethria dido | reverse complement strand
TATATATATATATATATATATATATATATATATATATAATATGTTAATTTATTTAAATAATTCCAAGACGTTTTTGATAACTTTCTATTTTGAAGAACCTATTCTTTAACATATAATATCAAAATACATATAATAAATACGACGTTGTTATATTGAGATATTGAAAATACTACATAAATAATTATGATTTTGACAAAAAAAGAACATCGACGTCTACTAAAACACACTAAAATGTAAAGTTATTACGAATAACTCAAAAACTATTGGTAAAATCTTAGCTAATTTTTTATGGGACAACAACAAAAACATTAGCTATCGTATAACTTAACAATCATCGAAATTGTTTTACCCTGTAAAATGTTATATTGTAGCACACATACAAATACAGTTGAATTGAGAAATCCTCATGTTTTGAAGTCGGTTACAAGGTTAAATTCACGTTCTATGGAACAATACCACACGTACCTACAAATATATATTTTTTTATTTATACTTTACTGCAATTAAAGAATATGAATTACATTAGTAACATTTAAAATTAAATTATTTTACATCGTATCGTATAAATAAGGCAATTTTTTGTCAAAGGAAAAATATGTATGTCTGTACGAAATGAAAATATGCTATGATAAATAATTTCCTCGTTTTTTTTTAAATAATGCACAGACCACCCTCACACATGCGCACCCACACATGCACATACACATGTAAACGCACAAACAAAAACACACACACAAACACGCGTGGCTTTGTTACTGTTAAGTTATATGTATTATGTTATATATCATATTCATGTTATGTAATATCGGAGAAACGAGACATTCCCAACACAAGTGTCTTTGACTACTTACTGGGAAGTCTCTGCTGCTAAATTTTGTAAAATATTTTTCATATATAAATACATATATATATAAAACAGTACGAGTATATGTAAACTCGTGAATGCTGTGGCGACAAATATTTACATACTTTGCATAATCCTTACTTATATTATAAATGCGAAAGTAACTCTGTCTGTCTGTCTGTCTGTTACGCTTTCACGCCTAAACGACTGAACTGATTTTGATGAAATTCAGTATGAAGATAGAACTAAACTTGGGAAAGGACATAGGATACTTTTTATCGCGAAAAAAAAGATAGAGGGGGTTGAAATAGGGGATGAAAGTTTGTATCGAAGTTCCTTATTGTCAAACATAAAATCATGTAAGATTGTTTAACTGTTTACTTTGACACATAAACCACTTAACCAATTTTGACAAATAGTCTAGACCTTGGGAAAGACTATAGGATACTCCTTATCATATCGCGCGATATAACCGAATTTCACGCGGGCGAAGCCGCGGGCGGAAAGCTAGTATAATATATTTTATATACATACATTTTGTTTTTACAAAATTCTTATTAAATACACGATTTGCAATATAAATCGAAAAGCACTAATAACTAAACCATACATCATCAAAGATACTAAAAGCTAATGGAAAAATAAATTCCCGGTAGCTTCGTTGTTCATTTCTTCCATCGATCAGTGTTTCTGATTTTAAGCTAGAGTACTATTCCTTTATCATAGTACTTTCAATGTGCTTATGATACCTAACTATCAATCATTTACGGCACCCCTTCATAATTTAGCCACACAACAGACTTTTCAAATACACGATATACCTTTTGCATTTTTTATATCACATGTAAAATTCCTACTCACAGCATAAATTATTAAGATTTTACTATTTAGTGCACTAAATGGTAAAGTTATTACGAATAACTCAAAAACTAGACTAGATTTCAGAAACACCAGCTATCATACAAAAAAAGAATAATCAAAATTGTTTCACGTAATAAAAAGTTATAGTTTGTAATTTTAAGGAGGCTTCCTGTTGATACATGGCGGAGTCTAATGACGTGCTTGTCTTATTAGACCCAGAAAATAGAAATAATAAATATAATTAAAAAAAAACCTCTACTAGGAATCGAACTCATAACCATCGTATCTTCATTCCTTGTCTGACATTTCCCATGTTAGATTTAAACCAAGAAACCATTACACAGTTTAAATTAAAAAAATTCTCGACAGATAGACAAACACCACGTATAATAAATCGTAATGAGTAAACACTACCGTTTTTAATAGCGCACGGTCAACATCTTGGTATTTATATGACCGCGGATTTGCGTAGAGAATGCTTGAAATAATTTGATTCTTTAGAATTTTTTAAATTTTCTTTTTATTTTAAGTCGGAAATAGTAGGTTTAAATTCGACCTTAGTAAATTAGGATTTGCTAGTTTACCCGTTGAAGCGATGAAACGCGTCCCTTTAAGCAACTTATGCCACTTTATATAAACATGGATGTCAAGCATATGATAGTGTGTGTTACATTTATTTTATTAATTTAATATACTTTTTTCCATTATTTTAAAATAACATTAGCATTCTGCACTCTCTCTATATAAACTGTAATTGTGTCAAAATTCATACTCGTCCGTCCGGGTATTTTTTGTAAAAAGGGGTATAAACTTTTTGGCTCACGTATTAACATATATATAGAGATATGCTAAATAATAATTTACTAAAAATCTAAAATACAAAAAATCATATCAACGATTTATATACATCTCTGTAAGATTTTCTGGAACTCGTCTTCGGATTTAGAAAGACCTGACCATATCAATATCTCCCATATTGGTATAATAAAATCACAGCGGTGATAATTAGTGTCCCAATATTTGACTTGTCCAATAAACCTAATAAATACATTGAATTAATAAAATAAATATTACACACACTACCGTGAGTTTAATGTTATATATTTTTGTATAAAGTAACATACACGTTGCTATGGCAACGAATATTTTGTGTCATCGGGGCTACTAGTACCTCTAGATATGCACGCATACTTCTCATTTATATATTGATATCCTCCACAGATATTATGAGAGTTAGTTCAAAGCTAGTATATATAAAGTTTTATAACACATTTAAAATGTTTTATGCTTTAATTTAGGCTTATTCTAGAATTTTAATAGGATTATAGGTGTTTATCGTTCACCAGCAAAGACGGTCAGAATCACTCACTTTACAACAGATTCGTTCACCGATGAAATTATTTTTAGTTAAGTAAAACTAGATAAATTTTTGTTTTACGAGACTTTTAGTTGTAAAAACCGCACAAATAAATGTTGTTTGAAATAATTTATATGGCATATTACGTAAATAGCGTAGATAGATAGAGGTAAGAGATAAGATAAGCATGTCATTGCTCAGGTGGTACGTATCCTAATAGTATCCTAATTGCTCATTATAGTTGCCGGATCGAACCCCAACGATTACGTCATATAACTCACGGTATCCGAATATTTTTGTCCAAATTCTCCTACCGCCACCACTAGGCGTAGGTACATAAAAATGAGATGGATATAATTTAAATTCCTGTCGAGAATTTCTTGACAGGAAGCCCAATAACTTAATCGACATTTTTGTTGTGATAGAAGCCATACAAATTTAATATTCTGTGAAAATTTCGCGTGCTTACTTATTTTGATTGAAAAGGCCGCCTGAGGCAGACATACGACAGAAATATTCAAAATAAGTCGGTAATATTACTACAACATTTCAAAAAAATATGAGTACTAGTTACAGAGAAACTATTTCATTTTTGCTTTTATAGCTAAATAAATTGTAGTTTTCCCCATAAAAGTGAATAAAAGTACAAGCAATGGTATATGACAGACTCACTATCCCTTGATTACAAACGACTGAAAGCGTCGGTAACGTAATTTGGGACCAACACGTTGTATTCGTTGACGAAAATTTAATATTCCCGTACATTCTCTATAACTACGTAGCCGTGAAATTGGATGGTCAAATCTAATGTTAGGTGCAGTTTAAACAAATAATTAATTGATACCTCCAAAATGTTAGGTTAGGTGAAGTTAGGTTATAACTTTTGCTTATATGTAAGTTATGAACATTTTTTTTATGGATAAAACATTCGGATGGCATTAGACTGATTAGGACCTACGGAAAAAGATAATTGATAAAACTAGGTAAAGAACAAATACTAATGTTGATCATCACCATTCATCCCAGGAGGAATTCTCCTCCTAGACACATTTTTTTTTTTTTTATGGAAAGGACAAGGCAAACAAGCGTTCGGGTCACCTGATGGTAAGTGATCCCCGCCGCCCACGGCCCCGTGTAACACCAGAGGAGCTACAGGTGCGTTGCCGGCCTTTGAGGTGGGAGTAGGCACATTCTTGAGAGTCAAAAAACTGTAACTACAAACCGACAACCTGGTAAATATTTCAGTAAAATTGAAAAGTATATACATTTTTTTAAAAGACTTTTCCATAAAGCTTTACGCTTGCCATAAGGCTAAGCTATGCTTTTAAATTCATATGCATATCTAAAGTTTCCAATACCTCTGAAATTCTACGTTACTAGTATAATACAATTTTAGTTTTTACCGAATATTAGAATATTTTTGACTGACTTCAAAAAAATGAAGGTAATAAATTCGGCTATTTCCCTTTATTCTATGTGTTTTCCACGTAACTTTATACTTGGTGAATCAAATGCTTCGCATAAGGTCCTATTTAATTTTACTTAAGATATGGCGAGCAGTTTTTGAGTAATTCGTAGCAAAAGTTTTTGTGTTGAAGTCAGATATTTTTTTGTTTACTAAATGTTAATTATACGCATATATTTTGTAGCATTTTACTTTAAATAAATATTTCACAATAATGAAATGAATTTAAATAAGAACAACATGTTACCTACCTGTATGTTTGGCAATATTTCTGTTTACACGTTGCATTATCAATTGGCTTTTAACTTGCATTACAAGTAAGATACTAGCGTTGGTGTGATTTATTATATCCGATACCATTTCATTGGAATATTCTGTTGAATATAATGTATAGTACTTTTACCAGAATAAAAACTTTTCTCTAGCCATCATAGCATCGCCAAAATATGACTGTACGACAAGTTTGGGTTCAAATCCCATCTGAACATTTTTATATTTATTAAAGCTATATATATATATATATATTATATTTAAAATAAAATTAGTGCCTGCTTATGCAAAGACAGTAAAGAAAATTCGTTATATTTGTATGCGCAAAGCATCACTCAATGTCTGTAAAATAAACAGAACGTACACATATAATCGCAAAAAGTTCCACGTACTATCACCTATCTTTCACGTATTTGCTATACGTGGAAATAAAGGAAATATTTAAATTTTTCCCGACGTGCCTACAGTAGTTTCCACTTATATATTTTTTATTTGCACGTATCTCGAGTGTCTAGCGTGATGTGTAAATAAATTTAAGAAATTTTTGTTTAAGCTGTCTCTTTATTTATCAATCTATGTTGAATTGTGGAACCTAACGCTGCTTTACAAAGACCAGACCGAGGAATTAAAATATTTTTAAACACACACTCTTTTTATGAGTGATCGAATCATTTCTATAGAAATAAAATATGAGAAGACATTACTGTTTATCCATTTACTCAATTTACACTACTTTAAATGATCATTATTACGATTAAACTCTATGCCGCAAATATTAAAAAAAAACAAAGAGGAACACATAGCAACATTGAACATATATATACAAACTTACCATTTTGCATGAATATCGCTATCGCTCCTTTCATGACCGTCATGACAATACTATAGCCAATCGTATCACATATGACAATTTCCGCTACGCAGGAAGATGGAAAGCGGCTTACAATGTTTACTGACGAAAGTAGGACGAGACTGTCATTGTATGTAAAGACCATTCCTGGTATCAGGCTGTCTCAAGATGTTGACATATATTTCGTTAAGCATATGGCCTAGATATATTATATGTACATATTAGATATCTTTACATAAAACAAAAATAAGAAATAATATTAAAAAATAAGATTGTGACTAATAATAACCACACTGGATATAACCGATTCAAATTCAAACACCTGTCATAGCGCAGAGGTACAAGCGTGCAACGTTGTGGGTTCGATTCCCACCCCAGGGAAAGTTAAATAATATTTAGTATTTTCATTTCCTGGGTCTGGTAACTAGGCAAAGCATGGCGTTGAGTTCCACCACTCATCGCGCAATGCCTCAGTCCGGCGGAAAGTGAGGAACGGAAATGTTGACGACGGAATGTCTTAACACTAGGTTCTCAGGTTCCCTCTGCCTACCCTTTGTACGGAATATAGCGTGAAGCTTAAAAAAATCAACCTACAAAATTAGAACATACTTTCTTTAAATCGACTTTTACAGTTTTTTGACTTTTGAATAGTCCAAAGAACATAAAGCTATCAATATTGTAAAGATTATTACGTCTGGCAAACGTAATCCAGTTGTTTTTGGCAAGAGTTCTTAGTTTGGATTGCAAATATTTTACTATTCAAATGCAAAATAGCTTTTTACTACTTATATGTTATTTTTTTATTTGATTTTGCTTTAATTATCAATTATGTGAATTAAAAATTGAGCTTCATTTTATATTGAATTATTAATATCACACGACACGATTATTGTGAATAGAAACCCAAAAAATGTCTTTATATAAATCACAAACCTTTTCTATTTAAATAGTCACTAAATAAAAAAGAAGAAATAATAAATTAACGCCATCGTAGCGCAAAGGCACAAGGTGGTGGGTTCGATTCCCACTCCAGGAAATGGAATTGATAATTTCCTGGGTTTGGTAACAAGGCAAAGCGCGGCGTTGAGTTCCGCCACTCAGCACGCAATGCCTTAATTTGGCGAAAAATGGGGAACAGAGTGTCTTAACACAAGGTTCCCTCTGTCTACCCTGCTATATGCGGGATACAGCGTGAAGCTATGTATGTATGTAATAAATTGTCCAACTTTTTCATATTTTATTATAAACAGAGTTAACAAATTTAACTTATACAATATCGAAGAATTATAATTAAAATTAGAAAATAAAGCATTTTATAAAAATTTTAAATATTAAACGCACAAATATATGAAATTCAGTATTTCTAAAGCGTTCCTTGAAAACCACTAAAGCTTATCAAACAATTTGGTTATAATGAAGTGGAAATACACTTAAGTGCAAAGCTTTATAATTTGTTATTTTAGCTTAAGAAAGTTTTAAAGTTTAAATTTCCTATAATAAAAAGTACATTACCATTCATTTATAACGCTATCATGGTGCAGTTTTTATAGGTAAAATATTACTCGAGGGACAATTTAATAGTAATATCGTAGATATCGTAGACGTGTAAATTACGCGTGTACCACTTTATACAAAAATATATGTCAAACACATTACCTTCCTGCACTTCTTCGCCTTACAAACTTTATCTGTGTTTTATTTCATACACCTCCAACTGCATAATTTTCGTCAAAGGCATCTAAAGTTACTCCTTCATGTTAATACATGAAGGAGTAACTTTAGATCAGACATCAATGGAGGTACTGGTTTATATTAATATATAAACCAGTACCTCCATTGATGTGAAAAATACACACTTCCTTAGCATTTTAATCAAAAGTGTATATGAAACATAGTATAGTAGTATGAGTAATATTTATTTTATTAATTTATTGTAAGTACTTCTGATATATTAGTATAAAAAAATATAGATTTTTTGCACTTCTCATTGTGCATAATTTATATGTCAACTTTCATACTCCTCCGTCCGCATAGTTTTTATAAGAAGAAGTCTAACTTTTTTCCTTTAGTACGTATTAATATAATGATTCTAATATTAATATTAATAGATTTAATTGAGCATAGAACGCTAAATTGAACTGGATCTTATCAAGCACGCAATGTATGGAAAATGCAAATGGAGAGTCACTATTATCACTAGGTCTCATATTGCCAAATGTGAGGAATTCACTTAAAATTTATAACTTAAATTTTTTCAGTAAATTTACTTCTTATATCTTTGATATTAGAAAAATTGCTACATAATATTTTCATAAGAAATACTTTCAGAAGCAAAGTAGAAATATATAAAAGTTTGTAGTTAAAATAGAACTAACGCAAGTCTTCGCGTAGTGGTAAGTACTGCAATGTGCTAAGCGCACGTCTGAATGTTCTAAATTGAAAGCACTGAATAGTCTTTTATCTCGAGTTATTTCTCGGATAAGTGTTTGCAAAAAATATTGAAACTGAAATTTAACGGTTGATGTCTATTATATAAGTTATTGAAAACTAAATGTCATTTTATACTGTTATGTACAGAAACAATATATAAAAACCCATAGATATCTAACATACATACATACATACATAGCTTCACGCTGTATCAGGGAAGGTAGAGGGAACCTAGTGTTAAGACACGCCGTTCTCCACTTTCCACCGAATTGAGGCATTGCGTACTGAGTGGCGGAACTCAACGCCGCGCTTTGCCTTGTTACCTAACCCAGGACATGAAAAATTCAATTTCCTGGAGTAGGAATCGAACCCACAACCTGTCGCGTTTACAATCGCACGCTTGTGCCTCTGCGCCACGACAGGCGTTAGATATTTAAAGTATTCATATTTATTATTTGACATATTCTTAATAAATATGTTTTAGTATGGAGTATGTATGTCTACTTACTTAACTTGCGTATACTTTGTTTAATGTTTCAATTACTTTAAATTTAAAAGCATTAACTATAAATACTCGTATATCCCATAAAAGTTAACATTGTAAGAAAGCTACTATAATGCTTTATCTATCGATCAGCTATTAGAAAATGCCACTATCGTAGTTATTAGCTTTTATATACAACGGTTAAACTTTATGATGGACACCTGTGGGCTTGTCATTAAATAAATGGCTATCAAAGTACAACTAACCGCGCATTAGATAAGTTTTCACCTGTGGTTATATCGTGAGAGCATTCATGTTTACGATATATTTTTATAACAATAAAAATATCTCATCTTTAAACGCGATAGGTTGTGGGTTCGCTTCCCACTCTAGGAACATGAATTTTTCATTTCCTGGGCTTGGTAAAAAGGCAAAGCGCGGCGTTGAGTCAGCATGCAATGCCACTCAGCATGCAATGTCTCCATTCGGCGGAAAGTGGGGAACGGAGTGTCTCAACACTACGTTCTCGGATTCTCTCTGCCTACCCTGCTATATGTGGGATACAGCATAAAGTTAAAAAAATATATATTATTCCTGCGACTGAGAATCAAACCGACAACCAATTTCTTTAGCAGATAGTCTGCTTAGACACAGCAATATAACAAATGAATAATATGAAATCCGAGTATTACACATATATTAATATCTTTATAAAATTGTAATAAAAAAGAACCTAAAATACAGCATTTTTCAATAAAGCATTTAGTAAAGTAATAGTTTTGAAATATTAAATATTATCAAAAATTTTATATTTGTCCAAAATAAAATAGTAATAATTCCATTTGCGAGCGGAAATAAGCAGCAAATGCGTAAAAGCTTGTTAAACGATGGGGAAAATATAATTTTTCCCACTCTCGCCGATATTAATTTTCTGTAGGTATATGGTTTTTAGCTTTATTATTTTTTTATAACAAACATATAGTACAGGAGGACAGTAGGCAGTGAGATTCTAGTGCTAAAATGTTTCGTGCTCTTTTTCCACCCGTTTTTGAAACTTGGCTTAGAACCCGAAACTAGCTCCGCATCTTGTCTTTGTAAAAACCATTTAAATACAATCTTTATTCCAAACAGCTATCGAACCCACGACCACCTGTAGAAAGACTTATGAAACACTACTCCACTGCGCCACGATAGTATGTATCTTATATTTATTTTGTCTAAAATCTACATAAAATATATAAAACGTTATATAAAATTATATCATATAAGTACATAATTTCTGTATTGAACGAAGCGTCGCCTTGACGACGTTTGCCGGAAGCAGCCATAGTTTACGACTACCTTTACACAGGTATGAGTGTACAAAGGCCAAGCCATAAAAGTTATCCGCGTAATTGAACATTCAAAGCTTTTGATGTAGGATACCTTATGAGGAAGAATAATGAAGATTTTAGCATTATATTATACTAGGGTTAAATTAGGTAAATATCTATGCTAAACTCCCTTTCCATTAATTTATTGATGTTATATCTCTCCATTTTCCTTCTGTTTATATTAATATATTGTAATAAACAAGGAACATAAGGCAACGTTTTAATTAAATTTACAATTAAATGTATACGATATGTAGGTATATGCCTTAATACGTGTATGACGACGGCTTTAAAGTAATTTCTGAAACGAGGGCTTAATGAATATTTGCCAGGAAAACAAAATTCAATCATCCAACTCCACAGATATCGTAAGCGAAGATTCAAAAGCGAAACTGTCAGTTCGTATAACACGTACCCAACAGACAATCTCCAACTGTTAAAACCGTTAAATTTCAGTCAGGAATTATTCAATTTTAGGATCGCTTAAGCTACATCATTTTCCACTCTCGCTTATTATATTTTACCTTTACAAAAGTTTCCTCTTTTGCAAATCTGTGAAACACTTTCACGACTTCCTCCTTTATTATTTTCCGAAAATTTCTTTTGTGCGGAACCAGTGAGTAATCGGGTGCTTCAGATAAATGGTACGTGAACACTGTGCTAGTGAATAATACCGTATTATATCATTGTAATTTCAAACTCATTTAGACAATAACTGTAATTTCAAATTAACATTTTGTAATAATTTTATTATGATATGTGTAAAGGTAAAAAATAAATACTCAACATCACAAAAGTCTTTACAATACTGCAAATTGTAACATTAATTATTACTGTCGATTACCTCAGATGGCCAAAAGACTCGGCTCGGCTGGCTCGCGACCACTATCATGTCAAAGACGAACCGCCAAATATCTTGTGATGTGTTCCGGTTCGATGGCATGTAAGCCAGGTTTTCCCCTTTCCCACCCATTCTTTCCCAAAAATGTGGTGGTTCCGATAGCGGACTACTACATTATCCTCCCCTTCCGTCTCTATCCTCTAGGTTGGCAACGCATCTACAACATCTCTGGTATTGTAGATGTTCATGGGCGAAGGTAACCACTTACCATCAGGTGGTCCTTCTGCTCATTTGCCATCCGGTATCCATAAAAAAAAAAAAAAAAATGTATCCTAACATAATGAATGCGAAAGTTTGTCTAATTAGCTGCTTGTTACTTTTTCACGTAAAACCTAACAACACATTATAATAACACAGACTACAATATTTTTTTTTAACTTCACGCTGTATCCCACATATAGCAGAGTAGGCAGAAGGAACCTGAGAACCTAGTGTTAAGACACTCCGTTCTCTTACAAATTCCGTTCCCCACTTTCCGCCAAATTGAGGCATTGCGTGTTGAGTGGCGGAACTCAACGCCGCGCTTTGCATTGTTACCAAACCCAGGAAAATGAAAATACTAACATATCCTGGAGTGGGAACCCACAACCTGTCGTGTTTACAGTCACACGCTTGTGCCTCTACGCCACGACAGGCTACAATAATGATTTTGTGTAATTTGCTAATATAATGGTAATATATCGATAAAAATATTATTAAAAATCATTACGTAAATTATTTTTCTTACTTTCATTCGTTTCTGTACAATTTGAAATAAGTTGATACTTTGTATGAATAAAAATATTGCGATAGTGAAACGGAAGTGGCATCAATTTCGTAATAAACACTTCTACACTCTGAAGATTTTTGCGTTTTAAAATTTTTGTATTCTAATTCAATTATCTACATCCCTCAAGTTGGCCAGCTTCATAAACTTTTAATTTCATTTATTACCTTCCAAATTGACAAGCCGGATTTCGCTTGATACCATTAATTCAAAAGTCTCTTCCCTTTCTTCTTCCAAATTAGTTAAGTTTTTACACATAATCAACTCTATTCTGTGAGATTACTTTTGTTTTATTTTTATAAAACCAAGCAGACGAATTTTAAATCTACCGTGATAACTGTCATGGTTCCGAATTCCGCGAAACGAATCCCGCATTTCAGGTGAATTATAATATATTTAAGCAACTATACTTTAATATTATTATGTAATTCGTAACTCAAATTGTAAAATGAGTTGAGCCCGTCAGAAAGCTTAAGGGCATAAATATGAAGATGTTTGACGATAGTATGTAAAGTAAAAGAGTTCAGATATAATAAAAGGTCATGGTTGACATGTTTTTTGGTTTTTTTTTCGCATTCATACCTAAAATAGTTTTATACATCGTGAACGCTGCACAAAATTGGTTTTACTTACTATACGTTGGTGAAATGTTATTTATTCTATAATTCCGTTTCATTATATATTTAACTAGGTTTTTGCTATATATTTTATAATTTTAGCTTGCTTTTTATTATGTTAAAGAAAGAAAAATACAAATACAAAGGATAACTTATGACTAAAAGAGAGCTTCCGGAAATCCTTGAATATCAAAAAGTTTAAGACGAAAATAGTCTGTTCCGGTACAGTACTACATGTACTATGTAATTTTTATATTATTGATAACTCTAGTATACAATATACTTGAATTTCTTCATATAACCCTACATATATAATCAAACAATATAAACATACATACAAAATTACATACCAATATATCATATAAATTGAGTTTATTCAAAAGTAATTTATTGTAAATACAATGCAATATATAAACAAACAGCTTACTATCAGAATGATTTTAGTCACAATATATGTGTGTTGGTTGGTAAAGTTTTCACATATTCCCTGGAGAGTCTGCAAAGTTATGTAGAAAAAAAATCCTTTTAACACGCTTTTACTAGCTTTACCTGTATATTTTTATTCATTGATGTAAGATAATCTTGTAACGATATTTTGATTTATTTCTTATAGTCCTATTTTCTTGAAAAATTGTACATATGTCTGGTTCCAACGATAATAAAACCGTTTCGTGACATGAACCTCTTTGCCAAGAGGACAAGAATATTCTTCGACGCGTGCTTTTTTAGTCTAAATTAATAACTTCACGCTGTATCCCGCATATAGCAGGGAAGGAAGAGTGAGGAGGCCGTTCCCCACTTTCCGCCGAATTAAGGTATTGCGTGCTGCGTGGCGGAAATCAACGCCGCGCTTTGTTTTGGTACAAAACCCAGGAAATGAAAAATTCCATTTCCTGGAGTGGGAATCAAACCCACAACCTGACGCGTTTACAGTTGCACGCTTGTGCCTCTACGCCACGACAAGCGGTAAACTATTATTGTTTATTAATTTGTTACTCTGTTCTAAATGATGATGATATGATAACTGATCGTATACATATAACAAAAGAAGATTACTTATCTAAACTCATAAATCATATTGCAATGAAAATAGTTTCGATATCCCAAGGAATCAAATTTAACTGGAAATATGTACGATTCCCCTCAATTAACTTCAACAGTTTTTTTAATTTCTTTGTCTCAAGTTTTTAAAGCCCTAATCATTTTTATACAAAAGTTAATGGGCATCGCGACCTTCATTGCCTCAACTTAGGGATATTTTAGGACAAACGTCATATAAAAAACCAATATAAAATGTATCGTAAGAAAGTAGTTTCCTAAAGTCAACTCACTTAAGAGATAAACACTATGGGCTGTCATAAAATGTCCTACATTTTTATCATGTTTGTAAATCATGAAATTTATATGATAAAATCATATACAGTATACATAAATTCGTATGTACTGTAAATATTTGAAACAAGTTATATTTTATAGATTTTTTCCAGTTATTCTTAGTGACGCTATGCATTATTAAAATACTAGAAAAAGGCGTTGTAAGCAATGCCTTTTTCTAACAGCGTGTTTATCATTTTATGCAAAAGTCTATGTCAAAAAGGTCAAAGTGTATATATTATTTAATGAATTTGATTTTTTTATATTTTATTTTTTGTTAGCTTCACGATGTATCCCGCACATATCAGGGTAAGCGGAGGGAATCTGAGAACCTAGTTAGCAGATACTCCGTTCTCTTAAGATTTCCGTTTCTCACTTTCCGTCGAATTGAGGTATTGCGTACTGCGTGGCGGAACTCAACGCCTTGTCTTGTTACTAGTGCGAGGAAATAAAAAAAGTAAATATTACCAATTACAAATATTCAATATTTTAATTTCCTAGAGCGGGAATCGAACCCACAACCTGTCGCGCTTACAACCGCACGCTGCCACTGACCTCATTTGATATATTTCTAATGTATAATTTAGTATAATAAATATCGACTTTCGTCACTTCTTCTGCAAGTAAGCTTTAATTATGCCAAATCCCATACTCCTTTCCTTTGATAATGATACCTTATCGCTGAAATATTAATATGGTAAACCCTAGAACAAAGATACATCTTTGTTAACGTACAAGTTATTATTTCCCACATACTATTATTTATTAATACAAATCTCGAACCAGATTGAGTTATACATAACTCAGTGATTGAGAACTATACGAATAGAGCACTACATAGAAATGAAATAATTTTATGTGGGATAGAATACTACTTTATTTATTAGGCAAATAGAAGAATACTATATGTGTTATGGGAAGTTTTTTTTATACTAAAGTCTATATAACGCGGTGCTATTTGATAGACGTGATGTTTGTACGTTCCACTTGGAAGTAGTTATCTTCAAAAATATTATTACCCGATTTGCTAGAAAGAAGTACGACTGTTACGTACGTACGTACGAATTTCAATTTGTCTCTAAAACAATACTTTTTTTTTGTAACTTCACGCTGTAACCCGCATATAGCAGGGTAGGCAGAGGGAACCAGAGAACCTAGTGTTAAGATACTCCATTCTCTTTCAACAATTCCATTCCCTACTCTCCGCCGAATTGAGGCAACGCCAACGCCAGGCTAACGCCTGTCGTGGCGCAGAGGCACAAGCGTGCGACTGTAAACGCGACAGGTTGTGGGTTCGATTCCCACTCCAGGAAATGAAAATTTAGTATTTCCATTTCTTGGGTTTGGTAACAAGACAAAGCGCGGCGTTGAGTTCCGCCACTCAACACGCAACAATACTTATAGTAGATGAAAAGTGGGACAAAGGGTGTCCAATAACTAAATGCTCGAAGATAATAATAAAAAAGCATTATCATTGTCATTAGCAAAGATTTGAAGCAAACTAATAGAAAATTAATAGAATACTAGATTTTGTGGTAATTATAGTTATAACAGCAAGTTGAATTTGCAAAGCGGCATTTAAAGTGTACCGCAAATTGTCAAGCATTTGAGTTGCTAAGATGAGAGGGTCACAAAAACAATCCGTAGCGTTTACGAGCGCGCCGCCATCTTTGTTATCACCAAAAATGATAACAGCCGTACTGACGAAATTGACTTGTAAAACTGGTGCGTAAACTACGTGATATCCATATAAAAATTGAAGTACATAATATATAAATGGTACACTTTATTTTAGAATATAATATCTTATAGTTTATTATTATACTTATTAAGTGCTTCAATATGGCGCAACAGGCCATGTGTCTTTTGGTTGTAGCCTACACATTAATAGAATTATATGTATACTTACTAGTATATATGATTCTTTATTATTATAAAAGAAATATATATATCTTTTATAATAATATCACCAAAATCATTTACAAAAGACTTTCATAATCTTTTTATCTAAAATATTTCAAACACTATTTGTCAAGGAAAATAAACAATTTAAAAAGCTAAGTAATGCTAGATTGTCTTTTATCCTAACAGAATGTTCACAACCGTATTTCAGTACTACAGAATGTAAAAATTTTAATTGCTTAACAATCATATATTCGAAAGCGTAAAAGATAAATATCCTGAAATATTAAAATAAAACATATTTTTTTTATGATAAAAACCTATCAAATTTTAGTTACTATGGTACTACAAATTCAGTTTCATCATTCATTATACAATGTTAAAACAGAAACCAAATTTAGTACCAATAAATTCTTTAGACAAGGACAAACATATGTTACATTAAAATAGAAGAAAATAACATTAAATAAAAATATATATTTAATTAAATAAAAATATATATATACGTATAAATATTACAGTAACTTTCCGAACAATATAATATGATTCATATACATTATGCAGAAGCCTAATTACTCATCAGTCAAGGCCATTTCTATAGTTATAACTAGCTTTGTTTAACACAGCTACTGCTGACAGCAGTAATAAATAAGAGCGTGTTATTGTAACACGTTATACGTTATTGTTACTACAGACAAGACTAATTTGAAACAAACAGCATCCCTTTTTATGGGTTCATGAAAAACAAAAAACGAACGCTTTGAATGACAATGCAAGTGAATCATTTTTGTAAATTGTAAGCTTTAAATAAATATTTAGACTATCACACACACCCACAGTTTCGCGTTTCTTAGCTAATAATATGGTTGGCAGAGGTAACCTAATGTCGGAATAATAATGGGAAAATAGAAGAAAAATCCCCAAGTGGGGTTGGACCTACAATCATCACGTTTACAGTGAGACGCATGGATTTACCCTACAAGTATATTATACAGATGTGCTTAGAACTTACGACTCGAGTGTAGGAAGTTTAAGGGGGCCCTTTAACTGTCCGCGCTCTTCTCGCTACCTAACCAAAATTTGAAAAGATTCTACTAGTACTACCTTCGAAAAGAGTGCTAAAAATGAACTTATATTGATAGTTCTAGACAGGCTGAGATGTTTTCGCGATTACCTCTACCGCGTATAAATTATACTATGGCAAAAATTACAAATTGTAGCCTGTTACTCTGATCTGATCTGTATAACCAAAAGGCTCATCTATGCAAATCTCCTCATCAACAGTAATTTTTGTGTAAAGGAATAACAAACACCTATCCGTTTTCACAAACTTTCGTATTTATAATATTTATAAGATATATTACTGGATTCTTATCAAAAGTTGAGAGAAATGAAGCATGAATACAAAGGAAGTAAGATGGTAACAATATTACAATATATTCAGCATATCTTATGAAGTTAAGAGAACAAAGTACCTTATTGTGTAAAGGTACAGATTTTCTGCCGACAATCGATATACTCGTATGAAAAAATAATAACTACATAATGTTATGCTTAGCTAAATATGTATATTATTTAACCGATTTCAAAAAAGGAGGTGATTCTCTATTCGACAATTTTTTTGGTGTTACCGCATAACTTTTTACTAGGTGAACCAATTTTGATGAGTCTTTTTTTTATATGATAGCTTCTGATGTAGTCCCATATAAATTCAGTTAAAATTTAAGTTTTGTAGTTTTTGAGCTATTCGTAATTATTTTACTTTCCCGTACATTTTCTTACAAGTCTAAAATCTAATTTAAAAAAGTAAACCAAATAACATATAATAAAAATATTTTTAAGCTGTAGCCCACAAAAGCTTCGATAAAATGTTATATTTGCAATCAATTGTCACTTACAAAGATATCGGTTTATGTGCGTGCAAAATTCTCCCCTTGAGGTTTTATCTATTCTTGTGATATAAACAGCCAATAAACCTCGAGATGGATCAAATAATGCTCCTAAGGAACAACATTCAATGTCGACGGGGATAAAAACTGAAATCCGCAATTATAGAAAGTTCGCTACTTCAATTTTTACTTTGAAAGATAAATTTTACCTACCTACCTAACTTCATGCTTTATCCCTAGCGGGGTAGTCAGAGAGAACGGAGAGCCAAACGCTACGGTCCCTGCATACCTCTTTCCCCTCGTCCACAGACATTAACCTCTTCATGAATACCCTGCGGAGGTCGTCATGCTTTTACGTGACCTTCCTCCAATATCATTGATTCTGTGTTCTCGAAGGTCAACCGAGGTATTCCTCTATCTCTCTAGCCGCTCACCTTTGCTTTTGACTACTAGATTTTTATATCAATTTTTTATACACTCATATATATTTTGAATATAAGAGGCTATAACCACCGTATTTTGTTTTATTTTATCCCCCATTTCATCTCCGGGTGGGATCTAGGTATTTTTGTGATGAACACTAGTATGTATATAGGTATCTGTCCTAACAATTTATTTAATTATATAAGTAATCACTGTTTTCCATCGGAAATACATACTTTTCAGTGCAGATATTTTTAAGTTTCATCTTTTAATTCTGTTTTTATATATTTTAAATATTTTTTCATTTGAAAGTGTTCGATTGTTTTTATTTTAAATTTATTCTTTTACTTACATATAAATAAACAAATTCTGAAGCTTATTTATGTCTAAATAATTGTATAATAGATGATTCATACTCCACGTAGAAGACTTTAATTCTTGATCTCACAGCCTAAATAAAGCCATAGATAATAAAATATTTCATTTACGACGTGAAAATTACAATATAGAACAATATTATTACATATGAAAAAGCCAAAATAAATAAAATTTCTTCTGTATTTAGATCTGAAATTGAAACCATGTTGAGATTTTACGGGTTATTTGAAACATTTACAAACACAGATACGCTTAAATTGTTTAATCTGTTTTCAGATCGTCTTCATAATTCACTTACTTCACCTCACTTGGGGTTAAATCTGTATATATATACAAGCTAGGTAAGTTAAGTAAAATAAAAATTTATATTTTGTATTTTTTTGTACGAAATTACATCAATTTGATTATTTTATATAGGAGAGTTTTTTAAGAAAGTCCTTCTTAGACTTTTTTAACTTCACGCTGTATCCCGCATATTGCAGGGTAGGCAGAGGGAATGCTGAGTGGCGGAACTCAACGCCATTTTAGACTAATATACTAAAAAGTCATATAATTATAACATATCAATAATTGTAGGTGAATGTATCAAGTGATTTGCTTATAAAAATTGCACATGTTTCCGGATCTGATATACGATATTTTTAAAGCATGGACCTAACATCCCTGTCACGACGACCAGGCTAGCGAGTTTTTTACATTTTAGTTCAAAAGGCAATTAAGGCTTTGTGTTTTTAGTATTTTTAAAGTAGAGACGCAACTCAACGCCGCACTTTGCCTTGTTACCAAACCCAGGAAATGAAAATACTAAACTTTTACATTTCCTGGAGTGGGAATCGAATCACAACCTGTCGCGTTTACAGCCGCTATTCTATTATTCATCGCAGTCTATATTATTTTTGTTTTTAACTAACATATATTTTAAAAGATTGATACACTATATAATAATATGACGTATATTAAGCCTATACAATACCGCAACGGGCCTTATTGTCCTCCGAGAATACGTTTCAATTACACTTCGATCAGTACACGTAACCCTATAACATGATTTCGCTATATAGTAAAAAGCTTTCATTGCTAAATATTTTCAGATACTATTAGCTTATTGCTTATATCTGCGACAATTTTTATTTAAAAAGTAAGGCTTATACTATGAATAATAATTAATGGTTCAATATATGTATGTATGTAAAATTCGTCCGTTCTCACTCAACGAATTACAGACAAGAGATACCCGAAACTACTACATAGGTGTAGAAAGTAGAAATTTGGTTTTGAGATTCTATTCAACGTGTTAGTATAACTAAGACGGGATTTCGTAATTTTTTCACTAAAAGGGAGAAAAGAAAATTTATGATTCACAAATTTATTATGTCCACGCCAACAAAGTCGAGAACGACAAGTAATTAAATATAAAGTTAGCTTTAATATTTATATGTAAAATCACTAATATTATTAAATAAAGACTCGAACACTTTTAATATCGAACTGTGCGTTCAAAGGACCTTACTTAGACGTTGTACGTATTAAAGTTCACGTCGCAGTCTGCTTTATGCACAAACGTCTTTCATACGTAATGAGATGCTGTAAGAAGTAAACATAAGCGAAAGTATGTAAAAATATATGCTTTAAAGTAAAGCTGTGGTCGTTATGCCACTTATAAAAACCACCATTTGCACGCAAAATATATTTTTTTTTTTTTATGGATAACGGATGGCAAACGAGCAGAAGGACCACCTGATGGTAAGTGGTTACCATAATATAATATGTAAATATTGAGAACTAAGGATTGTGCACTTCGCACAAAGGGAACGATAAATAAGAAATTATTAATTCCAAGGAATAATTTTCAATTGAACGACACTCGTAGCTGACTTTGTACCACTTAATATATATTTAGCGCGATTTTTTAGCGCCCGTTTTCGCACGGTATGCGTTAGTCATACGTAAGTTATCTATGACGTACAACAAACAAGAATATTAATCTTCCCCATCGTTTTCTATTTTTGTTTTTTTTTCCTCTATAATCTACTGCAAGATCTCGACTTATCTAGTAATATCATCAGTTTAATATAGATAGATAGAGGGACTGTGGACAAAGCGAAAGAGGTATGCAGGTACCGTAGCGTTTGGCTCTCCGTTCTCTCTGACCCCGCTAGGGATAAAGCGTGAAGTTAAGAAGAAGAAGAAGTGTAATATTTCAATGGCGGCAGTACTCCTGATAGTAATGTATTTTCGAGTTTTGAAATAATGGAGGTAAGTAGTAATGAGCATTTTAAAGGGGTTCCTTAAGCCTAAACTTGGGCCGCAAATGCCCCAGGAGCTGCTCGAATATTCTCTGCAGCGCGATTAGTCCAGCAAAGTAAGTGTTCGATATACATACATAATATTCAAGTTATGGCAATCCATTTGCTTCATACAATCATGACAAACATCCAATAAAACTAGTCCAGGTGAAGCTAAAATTATGGTTTCATGACATTTCCTAGAAACGCAATTAAATACAAATAGTAAACTTTTGAGCAAGTTGCTACTGTACTCAGCGGAGCGACAGGAACATCTGTTATTCAGTCTCATCATTGTTATATTAAAATTTAATTTACTTAACGCTTGAATTATTGGGAAATGTATTATAATTATTGAATGCATTATACGAAATTATACAAAATGCTTATTTTAAGCTGTGGTTGCTAATGTTAACGGTTGGAGTAACATTACTCCAATAATTGTATTGTAATATAATTGTAAAATGGGGAACGGAGTGTCTTAACACTTGGTTCCCTCTCTGCCCACCCTGCTATACCTGTTATATGCGGGTTACCCTGCTATATGCGGGATTCAGCGTGAAGCTATGTATGTATGTATAATTATTAGGTACATTATGATGTGTTTTATGTAACAAGCAATCATAAATATTTCTGCCAAAAGATTGTGACTATATTATTATTTTAAAAAAATCAATAAGCCTCAAAAAAAAAAAATAACTTAAATAATTTCTCCACGCAACTCCCGCAAAAATTGTCTAATTATCTGTGTTTGTTCTAGCAATATATCTATTTACATATGTATAAATCACTACGTCTTTCGCTTTCTTATTTTTCCAAATTTATTTTCAAATAAAATTCAACATTTCTTTTCGAACTTTTCAAACTTTGCAAAATCCACAAATCATTATTTCCCTTTAAGTATCTAATTAAACAAGTTACTTCATTTAATTTACTATGAAGAAATTACTCAGAAGCTTAAAAGAGAAGAATGAAGTGGCCTTATTCCTTCCGGTAAACGTTGAGAAGGGATAAGAGTTATATTTTTCTGGACTTTTTGTTAAATTTAACATGTAATTATTAATAATTTACGTAAAATTATAATAAGTACTTGTTTTTCAACTAACATTTGTTTGTGGCTTTGCCTGTCTTTTCTTTTTTTTTATTTATATGACCCACTGGCCTCTGGCGGAACCAGAGATTTTATACATCTTGTTATTCTGATCAGAGGCAAATACACTCGCTAAACCATTATTGCATACATTTTACAATTTTGTTTATTGCATATGCTAAATGGCTATAATCTTAGATTATAGTCTTACATATTTTTCTTACAACTAATCTTATTTTTACAGTTAATGGCAACACACATATACACCCATATACATATACATACATATGTATATATATATACATATACTTACACATATACTAATCTATACTTGTACTGCCGTTCTTTTTAAAACTATATTTAGTGACGTATGCACAAAAATTTAGAAAGTACTTTCTAATCTTTTTATTGTTCATTATTTCGGGGATAGTTTCTATTTTAATATTTGTATTCATGACTTGAACACGCTTTGCCTGTTTTGCGTGTTGATGAAAATTAAAACTTTTATTAAATGTATAGTTTGGATATACACTATTAAATTTGATTACTATTAAATTTATTTTAAATCCATTCAGTAGTTTTTTATGTGAAAGAGTAACAAATAATCGACCATTCTATAAACTTTCGCATTTGTCATATTAGTAAATAGTAATATTTATATGCTTAAAGGTAGGTAAAGGTTATAACATAAAGAGATTTGAAATCAGGCTCTCTTTGATTCAATTTATCACAGAAAGATTATAAGTTTATATTGAACAAATTTATTTTCTACACTTCCAGCTTATTTATAATAAGATGAGGAAAGTTAAGAAAATCAATGTCCAAAGTACCGCGCAGAGCGATGTTGAGGATATTTACTGAAGAACTAAGTCACAAAGTAAACTTCAATTAGACTATGAAAAACGAGGGACACAATGGCAGCGTTCCTTATTGAATTAAAGCTCACAGATTCTGAATACGCACGAGGGTTTTTTTTTTTATTTGTTTGGATTACTTGCTATTTATAGTAGAGTTTTAGCACGATTTTTTATATTAAATATGTCAGTACAAAATTAAAAAAAAAAAACGTATATTAAAACTATATATTTCTACTTAGTATATTACTAATTTGTAGTTAATATGTTACGTTCAAAAAATATTCTACATTCAATTTAGGTTCACGCTTTATCCCCAGCGGAAAGAGATAGCTAAAGCCAAACGGTACGGTCCCTTGATACAGTCCGCCTTGTCTTTTGTCCTATACCTCCTTTCCCAAACCACGTACGTATGTGTTCTCGAATTAATTGTGACAATCAATCTCATATAATCTAAGAATGGCCTTCCTGTATGTAATCCTTACACAGACAATAGTGCAAAAAAGGCAATGTCGGCGCGTGAGACCTAGAAAAGATACAGAGGAAAACGAAAAAAGAGAAGAACACGACGATAACGACTATGCGAGAAGAAACTATTATAATACGCAAGCTTTTTGACTGAGTTTACCTCAGAATTTATGGAATGGAAAATTAGATAAAACGAAAATAGAGATAACTCAAAAAAAGACACGGACGCGCGGATAAGCACTATATAAAAAAAATCAATGTCTTCCACTCTATGTAAATATGATAAAATGAACCTAAGACAATTCCTACAGTTAGACAAGCACGACCTGACTCAAAAGACGGCGTCAAATCATAGTAAAAAATAATAAACGAAATCGTCGCTAATGGAAAGTCAATAAAATTGTATAAAACTCCGTTAAAAGGGTAAGCTCATTATTAAAAAACATTGCGCAGTTGAAAAACCAACAGAAAAGGCGGAACCTGATTGAGGTTTTTTTTAATTTTCACCATTTTAGATAGTACGAAGCAAACTTACGGTTTCTCGTTTTTTACCAAGGATTTCCGCTCTACTGAATTATGTTTCCAGTTTAACTTTTCAAAGTAGTGTAGTAATATAAATTGCTATATTTTTTTTGTGTATTTTATATAAATACTTGTGATATATTAAATGAGGAAATTCGTGACGAATGTCGAGTCACTCCGGCCTTTTCTCATTGTTTATCAACATTTGTTGTACCTGAAGGGGACTTTATTTATTATTCCTTTTTATATATAATAGTAAATCCTAAATATGGCTACGTCACTATTTTATCAACAATAACAATTTAGGATCAAAACCGACTTCTGTTAAAAATATATTATTAAAAGCAAAGACTTTAAGACCAAATTATAAACCGTAGTCATCAAGACATACTTTGAAAAAAAAATACATTATATAATAAATATAAATTTTACCTATAAATTGGTACTTAAATATACTATTGCGATTAAATTTATTCATATCTGTAGGAGGTCAGGGTAAATAAGACGGTAATTCTGTTTTAAAAGTTAATTATATTTCACCGAAAAGAAAGAGTACTCGAAGAGACTGCTTTTCAACTCGTAAGTTCTAACACGTAAAGAACACAGTATGAGTGGCGGCAACCATTTTATAGTAAAAGTCAAAAGAATAATAAATAATTATAAAAGATTAGTTTTTGTATAATAATCAATTGACAATCTATAAAACAATTTGACAATTTAACAAGTCAGTTGACCAACTATAAAATCAATTGATATTCCAACAATATCAAACAACAATAAAATTTAGACGATTCTTTGATTTATTCATAGAATTTATAACGTATTCGCAAGCAATTGATATGAAGTCCAATATACGTAATACACATAGTATATTGTATATTTAGGTCAAATCATTTACATACCAAAAAACTAGATTTTCAAACAACGAACAATGCCTGGCAATTAATATTGAAATAGTAAAAATTCAATTTTTATTTGCCACTTTAGTTTCTGTACGTTGAAAAACAATGGGGATTCAGCGTGGAATAAAATTTTCGACGTGTTCATTCCTAAAGTGATCCTTAAACTGTATGATAACACTAGAAAAACATGTGTATATAAACGCATACGGTTTATTTATTATAAGCCTTAAATTTTACTCACGAAGGGGATATTTTATATCGTACAAATATATTAACTTTGTTAGTAAAATTAAATTTTAAACCTTTAAAGATACACTGAAATGAAATATATTTAGCTTATAGTAATATCCATTGCAGAAATGATGAGAAAGGAATATCATTGATAATTAAAAGATAAATGAATATTTTTTTTAACCTGCTAGTGACCTATTGATTGAATATAGTAACTCTTCTCCATATTTTTGTTACCAACATAAGTATACTAACTAGAAAATCTGTCAACACGTAAATTATTCATTGCCTTGGCAATTTACCCTTCACTATATTAAATTATTAAACATATGTGCAATATTTACTATTATTTGAATGTATATGATATATTTATATATTTGAATTATTATAAAATTATGGCTTTCTGCACTTAAAATCCTACCACACAAATATTAAATACGCTAAAGTGGGGAACCGTGAAAATACAGGAAAATCGTGAAACTACAAAAAAGTATGTCAATTTTTATCAACTTCACCATCCGCATAAACTTCATAAAAAGAGCCCCTAATTTATTTTTCATATATTCGTATTAATGCAAAAATAATCCTCAAAATTCAGTTAAATATTTCCTAGCGTGTATTTCAATCCTACCAAATATACTCCCTCCATACACTGAGCTCTAGTTTACATAGAGGTCTATTACGCATGTGTGGGTGCGCAACAGGTCACCAGCGGACTGACAAAGCCTTTTACCACTCAGCCAAACTTAATTATCTGCAGCCTTCAATGTTTTCTGACAGCTTTTAGCACGGTCGATACTGCTTAATTAGAAACTGTTTAAATGTTTTTGTAGCTTCATGCTTTTTCCTGCTTGACAGAGAGAAATTATTGTCAAGAGACTCCTCTCTCGTTCTCCGCTTTCCGTCCAAATTCGATACATCAAGTGTCCAGTGGCGGAACTCAACGCTGTAGATTATCTTAATATTTTTACATTCATGTATTCAACTATTACTTTAACTATAACTTTTTTTTAAGTTAAAGTGGTTATTAAAAATTCTTTGCTATTACAAAAATCAACCTAATATTACTTAGATTTCCCACCAAATATCTTACATGAAAAAATCTGTTATACAAAATACATGTCTTGTTAATAGTTCCATTCATCGTTTTTACGATGAACGGAACTATCAACAAATATATAATTTTCTATCGATATAATAATATTAAAATTATGCTAATAAAATAGTTACTACCAAAGTTATTGAGTTTATTCTAAATGGATAATGAATATATTGATGAAATAAATACTTATTATTTTATTCAGTAAAATTCATGAAAAGGAACGTAGCGAATTTTAATGAACTATACTTAATTATTTTTCGGCGTGCTCTTGTCGCATTCCTTTTAGCACAAGCTCCTCTCGAATGCAGTATTAAATTTCAATTATTTTATATACTAAGGTATTTTTTTTAATCAAATATATGAAATCATTAGTAAATCTTTTAGTAATAATATTTTTGATACATTTAAGCATTAAATGACAACAATAACGTACCCAAGATATCAAAAGAGTAAATATTTTTTATATAAAGGACATTACGTCGTCCAGTCACGTCTTAAAGACGAAACTTTACGACAGCATGATGAAAATGCTGCAACTTTAGATTTACTGCCATTTTATAATCACCGCCGTAAATGTTTTAATTAAGGAAGACATCCTTTTTTATTAATAATTAGAATATTGCGTTTATGTACAGTTGTAATAAAACATAAATTTTAACTAAATTATTTGCGGTATTTAGTTAGTTGTCGCTATGAAATTAATATCTTTAAAAAATAAGATATATTCCCCTTAATTTTACTTGCTATGTAAAAAAGTCAAGATAAAAAATATAACAAATAATATTTTATTAGATATTTTGACTTTACACTTTTCCCAAATAATTACAACGCCTACTTTACGCCTACAAGTTTAATGACATGACATTTCCATTTCCTCATCTAAGTCAAAGGTCTATGATTTCCATTATTTGTATTAGAGCTTTGCTGCAGAATTAAATATCAAGGAAGACTTAGGGAACCGCTGCCATCTAAGATCGTTTACCGCTCTGTTGAGCCCATCATGTTTCACAAGACGTGCTGACTCGCACTTCTAAAATTATGAAAAAAAAAAGATTTATGAGGAGTCCTTGTAAAAAATATTAAGAAATCCCCGTCAGCATTCGACTCCATTGTCTTTTGATTTTTCAAAATCTATTTCCTATTTTTTTATGTTTTATATATTTTAATAATATAACATTATATTTTTTATGTTATATCAATCTTCATGTAATGTTTATCCGTACTACGCACTCTTGATACCAATATTCATAGCAGCTCTGTAAAATTGTTGCAAAGATCGTAATATGATTCAGACGGATTATCTATTATAACTTTAAGAGCCAAATTACTAATACTTATTATACTTTTAGTTAGTATCTAATAATATTTTCAATACCCAGCTTTTACACAAGACTCAAAAATATAACTTAATCTATTAACAAGAACAAAAAATAAAAATAACTGAACGAAAAACTGAATTGAAATTCGTTGAAAACAAAGCTCAACTTTTTCATGAGTGTCATACAATCGTGCGATATGCGAAAATGTACTCTTTATGTTACGATATTCACGTTTATGCGTAAAAATATACTAACATCAAACATTGTAAATAAAATAAGATCATGTCATTTTTATAACACTATTTTTTCGACCTGGTAACATTTGTTTAATCATTTTGAGTAATTTATCCGCGCTTTACTTAAATGTAATTGCTTTAATATTTATTGAGTTATCTTAGCTAGAGTAATACCTTGACATAAAGTATGTTTTTAGGGCTAAACTTACTTTATTTTTTTTTTAATTAAAATTTTGATAACTTTGTGAATAATTTTCACTTCTTAGTATATTAATATTCTATTTAAAACATTAAAATATTTTAAAATAGCATTCCCTCCTAATAAAATTCCCTTAGAAATGCTAAGAACCAAAATAAGTTCTAACAAGCGAATAAGAATTTTAGTATAGCTACAGGAGAACGAACAGCTGAATTCAAATTTGTTTATTTCAAATTATTCCACAAATGTGGATCGAACCAACGACCTATTACGGTCAGACACTGTCATTACATATTTCGTCAAAAAATAATGTTTTCTAAATTATCTATCAAAGAAATACCAACATCGTGTCACCAGCACGCTTTGACAAGAAATCGATGTTCCGTTAATTGGAGTCAAGCGGTCTGACAAGCAATCAAAAATACATAGAGTTAAACGGTTGGCTGTCCGCGCCATAACAATTTGTTTTCCATCAAAATCACACTTAAATATCGATTTAGATACACATTTGTGTAATTATATTAAATAAGTGTTATATTATAACGACTGTCGTGACGCAGAGGTACAAGCGTGCCACTGTAAACGCGATAGGTTGTGGGTTCGATTCCTTCTCCAGGAAATGTAAAAGTTTAGTATTTTCATTTCCTGGGTGTGTTAACAAGGCAAAGTGCACTCAGCACGCAATGCCTCAATTCGGCGGAAAGTGGAGAACGGAGTGTCTTAACAGGTTCTCAGGTTCCCTCTGCATTGAAACGTAGAACCTGAATAGTATATTAATAAATTATTTCTTAAGTATAAACAAAAATGAATACTATTATATAAATTTACTACTACTAAATTTTAATGGACGACATCAGAATCACTAGGTGTCATATAAAAAAGAATCATCGAAACGGTTCACTCAGTAAAAAGTTATGCGTAAATACACAAAAGAAATACATTCGAATTGAAAATCACCTATTTTATTTAAAATCAGTTAAAAATTACATAAAATAACGCATGTCTATAATTTTTTTAATATTCTGAGTCTTATATATTACCTATTACGCTGAATCCTTCTTGAACATAAAAATACATAAATAATAATTGCTCTGTCCTCATTAAGGAATATTTATCAAAAGGAAGCATAAGCTCACTTAAGATTTTATCGATATTATGTATTTTCCTTGCTCAATATTATGAAGTGGAAACAAAAACTCTGGTAGGGTAATATTTTAGTATTATAAACAATATTGTTATCATAGTATCTGTACCAGTACATTTTAATATTTTCCGCCGCCTTTCCGACTAATTATATAGTACAAAATGAATTTAAAATGGAAAATATCTATATATTAATACGTGAAGGAAAAAATGGGATACTTTTTTCCAAATAATATGTGAATGAAGGAACTTAATTACTTAAAAAAATATATGAAGAAGAATGCCTATATTTTTCATAATGATACTTTTATATATATACACGTTGCTAAGACAACATAAATATTACGCGCCAAAGAATCTACTATTATTATCAAAAAAATATCAAAACAGCGTGGTAGAAAGTGCAATTAAGTTATTCTATAATCTACATATAGTTACTGTTTGCCGAGTTCTTAATAGGAAAACATCGTTAACGTCAATCTGGCGGAACTTGGAGCAGCCAATGACAGTACTCTCTAAGTAAATAGCATTTACTACTCATGGGACAAGCCGCGTTTTAGAACTCATTATAGACTCCAGTCTTCTTGAAACTTAGACGTGTTAAGCCTTCTATACACTGGGTGTTTTAAATATATAATATATAAATATACTTCTTTATTTACTTTTTACGTAGAATAACTACTATACATAAACTTCACGCTGTATCCCTCATATAGCGGGGTAGGCAGAGGGAACTAGAGAACCTAGTGTTAAGACACTCCATTCTCTTTCAACAATTGCGTTCCCTATACATAAACGCATACCTTAATTGTTACTAGTACGAGTGATAAAATTTAATAGCTAATTTCCTTTCAAATTTAGATAAGATCTACGTAGTTTTTAAGTTATTCGTTATTTTGCTTTATAACAATTTCTTATATATTTTTCATAGCATTTTTTTTGAAATCGTTTTTTTTTGTTAAAATCTTAGGTATTTAATTATAATGTAGAATAATTATTCATACAAGCATATCTTCATATTACAAATATAAGTAATAAAATTATTGAGTAATAATTAATATCAAATAACGATGAATATACAAAAGGAAAATCTATCATTAAATCATAACCGAATACAAAAATTTAATTATATTATTGAAATCATTCCTTTAAGTCCATATAAAGACATCTACTTTCAACTTTAGGCATTTGGATGATGGCAATAAATAATCTTTTTTTTTAAATATAGGTATGTAAATATATTTTTACCGTCTTTCAATTAAAATGAAGTTAAGATCTGATAAGTAGATTTTGAGTTATTAAAAAATATCATAAATTATAAAATTTTAGTAAATAATAATATGTCTCTAGTTATAACTACTCTTCCTACTTACTTCCTATACTACAGTGTGCGCGATGCCTATAAGTCGGAAGGAGTCGCTCAGACTTGACAAGTATAACTAAATAAACTCCGTAATCAGTGGCCGTGGAGAGATCTCGATTGCATAATCTTAAACTCAACCAGTGAAGCTGGCAGATCAAATAATTCAAAACATTTGTGTCGACAGTTCACTTTGAGTTGATAATTTAACCGACTTCTAAAAAAGAAGGGGTTCCTCGATCCGATTGTATTTTTATGTGTGTTACCGCATAACTTTTTATATAAGGTAGCTAGTGCTTCTTATACGGTCCCCATTTAAAGGGTCTAGCCGGAAAAGCATACAAAAACTGCTTTGGCGACAATTTTTATATTGCTTTTCATCTGAAATAGCGACACACTTAATTTTATGCCCCTAACCCTTGCAGAAAGGGAGTTACAACCCTTAACAAAAAAGTTAATTTTCTCTTTCATAAACATATCTTTTATAGATACCGAGAAAATTAGGTGTGTCGCTATTTTAGATGAAAAGCTATGTAAAAAGGGCAAAATCAATTCATTACACGCCAGTGCAGTTTTTCTTAGCTTATCCGGCTAGACGTAAGATCTGACGTGTAGGTTTTGAGTCATTCGTAATATTTCATTTTTTTAGGATATTTTATTTGAAGTCAGTTTTCTTTTTCTATTAAAATTTTAGTTACGGTTGTTAGCAGAGATTGGATGTTTTTTCGGGTTTTTTTTCTCATCCGCATATAATAGTTTCTATATTGTTCGATAAGGAGATGTTACTTAATTGACTAGAGCCCATTAGATGAGAGGCGTAGGTTCAAATCTTGCTATATTCCAATTTTTATATTTCCCAAATATTTTTCTTATAATAAGGCACTTAATTTTTTTCACGGTTGACTTATTACTTGAATTGTCTATAAATATAAATTAGGAAGATTTTTAGTACTTTTAATTTTAAAAGAAAGATAAACTACGAGAGATCTAAAGGTATATTATTATAGCGCTATTAACAACTACTCTGGTCACGTATCTAACAGATATTGCACGTATGCATCTGTGAGCAGAATTTCTTATTAGCACTTTGTTCATAGCATAAACTTAAATGGAAAAACATATAGAGATAATGTTCATTTATCGTAGCGCTTGTGGGTTCGACTCCAAATCGGAGGACTGATTAAATATCAATTGTATTGATTTCCCCATTTTTGTATGACATTGCGCGGTGTTTAGTTCCGTCACTTAATTTCGTGTTAATTATCTCGAATTCAGGCGATAAAGGAGAACGGAGTGTCTTATCTCTTGTTTCTCTCTGCCTACCCTGATATGCGAGATAAAGCACAAAGCTGAAAAAAATAAACTACATAGTCCCTTTTCATTTTTTTTAAAGCTAATTTGTTATTACAAAATTGCTGTTATTTATTAACAAATATTTAAAAATTCAATAACATTTACCGTAAAACATTTAAATTTCGTTGTTAACCTATATTACCTACCTATAAACTATTTTACTAGAAATGCAATATAAGTTTTGAATTCGAGTCCAGTCCATGCTACGCGTACAACTCAAACCCGAACTAGATATTAATCTACGTTCAGACGACACGGTTCCGCTTAGGGATGCCATATTTTTTTAAAATATTAAATAAATTTAATGTTTCCTAATATCCCATAAATAGAAAAATTGTAACAATTAAAGAAAATACGGAATATTATAACGATTAATTATTACAAATATATATTTTTAATAAGCACGTAATATTTATATATTAGCGATCAAATACTATTGCTGATTGTTAGGTGGTAGGAGGTTCGTCCTCCGACTGGCTCGCGACCACTATCATGTCAAAGACGAACCGCCAAATATCTAATGATGTGTTCCGGTTCGATGGCATGTAAGCCAGATTTTCCCCTTTCCCACCCATCCTTTCCCCAAAATGTGGTGGTTCTGATAGTGGACTACTACATTGTCCCCCCTTCCATCAGTATCCTCTAGGTTGGCAACGCATCTACAACATCTCTGGTGTTGTAGATGTCTATGGGCGAAGGTAACCACTTACCATCAGGTGGTCCTTCTGCTCGTTTGCCGTCCGTTATCAATAAAAAAAAAAAAATAA